>SADC01000189.1:171290-482098 GCA_004194705.1 Ditylenchus dipsaci
CTTGTGGTAGCAGACATTTATTTCTTTGAATGACAGTCATAACATAAGTATTATAATATCCGTCGAGCCTTAGGATGATAGGGTATCCCCCTGGTACCTCCTCTAAATGGATATCCACCTCCAGAATCCTAAATATTGGATTTTGATTAAAAGTTAAATTAAAAATCATTGTACCTATTAGAATCGTTCCTGAGGCCGTTTGGATAATGCTAAAACAGCAGGCACCCCAGTCCTGGAGTAGTTCTATCCCGGTAGGGGAATAAACGTGATATATGGAGGTGGTAGTACAGTCGAACCCTCTATATGACACAATTTAAGGGACCGCCGCCAAAAATGTATGTTAATAAGAGTTATGCTGTATAAATTAGCCATCCCGAAATTGACACACAACACTTCGCAGTTAAAATTTGTGTATTGCGATTTACAGATATACATTTGAAAAAGTGTTTTCACATGTTGACACTTAAACATACGACAATTGCAGACGCGACACTTGCATAACCGACATTAGTAGACGCGACTTTAGCAGACCCACATCTACATAGCGACTTTGGGAGTCCACATTCGCAGATGCGACATTGGCAGACCCACATTCGCAGACGCGACTTTGCAGACTTATATATGTTGCAATACCAAAACTTATAATTTTTCATGGAGATAGCAACATAAACGTGGAAAACCATGTCAAAAAATAATGTAACTGCCTTCCTTCCCGTTAAGAACCAATCTCGGTCTGCAAATGTCGCGTCTGCGGATGTGGGTCTGCAAAAAGTCGGTCTGTAAATGTCGCATATGTGAATATGGGTAAATTTGAAGATTTTACTCCACTTTTCGGGTCAAACCGGCTAAATACCAGGGTAAATACCGAGATTTTATCCAAAACCATTTCACCCGGGTAAATGGCCAACCCTAGTTTCTAACAACCATACCCTACAATAAATTCCAGTCCTGGTTTTGTCAGAAACCAAGTTGAAAAATCCGTACAGAAGTTCAATGATTAGGAAAAAATTTTGGAACCCGGCCAGCATCTCTTATAGCGTGGGCATGCCCTTTTTAAGCCAAAATGGTGACTCTTCAAATAATTCAGAAAAGCGTTATTTATTGACCCGAAGAGGAAAGCAATAGCTTACAAAATTAAGTGTTCGAAACATTTTGCTATGAAACGATTGGCTATTCATCGTCAGTCTGGAAATCAGTACAATGCTTTATTTTACAAAAACTGATAATTCAGGGATTGAAAGTTGAGATTTTAAGTTTTATTTTGTCAATTTATCTATAATTTCAGCAATAAACTCTATTTATCCGATAGAGACCCTTCGATCACATAAGCGAGATCGAGGTCTAGCTCGTGTTTTGTCAACCTTTTGGTGATCAGAGGGGATTTTTTTCTTTAATTTTTGTCACTCTTTATATACCAAACGAAATATTAGATTCTGAGCCATCTTCTACATCGGAAATATTTCATTGATCTAACAAAAATGTATGTAACAGCACAAAGTTGGAGGCTGGTTGAAGTTTGGGTTATTTCGACCAGGACTCGACCACCTAGATATCACATCTACTTTGTTACATCAATGAAATATTTTCCAATGTGGAAGATAACTTGGATTTAAGCTTTGTTTGGTATATAAAGAATGACAAAAGGTATATAATAATTTCTCTCTGATCACTAAAAAGGTGAGAAAACACGACCTCCGACTCGCCTATGTGAGCACCGGGAGAATTTGCTAGGCTAACAAAATGACATAAAACAGTTCACAATGAACCGAAATCCCACATCCGCACTCTCTATTGTGATCACTCAAATTCTCGCACCCACACTCAAACCCACACCCGCACCCTGTTCACAATAAAATTTTGAATTTCCATACTCATCATTGGAAAAAACTCCCAGAAAACCAATTATTTCGGCCTTTTGGCCATTCCGAAGTGGGTCCTGAGCCATCTGGTCTTTCCTCACCCTGAATTTCAGTCAAAAAAAATTCAAAAATTGTTAATTTCGTGTCGAGTCCAACTTTTTTTTTAGACCAACACAACCGGCGACAAGAAAAAGATTTTCGACCACAAAAAGAGATTTTCGGCCCCAATTAATTTAATCCCAATCCACAAAAAACCACCAAAACGACCCGAAAGAACCCAAGCATCCCGAACCACTCCGAACCACCAAACTACCACGAACCACCTTAACCACCCCAAACACCCCAAACATCGCAAACACCAAAAAACACCCAAAAGCATCCGAACCACACGAAATTACTTAGAGCCACACATTTTGGGTGGTTTAGGATGGTTTCGGTAGTTTTGGGTGGTATGGTGGTTTTTGGTGGTTTCGGTGGTTTTGGTGGTTTGGATTCTTTGGGTGGTTCGGTTGATTTAGGTGGTTTGGGTGGTTTGGAAACGACTTGGTACCACCATCAAGGTACTACTACGACCAACGACGTATTACACTACCAAGGTACCACCGATTGCGAAACACCTCGGTATCGAAACTGCTTAAACATAACTGAGTACTATAACTGGCTACTGCGACATATAACGGATAAAATATTGAACTGAACAATTGGTAATCTGACATTGCGTTTGTGACAGAAAAATCTGGTAGTTCGGGGTAGACAACCGGGGTAGTCTGGGGGATAGCAATCGGTTTGAATCAACTGAATTGAGCTACACTGAGAAAGATGTAGCTCAGAAAATAAATATAAGAACAAGAACACAACAATATAATGATGTTTGAAGTCAATTGGTTATAAATTGTTGAAAAGAGTACTGTTTGAAGCAGTATAAGTAGTCAGGATCGAAAACCGGGGTGTGAGATTTGCAACCAGTGGTGAATTTTCCCACACTCGCACCCACACCCGCCCACACACACTCTCATTGTGAAATTCATCCCTTCCAAGAGTCTATATCAAAATACATAGGTAATATAATATGTATATAGATGTATGTGCTTTTTGAAAAGAAAAAAATGGGCTTGAGTTCAGAATCCCCCCCACGGGGACTGATCACCGTGCAGGAGATAACTTCATATTCGGTTCTCGACCCCGATTTCATGAGAAAGCCGCGCGTTTTTTGGTTCTGAGAAAAAAAAATTTTTCGAACCACAGGGGGGGTATCATGGTTTTTTAGTCAAATTTGAAAAATTTAAATTGGCGCCTTTGAATTTAAAAGGGAATAAGGGCTGTATAGGGAGGGGAAGGGAATAAAAGGGGGCCACTAATCACACAAGGGCCACTAACAAGAAGATGTTGAACATAGTTTGAATACTGGGGCCTACCGCATAAATAAACTCTGGTATGCATGCTTTTTCATGCATCCAGAGTCACTTTCGAGTGATTTGTGTCTAAGGTATTGGGTGTGCGCATCTCAACTCCAAGCCCCCAAGCCCCCTGCGCCCCCGAAGGGGGCGCAGGAGCTTGGTTGGTTAGAGATGCGCGCACTCACTTACCTTAGACATGATTCGAGAAGTACTCTTGACCATAAATGCATATAGAGTCTTTTTTTGCCACGGCCCAGTTGAAAAAACATGGTGAGGCAGGCGAAGAATACAAAAATTTTGAATTTTTACGTTCTGTAATAAAAGTGGCCCCATTTTTTCCCTTCCCTCCCAATACAGCCCTTATTCCCTTTCAAATTCAAAAGGCGCCAATTTAAATTTTTCAAATTTTGACTAAAAACCATGATACCCCCCCTGTGGTTCGAAAATTTTTTTTTCTCAGAACCAAAAAAACGCGCGGCTTTCTCATGAAATCGGGGTCGAGAAACACGAATATGAAGTTATCTCCTCCACCTGATCAGTCCCCGTGGGGGGGGATTCGTCACTGCAACCAAAAATGTGTTAAAAGTAGGAAAAATTTAACAATATATCACATCATATTATATTGAAAAATACATTTGTTAAATCAGCAAACTCTTTTCATAAAAGTATAGAAGTAATATAAACTTTTGCAGTGTGTGTAAAATCACTGATTAATTATTAAGATTTAGAAAAAAGGCTTCTCTAATGTTTTTTTTAATATATTACTTGTAAATTAGTTTTCATATATTTCCGGTTTGGAATTGCATGTTTAAAATATTTAATTTGTTTAAATTAAGACCAATATTTATTTTTGTTTAAAATACGACCGCAATTTGTAAACCCTCATAGAAACCTTATCAAATTTTTCCCAAGCTTTATTTTTCTATTTTCTTGTGTAAATTTCAACTGCTAAAACTTCTGAGAAAAGATGAAATTTGCCGCCTAATGTGAGAATTTGCCCTTTTGTTTAAAAATTGGTCTGTAACAAAACTGAAATTTTAATTCTAGCCCTTGTTTGTTGTAAACCAAGTCGAAAAATTCACGCACCACGCTTGGACAACTGAGTTTCAAAAACGTGGCGGACCTCACACTCACATGCTTTTGAGAGTTGAAAGAGAAATTACTCCCGACTGGGTTGACCACAAACATCTGTGCTGAAATTCCTCGCATGCAACAGAGAGTGAAATTCGAGATGACTCGGCATGGGCTGAACAACAAATTGCCTACCGGCAAATTGTACTCAAATTTATGATGCACAAATGTGGAGAACATTGCAAGAATCGCAATAATCTTTGTAAAGCGGGCTTTCCAAAGCCGTACTCTCATGTCACTATAATTGTACCTGATCGGGCGCCGATTTACAGACGTAGATCTCCTGAAATGGGAGGTGAATATTTGAACGAATTCGTCAATAATCACTATGTGGTGCCTCACAACCGCGATCTCCTTCTCAAGTTTGGCTGCCACATAAATGTGGAAGTAAGCTATGGGAGCAAGGAGCAAGTATGTCACTAAGGGCTCTGCTCGCTACATCACCAAAGGTGCTCCACTGATGTACGTTGGAACCCAGCGTGGCCGCTTGCGTCCTGGGCAGCCTGAAGTTGTAGATTATGACCGCATGGCTCATGAAGCTAAGGTTGTGTACTTGGGTGCTCATGAAGCTTTTATGAGACTGAGCGCTTTCCTATGGGAAAGACTTCTCACACGAGTTATGGATTGCCGACTCATGAACCCAATCGTGAGCCTTTGTTCTATTTGGCAGGACAAGTAAATGCTGTGGCTGCGAATTACTTGCAAGGCAATCGTCGGGTTTCAGAGCTTTTGGCCGCCTTTATTCTATGGAATACTAAACCTGCTTCAAGGCAGTTCACCTTTGAAGAGTTACCATTCTACTATTGGTTTGACAAAAAAACTAAAAGGTGGAAGGAACGTCGACGAAGTCCGGGAAATTTGATTTCTTATATTCACTTAGTTCCACCGAAAAACGTTCAGCAGTTGCTTTGCGACTGCTGCTTCTTCATGTGAAAGGACCTTTGTCGTTTGAGCATCTATCCACGGTCTCCACAAGGCAAGATGATGGTAATTTTCTTGACGTTTTTCATCACTCCATGATAGATGGTGTGCAGCACCAGACTTTGTTCAAGCAGCTAGAGCTCTTGGACTTCTTGAAGATGAAGACATTTGGCGACAAACGATGGATGAAGCTGCTCACTTTTCGAATTGTCGTCAAATGCGGAAGCTTTTTGTACAAATTTTAGTGCATAGTAGTCCTCCTGTTCACACTGCACGGCAGTTGTGGGACGAGTTCCATGATCAAATGTATGATCAAACCAACGTTCAGAATAATCTCGCTTTACGAGAAAGGCGAATCAACAAGCATGTGCTTGATTGAGTACATGCTTCGTCAGCATGACATGTCCTGCAGACAGTGGAGTCTGCCGGAACCAGTAGGATTTTTAATGCCCACTGTGCGCGAACAGGTTCAAGACTACTTTTTTCCTGGACAACAACATCTGAACGATGAGCTGCCGGATGAGGCGGGTCCAACACCTCCACCAGATTTCTTTCCAATTTGACTGCAGAGCAAAGAAATTTTGTCGAGCAAGTCGAAAGCAGCATTAGCTGAAGATCATCTGCTAATCAGTTTGATCTTGGTAGAGATCCACTTTCTCGACTGTTCACTTTAAGTGGATCAGGAGGGACTGGAAAATCAAAAACATTAAACACTCTGGCACGAAGATGCGTAGAGCGACAAAATACGTTTTAGTAACAGCGTCTTCAGGGACAGCTTCAACGTTGCTATTTAATGGGTCCACTATTCATAGTGCGTTTGGTTTAGGTGTCGACATAGATCCTGACCATCTCCCTCATTTCGAGGCACTAAGTTTTGTCTTTCAGCGAGTTCAAGCTGCGCAACTCATCATTATGGATGAGATAAGCATGACTGATAAAAAGGTTATTGACGCTGTTGAGCATGTTTGTCGAACAACTGCTCTTCCTCATTTAAGACACCTGTCTTTTGGTGGCAAAGTTGTTATATGCGGGTATGACATGAAACAGCTTTTGCCAATTGTTTCGGGAGAACACGGCATTCATGCACAAGTGGCTGCGTGTTTCCAGAATTATCGACTGTATAATCAGTTCATCCATCACCGGCTGACCCAAAACATGAGGCTGGGCCAGGAGAGCAAGAATTTGCGGAATGGCTTGAACAGGTTGGCCGGGGTGCTAACATGGCAGCTCCTACTCTTGAGCATCCTCAAACGGATCATATCGAGCTTCTAGATGAAATAGCTGTTGTTGATTCAGAGCAAGCCATCGTCGAGCAGGTTTACTATGAAAATGGCTCTTTAGCTCCTAACCTGAATAACAGACTTATTCTGTGTCCTTTGAACAGAGATGTCGACAGGTACAACAGAAGAATTCTCAACCTTCTACACGGTGAGGAGCAAACATACCTTTCTGCAGACTCGCCAGCTGAGGTTGATCCTCTTGCTGTTAATGTCGTGGATAACGATGTTGCAGAGCTAAATGCGTTTGATCCTCCTCAAATGCCTCCTCATAGGCTCAACCTCAGAGTAGGAGCAGTTGTCATGCTGCTTCGAAATGTCAATGTTCAGCTCGGGCTTTGCAATGGCACCCGCATGATAATTACTGAACTGCACAGTAATGTTATTCGGTGCAGAATTATAAATGAGTCCAGCCGAATGTTTAACCAAGTTGTAAACTTGCCTCGATTCAAGTTCGAATACGATGGTAGTCGCCAAGGGGAGCTGACGAGAGACATTTCTTTCGCACTCAGTTTCCTATTCGCTTGGCTTTTGCCATGACCATAAATAAGGCGCAGGGCCAAACTGCAGATCGAGTAGGTCTTGCTCTTCACACTGAAGTCTTCGGTGCCGGCCAAACTTATGTGGGACTTTCCCGTTCAAGGAACGCTGCGTCAATCACAATTTCGCACCGAATTCCCCATTGTAAATGGTCGACTGCGTATAAAAAATGTGGTTGCAGAGGGTGTTAACTTCTAAATTTCAATGCTTTTGCATTGCCAGGACATTTTGTCCTGAGGTGTTGGTGCCACTGAAGAGACCAGCCAACACCTTGCGGAGCAATCCGTCTGGACATTAATTGGTCGAAACGAAAAAAATATTTGAAAAAATAAATTTAAAATTTGCGTCGGAAAAATTTTGGCCGCTGTTAGCGGCCATCTAGCACCAGTAAAACGCGCGCAGCGCGTTAAAATGCTAAAATATAATTCTGAGAGTTTATAGCTGTTTCCTCACTGGGCCCCCTAGTGCTTTATTTAACAAAAACTGATAATTCAGGGATTGAAAGTTGAGATTTTAAGTTTTATTTTGTCAATTTATCTATAATTTCAGCAATAAAATCTTTCTTGATTATTCGATAGAGACCCCTCGATCACATAAGCGAGATCGAGGTCTAGCTCGTGTTTTGTCAACCTTTTTGGTGATCAGAGGGGATTTTTTCTTTAATTTTTGTCACTCTTTATATACCAAACGAAATATTAGATTCTGAGCCATCTTCTACATCGGAAATTATTTCATTGATCTAACAAAAATGTATGTAACAGCACAAAAGTTGGAGGCTGGTTGAAGTTTGGGTTATTTCGACCAGGACCTCGACCACCCTAGATATCACATCTACTTTGTTACATCAATGAAATATTTTCCAATGTGGAAGATAACTTGGAATTTAAGCTTTTGTTTGGTATATAAAGAATGACAAAAGGTATATAATAATTTCTCTCTGATCACTAAAAAGGTTGAGAAAACACGACCTCGACTCGCCTATGTGAGCACCGGGAGAATTTGCTAGGCTACAAAATGACATAAAGGCACGTTCACAATGAACCGAAATCCCACATCCGCACTCTCTATTGTGATCACTCAAATTCTCGCACCCACACTCAAACCCACACCCGCACCCTGTTCACAATAAAATTTTGAATTTCCATACTCATCATTGGGAAAAAACTCCCAGAAACCAATTATTTCGGCCTTTTGGCCATTCCGAAGTGGGTCCTGAGCCATCTGGTCTTTCCTCACCCCTGAATTTCAGTCAAAAAAAATTCAAAAATTGTTAATTTCGTGTCGAGTCCAACTTTTTTTTAGACCAACACAACCGGCGACAAGAAAAAGATTTTCGACCACAAAAAAGAGATTTTCGGCCCCAATTATATTATATCCCAATCCAACAAAAACCCCAAACGACCCGAAAGAACCCCAAGCATCCCGAACCACTCCGAACCACCCCAAACTACACGAACCACCTTAACCCACCCCAAACACCCCCAAACCATCGCAAACACCAAAAAACACCCAAAAGCATCCGAACCACCCGAATTACTTAGAGCCACACATTTGGGTGGTTTAGGATGGTTTTCGGTAGTTTTGGGTGGTATGGGTGGTTTTTGGTGGTTTCGGTTGGTTTTGGGTGGTTTGGATTCTTTGGGTGGTTTCGGTTGATTTTAGGTGGTTTTGGGTGGTTTGGAAACGACTTGGTACCACCATCAAGGTACTACTACGACTACCGACGTATTACCACTACCAAGGTACCACCGATTGCGAAACACCTCGGTATCGAAACTTGCTTAACATAAACTGAGTACTACTAACTGGCTACTGCGACATATACTACGGATAAAATATTGAACTGAACAATTGGTAATCTGACATTGCGTTTGTTGACAGAAAAAATCTGGGTAGTTCGGGTAGACAACCGGGGTAGTCTGGGGATAGCAATCGGTTTGAATCAACTGAATTGAGCTACACTGAGAAGATGTAGCTCAGAAAATAAATATAAGAACAAGAACACAACAATATAATGATGTTTGAAGTCAATTGGGTTATAAATTGTTGAAAAGAGTACTGTTTGAAGCAGTATAAGTAGTCAGGATCGAAAACCGGGTGTGAGATTTGCAACCAGTGTGAGATTTTCCCACACTCGCACCCACACCCGCTCCCACACCCACACTCCTCATTGTGAAATTCATCCCTTCCAAAGAGTCTATATCAAAATACATAGGTATATACATATGTATATAGATGTATGTGCTTTTTGAAAAGAAAAAATGGCTTGAGTTCAGAATCCCCCCACGGGGACTGATCAGGTGCAGGAGATAACTTCATATTCGTGTTTCTCGACCCCGATTTCATGAGAAAGCCGCGCGTTTTTTTGGTTCTGAGAAAAAAAAAATTTCGAACCACAGGGGGGTATCATGGTTTTTAGTCAAAATTTGAAAAATTTAAATTGGCGCCTTTTGAATTTAAAAGGGAATAAGGGCTGTATAGGGAGGGGAAGGGAATAAAAGGGGCCACTAATCACACAAGGGCCACTAACAAGAAGATGTTGAACATAGTTTTGAATACTGGGCCTACCGCATAAATAAACTCTGGTATGCATGCTTTTTCATGCATCCAGAGTCACTTTCGAGTGATTTGTGTCTAAGGTATGTGGGTGTGCGCATCTCAACTTCAAGCCCCAAGCCCCTGCGCCCCCGAAGGGGCGCAGGAGGCTTGGTTGGTTAGAGATGCGCGCACTCACTTACCTTAGACATGATTCCGAGAAGTACTCTTGACCATAAAATGCATATAGAGTCTTTTTTTGCCACGGCCCAGTTGAAAAACATGGTGAGGCAGGCGAAGAATACAAAAATTTTGAATTTTTTACGTTCTGTAATAAAAGTGGCCCCATTTTTTCCCTTCCCCTCCCAATACAGCCCTTATTCCCTTTCAAATTCAAAAGGCGCCAATTTAAATTTTTCAAATTTTGACTAAAAAACCATGATACCCCCCCTGTGGTTCGAAAATTTTTTTTTCTCAGAACCAAAAAAACGCGCGGCTTTCTCATGAAATCGGGGTCGAGAAACACGAATATGAAGTTATCTCCTCCACCTGATCAGTCCCGTGGGGGGGGGATTCGTCACTGCAACCAAAAAATGTGTTAAAAGTAGGAAAAATTTAACAATATATCACATCATATTATATTGAAAAATACATTTGTTAAATCAGCAAACTCTTTTCATAAAAGTATAGAAGTAATATAAACTTTTGCAGTGTGTGTAAAATCACTGATTAATTATTAAGATTTAGAAAAAGGGCTTCTCTAATGTTTTTTTTAATATATTACTTGTAAATTAGTTTTCATATATTTCCGGTTTGGAATTGCATGTTTAAAATATTTAATTTGTTTTAAATTAAGACCAATATTTATTTTTGTTTAAAATACGACCGCAATTTGTAAACCCTCATAGAAACCTTATCAAATTTTTCCCAAGCTTTATTTTTCTATTTTCTTGTGTAAATTTCAACTGCTAAAACTTCTGAGAAAAGATGAAATTTGCCGCCTAATGTGAGAATTTGGCCCTTTTGTTTAAAATTGGTCTGTAACAAAACTGAAATTTTAATTCTAGCCCTTGTTTTGTTGTAAACCAAGTCGAAAAATTCGTACAGAAGTTCAATGATTGGGTAAAAAATTTTGAATTCCCGCGCAGCACCTCTTATTAGCGTAAGTATTCCCTTTTAAGAAACTTTTGAAAAAACAGTCTGTGAAAATCGTGCATATTGACAGAAGTAACGGGTGGTCAAAAGTTTGGAATAAGTTTTAAAAGCTTGATTTTTGAAAACTTTCATTGTTATATCCCGAATGCTTTTTTATGATTTTGTAGCCCTGCATCTCCTCTTTCAAATAGTGTTTAAAATTTTTCTGAATCATTTCAAAAATGTCATGATTTAAATCTAAGCAATCGTGAGATTATTTTGAAAACCTATTACAAACTTTTGACCACCTGTTATTTACATTAACAAATGCACTTAATGTTTTTTTGATTAGCACCATTCTAATGTACTGTACTGCTATGTCCGTTAATACAATTGAAATGGAATCTAAACCCGTCAAGCAATCTAACCCGTCTATTTTACTGGAGCTCGTAGAACACTGTCTCGAAAAAACTTGTCACCATTGTGCAAAAAAATGATCGGAAGTGGTGCCCAGATGACACATTATTACAAAGAGTATTGACCTGGTTAGGGATTATCCTTGCAGTTATTATGATTGTTTGTCTGCTCGGTAAGGGCTTGTCAATTATTATTGACTTCTTGAGCACTATATCCAATGGACGAAATATCGAAATAAATAAGTTTCACACATTTACCGGTAAAACGTCTGGTGTTAACTATGACAAAGATTAATTTTAGGGATACGCCGGTAAACTATCACTTTTTCAAGAAGAAATGACACCTCACAGGTGGACTATAGAAAGTGAAAAATAATGCATCAACTATGAAAAAATTGATTTTTTTCAAACTTCAGGCGATGTTCCAAGTGGGCTGTTAATCAGACTAGCTGACCATAAAAGAAAAGATGAGGGTGTAATTACAAGTATGGTTGACAAACGAGACGAAGAAGGTTACACAATTGTTGTTCTCGTTGGCGAAAACTTATCGGAAAAGATGGCGCTCATAGGCGAGAGCATGATGCAGCAAATACTTGGTAAGCATAGCTTTTAAACGTTTCAAAAATATAAAAATGATTCAGATCTTGAAAAAATGATAACGTTAGAATTTATACAAGTAAATATAAAAGAGTTAGGATGGGAGTTGGACGAACTGGAAATGGCCTGGGCATCCATGCTTGAAAGAGCTCTATTAACAGGATTACAATATCAATTTTACCCTTATTCTACTCCAATCAGTAAGTTTAAAAATATAAAAGGGGAGATTGGTTAAGTCATTAACTCTGTCAGGGTTGTCTTTTGGCATATAATGTTTTTCGAAAGGTTATGGTGGGGTCGTGCTTTTCGTGTGTAAGTAAATACAGTATATGGCCAAAGTAACAATTTCAGACATAAGAAAAAGAAGACTATCTGTGAGTGCAGCTCGAACAATGGTTACTAGAAAATATGGAGCTTTAAAGAATTTAAAACTTTACCAAAAAGAAAAGAAAATTGATTACCGTATAACCTCTATTAAACGGGCACCCCTACAGTTAACGTTTTTGAAATTTGCTTTGCTTTTTAACCCCAATATTGTTTATTTTTCGAAACGGACGATCACTCATTTTTTAGAGTTTGTGAAGCTCTACAAAATGAGTGGTCGTCCGTTCCGAAAAATAAACAATATTGGGGTTAAAAAAGCAAAGCAAATTTCAAAAACGTTAACTGTAGGGGTGCCCGTTTAATAGAGGTTATACGGTAATGTATGTTAAAATATAACATAATTAAAAAATAATAAGAAAGAATAAAAGTAAACACGTTATTGCATTTGTCAAAAATAGAACGCTTTCACGTTTTCCTCTTTTTACCGTGTGCTTCAACAGTTTCCAACCTTTTTTAAACTCATAAGTCAGGCACATAACTTATGTAAAATTTCTGTTCTTAGGCACTGTTCCATAGCCTTGACCAATGAATATTACAGTCCACACTATGTATTAATTACCCTCTGAAAGTTCGTCCCCACCTAGAGTGAGACAATTTTTGTAAACTCATTTTCAGTTCAAGTTTTATGCTTAATAACTAATTCGAAAAAGGCTGGGAACTGGTCTATCAATAGTTTAATAGAATCATGAGATTGAGAATTGAACATATATAGAAAAACATTTTAAATAACACGAGTGTGGGTGCGGGTGTGGGTCTGAGTGTAGGTTCGGGATTTTTAGTGTTCACAATAGAGAGTGGGTGAATAGAGAGTGGTTCACAATGAATAGTGCTGGTGTGGGCAAATCTGACAATAGTTGCAAATCTTACACCCTGTTTTCGATCCTGACTTCTTATGCTTCTTCGAATAGTTTGTTTAACCCCAGATTTACTTCAGACATCATTATGTTGTTGTGTTCTTGTTCAGATATATATATTTTTAAGGCACAAACTCTCCGTGTAGCCTAATTAAACTGACCTACAAAAAACTGGCCTGAGGATTCTATAAGGGAAAATTTCAAAATGGACATAAAGTTTTCATATTTTAGAGGTTCAAAAATAATCTGCTCTGACGGATTAATAGAGGTAATATGGTAACCACGTGAACCTTCCAAAACCAGTTTACACACCTCAAACCACCCAGAATATCTCAAACGACCCAAAACCACTTCAAACCACCTAAAACTAACCCAGGCTTTGCAAAAACACTTTGAAGTTTTTTACAAATTATGTCTTTTAATACTTTATTTATTGCTTTGTCACAACTACAACAAATATTTGCATACCAAAAATATTTAAAAAACACCACAGTCTTTTTCTTCAATTGCAATTGACTAGATTTGATTTAGGAATCTATTAACTTATTCATGCTAAACAATCTTTCGCTCTACATATTACTATATTTAAAAATTTATAATATGATTGGCACTGACATTTTTAGGAAAGAAAAATTTGATACAATAAACAAACAATAATGCAAAAGCAAATAAAAATGCAGACCGGTTGGATTGAAACAAAATATTTAAATTCTTCTATCAAATATACATTGCTAGTCAAAAAAGTGGAGGCACCATCACCAGTGGACAAATACATGTGAAATACAAGGCTACAAAAGGATCAATAATTGTTCAAGTTGTTTAGATCAGTCAGTTGGTCTTGACGAATGGTCCTTGTTCGGCGAACTAAAATATTTAAAAACTCATTTTAAGGTCTTTTTACGCTACTTGAATATGCCACACTAAATTAACGGACGAAGCTTTTTTCTGCCACGTTTTGGCTTTTTTGTGCCACGATTTGGATTTTTTGCCATGTTTTAGTTTAGCCTAATCGTGCCAGAAAAAAGCGAAACGTGGCAGAAAAAAGATAAATCCTAAATTAATTAACAAATTTTGACCAAATTTAGGTTGTTTAAAGGGGCTGGCTGCATGTTGCGTGGGATTTTTAACCATTGTTGTTTTCTTTTCTTCGCCGCATTTTTTATTGATAATGGCTCATCTGTTAGTACATTACTTGGCTAATTTTTTACGCGGAATCCGAAAATGTTATCAGAATCAAAATAATTATTGAAAAATCTCACGAAAAACGTAAAAATTGACCGAAACATTCATAACGTATTTCCCTAACGTACCTTTTTAGGATTCTTGTGTTATAGCTTACGTCATGGTTTTCGCTTTTTAGATAGTTATTATGCAATATACCACTCAGAATTTAGCTTGCTGTCTTAGCTACCGTTTCAGTGGTAAGTTGCCTAGTAGCTGTCACGAAAAAGCAGCCGAAAACACATTGACAAGAACATGATTTTGAATAGAAAAAGGATATGTAGGGGAAATACAGTACGAAAGTTTCAGTTAGTTTTCATGTTTCCCATAAGATTTTTCAGAAAATATTTTGATTCTGATAACATTTTCTGATTCTGCGTGAAAAGTTGGTCAATGGATGTATTACCAGATAAGCCATGATCAATAAAAGATGCAGCTCAGAAAACTGCAACAATGTTCAAAAATCCCACGCAACATGCACCCCCCCCTTTAACCCAAGGTACGTAAATGCACTTTTTAAAAAGATTTATACTTTTCGGGAACCCAAATCTTTTTGGATGAATTGAATATCGAGCGCTTATATTCGGAAATCTCCCGCCGTTTTGTTGGAAACCTACCCGCCTAATTTGTAAAATTAAATTTTATACCTTATTTTAACATAATGTTTTAAAGTATTAATGTCATCGTGTAGCCATAGATCTCAGCTTTCCAATGAGCTGCATAAATTAGCTGTATAATTTTAAAAATTAAGAGATTTATTTACTAGAAGGAAGTAAATTTTGGTTCAGGTCTTTTTACATTCAAATACGTAATTCATTTTATTTTTACAATAAAACTTTTCAGCCCATCAGTGCTTGTTTCGAGGCAGGGAAACTTTGATAGCTGGGCATCCCACGCACTGGCCATGGGCTGCCCAGTAAAATTTGCAGCTCCGAGGCAACCCCTCATTCTTCCACAATAACCCCCCTCCCCTTTCAAATCAAAATATTACGGGATTTTCTGTTGAACAATCTCGCTCTCCTCCTGTTCTGGTCGCGAGAGTCAGCTGTGGCAGTAACTGTGCGCACCACCCCATCTAGCAATTCATCATCCGGAGACTCACCTTCTCCAGGACTCTTTCTCAGAGCTAAACCAACATAATTAGTGTTATCAAACTTGGTATAAACATACCCTCAGTCTGAGCAGCAATCAAGGACCGTTCAGGGGTGGGACCAGCCCTTCTTCTGTTTAAGGTGGTGGTCGGGTTACTGGCAGTGTCTTCAGCTGCGATGCCTGTGCTGGCTCCCCCAGTCAGCAGGCGGGACATCTCTTGGTGGCGCTGCAAAATTTTAGTATTACTTAACTGGGTAACTGCCAGCTCACGACCCACCTCCCTGTCAGTCATACCAGCCTGCCTTGGTTTGCCGCTTCCAGCCACACCCTTGATCAGAGGACCAGTACCCCCTGTTTGTGCCTGAGCAGCTGCCCCAATCATCATGCCCCTGGTCTTGTTCCTCTCCCTCTTCTCGGCCATCCTCTTGCGCATCTGCAGTATCTTGTCGCGGTTGGTGCGGTATTCCAGCGAAAACTCAATGACCATCTTGAACACATTCAATGGCTTCTGGTCTTTGACTTCTGCAGGATTGTAGCCAAAATAGAGCAGGAAAGCGCTCCATCTGCAAGTCAACAAAAAGAGTGATTATACCAAAATTGTTTGACTTGTTTCTTTGGGTTACCAGCTACCAATATTGCATTTATTTCATTTTTAACAAAGCCCCGAATTGACTTTTGGATTGTTGAGTAGACGGGCCGGTTGGTCGTAAATGACTTAGGCACTTAGCCATACCTCTGGGGGCATATTTTCCGAGCTATTTAGGATAGGCTACAGTATTGGGGACTTTTTGACTTTAGCGAACGTTCCATCAACATTCAAAGGGTCGATTTATTTCCCGCTGATTAATCGCTTGACCATAATGACCAACTAGTCGGTATTGTCGTTTGATTGGCCAACAACGGTAAGTCGTAAGTCTGTGCGATAACAAACTTTTTCCAGAAAAATCAAATCAAAATAGTCGGAAATTCCACCTTTAAAGTTGATATTGGCTCCGGTCTTGGCATATGTACCCATTTATTTACTACCGGCCATTTAGTGACATAACAGTCCTTTTCTAGCATGTTGCCACGACCGAAAACGGTCACTAAAACCAAACAGTGTGTAAAATGACACTGGAAAGCAAAGAGGACTAGGTGGACTGAAAGGCTCAAACCTATTTCACAAACAAAGTATCAATGTCGAGATGCAAAATATTTCTCATACCTGTGCTGAGTTGTCCTGTGGACATGTTTGAGACGGTGAATTCTTTCAGCTACTTCTGCCAGGAAGCTGTTCACTTTGTTCTTCATGGACGAGTTGTTGTCCTTCTGCGATATTTTGGCCACATAGTCAAAACAGGATTTACAGTCCACTTCCATTTTCTTCAGGTTGTCCAGCACTGCTTCAAAGTCTATCTGCAAATTGGCTAATCAACTGTGAATTAATCTTTAACAATTTTACCCTAGAGCTCCTGGAAACAGCCCCAAATTCAGTGTATAGATCTGTGCCTTCCGGGTAATTGTCCAGCATGTATTCAGCCAAATGGTGGGTAAGAGGGTATTTGTGCACCGGGTCTTTAACTTCTGAGGCACGTGACAGGTAGTCCAGTTGAAAGGCTTTGATCTAGAAATTGGAGATTGGTTTAGATTAGCTTCGATTAGTTCAGTGTGAGTAACCACACCTCAGACCCATTGAGTGCATTTCCGATGGTCAGAAGCATACCCATAGCTACCCTGAAGGTTTTCGACTCTTCAATCTCCTTCATTGCATTGTTTAGCTCCATTAGCGACTCTGCTACATCCTCCAAACGTAAAAATTAGTTTTTGGTTATGTTCAGTTCCGATGGTTTGATATTTTTGGTTTACTTTGAGGTACAAAAATTTTCACAGTTTTTAATTAGTCTTTTCAGAATACAGTCAAAGTTCTATATAACGTTCACCCTGCTTTTTTTTAATTATGTTTTGACAGTCTGGTCGTAAATATCGCAAGGATACCGATTTCACCGATCATTTTTCAGAATCCAAAAACTTTTTTCTCAAAAAAAGCAAAACCTCGATAAACGGGCACCCATTTCAGAAATAGGGTGCCCGTTTATCGAGGTTTTGCTTTTTTAGAAAAAAAAAGTTTTTGCATTCTGAAAAACGATCGGTGAAATCGGAATCCTTGCGATATTTGTGACCGGATCGTCAGAACAGAATTTAAAAAAAAGCTTTGAAAATTGAGCTGAAAAAAGTGTTGGACCCAGCTGGGGAACGAACTTTTGTGAATCGAGGTTTGACTGTACAGTCGAACCTCTTTATAGTGACACCCCTGGGGACCGACCCTAGGTGTCACTATATCCTATATCACTCTATGTCGGCCAACCAAATCGGCCCGGGGTGTCACTATATCAAGGGTGTCACTATATCGGGGTGTCACTATAAAGAGGTTCGACTGTAATAACTTTATAACTTATAAGTAGTTTCACGTTAAATAGAGTTACGTTAAATAGAGGCACGACTGCACAAATAAAAACTTACAAAAAAACCCATGCTATTGCTTATTTTAACTCATGCTATTAAGGTAACTCATACTATTGCTCAACTGAGCTTTTTTGAGCAGTAACCCAGTCAAGAAAGCAGTGACCCACTTTTGACCCAGTCAACCAAATCATTTGTATACAGTCGAGTCTGGATATAAGATATCCGCTTCCGAGGGTATATCTTTTATCGAGACTCGACTGTAGCGCCATAAAACGAGAAAACTTCGGGGCTTTCCTCATTAGAAAAAGTGAATAATATTACTGAGGATTTAGAGATTTTTTTAATTTCTTTAGTTACCTTCTCCAAGTTCTGGTAGTCGAGCATGAAGAGCCAGAGACGCAAACGTTCCAGCAAGCAGTCAATTTCACTCAGACTCAACATGAATTGTTCAGCCTGACCAAGGGGAGTGTCCGGATTATCGGCCTGCCTCTCCTGAATCCTCTCTACTTCTTCGGAGGAAGGCATCATGGTGCTCAGGATCTTTTCTATGCCTTCTTTGTTCAGCACACTAGCGTCAAATTTCTGCAAAAACTTAGCTATTATTTGAGGATTGGTGAAAAAAAATAACGAAAAGTAACTGTAACCCACCCTAATAGCGGTGGGAATGACAGAGATGGGTGGCAGTTTGGTTAGTCCAATATTAATAGCCTGTGAGCGCTTCACAGATAGAACTTGGAGTACCTGGGGTTTGGCTTCTCCACCCGCTTTCTGAAATTTAACCAATATGTTTTGGGACTGTAGTGAATACAACAAACCTTGACCGGTGCTTCCTTGGTCTTTGTTTCAAATAACCTGGAGAGTTTGGAGGTGTCAATTTGAGGGGTGGTCTCGACCTTGTTCCAGAAAGTGCCTTTTCTTTTCAAGGCAGGTACTGGTGGAGCTTCTGATTGAGCTGGTTTCCAGTGCAACTTCAAAGTGCCCCCACTACTTCCCATTTTGGAGGATGGGCCAGGACTGGAATCTCTGGCACGTGCCATCCCAAAGGCAGGAGGTGGGGGTGGCACTCCTCCTCCCATCGGTGGAGGTGCTGGGGGGACTCCTGAGATCGTAAATGATTAAACAAAATTGATTATTGAACAACCACAAAATTTCGATTTAACGAAATTCCTTCAAGTTTTATAAGCTATATTCGACCATATTTTTATCTCTTTTATAGTTTTGTCGCACCTGATTAGCCACTCTAGGCCAAGAATTGTAATTTTTCTTATTTCGCCGGATTTTTTTAAATAATCATTCAAGTTTTCCATAAGAAGCAAAATTCCTTGAAACAGTTTTTTTGCAAATCTGGTTAAGTTTAATCATGGTTTTGCCTTTGAAATGCTGCAACTGCTGTAAAAACGAGTAGCGTCAAAATTCTACCTGAACCCATTGGTTTAGGTCCGCCTGGCAAGAGTCCCTTTTCTTGAGCCACTTGTGCCACCTTGACCAACACTAAAGGATCTTGCTCAAATTCCACAAACTCCGAGAAGTCTAGGTCATTGATAATCATGGGCTTTTCCTTGAAGCCCTCGGCAGCCTCTTTCCACTTGACTTCGGATTCTGACTGCCTATTGACTGTCTCGACCAGGCCTTTTCGAAAGGCTGACCCTTCCATCTTCATGGCTCTTTTTTTGAGAAGGGCGGCAAAAACCCCTCCACCACCTGATTCATCTTCGTCAGAGTCTGGTTTCTAAGAATAAATTAGGGTTTAGAAGACTTTTCAGCTGTAATTTAAGTTTTTAACCTTTGGCTTGGGTGCTTCGACTACAGGCTGGGGCTTGTTGCAGTGGCTCGGGGAACTCCATGGTTTTCTTTTCGGTGGGTGAGAAGATGTTTGTAGGAATGCAAGGAGGGGAGCTTTCATCTGGTGTGGTTCGATTTCTTCTTCATCCTCCTTTTCCACCTAAAAAATAAAAATTGACGTGTACTATTCAGGGACTACAAAACCAATGCTAGACAAAGTCAAAATTTCGGTGCGTTAGTGTATGAGCAGTTTTTCATAGTTAATGTTTCAAGTTTTGAGTCCTTTCTAACATAAGCTGGCCGATCCTGAGCTTAAGCCCAAACCTAAGCTTTCTATGCCAAAACTCGACGGGGAATAACCAGTGTTCTCAATAGTCAGGGGCAGAATGGAAAGTCAGAATGAAATTCAAAAATTCTGACAGTCAGAAAGCGCGGGAAATTATTCTGACTGTCAGACTCTTTCTGACTCTCAGAAATGACGATCAGACAGGGAAAAAACAGCGTGATCTGATCGATTTTTTTTTCTGACTCTCATTTCTGACAGTCAGAATAATTTCCCGCGCTTTCTGACTGTCAGAATTTTTGAATTTCATTCTGACTTTCCATTCTGCCTCTGACTATTGAGAACACTGGGAATAACCCATCAGAATTTTTATAACAATTTGAAAAAGCGAACTCAAAAAATCTTGAGAAGATAACTATGAAAAAATCAACAAGCAAAGGCTGTTTTATTCGCCCAAAAAAGTTATGCTTTTGAAATTCTATGCAGTGTTGGTGAAATTAACCCAAAAGACTTTAAAGTGGCATAACTAACATAAAATATCAAACTAACCTTAATATTTTCTTTTTCATCGGTAGCTTGTGCGACCATCCCCGTTTTCAGGCCATTCACCTTAGGTAGTGGCTCTTCATCATCCTCATAACTCAAGCTCCCGTTGCTCAGCTGCTTGTTGGCCCCTATGCTCAGGTTCTTGACCCCAATGTTGAGATTCTTTTTGAGCCCTTGTGAGATTTCTTCCTCCTCTTCCCTGGATATACCGTTGGGTTTGGCGCCCTTCCAGGCTGGAGCGTGGTCTGACATACTCTTTTGCTGGAGTTGTTGCTCAAACTTGTTGATGAGATTTTTGTTGCTGAGAGCTGGTTGTTGACTGGGGGTGGTGGTCCGAAGATCTTCAGCTTCAGCCTGTCTACGTCGGTTAGTGTTGCGCCTTTCCATGGTTGAACCTCCATTGGTATTGAGCATATTGCCGTTGATCCTGCAATTAGAGGTGTGCCAGCTGAAATTACGAAAAGGGGTAAAACCTCATTTTGACGAGTTCATTATTGTTATTGCTGGTTGATGAATCACTTTCTAGAGCAGCATCTTCTTTGCGAAGTTCCTACAAATTAATTTTGAATAAATGTATTCATAGGCGTACCCAGGGGGCTACACGGGCTATACCCCCCCCCCTCCGTCAGAAAATCCTGGGTACGCCTATGGATGTATTTGGATTACCATATTTCCTCTATTAACTACCCAGCCTCTAATAACTCCCCACCCTACGGACCTTATATCTCAGCTTTGAGCAAACATTTCACAAATCTGAATTTTGCATTTTCTTAGTTACCATTTTGACCTGACTAGCCTTTTCAGATTTTGGTTAAGCACCCAGAAATCTCGAAAATGAACCTCAGATTTTTCCGATTTTTTAGGGGTTGAAAAATAATTCTCCATGGGAAGTTTACAAAGGAAATACCGTAAGTTAATTTTGCATTATTCACGCCATCTCTCTCCCCTCATCCAAAATATTGTTTTTTGTTGTTTTCGACCCAGAAGTTACTATCCAATTTGTAGGCAGGTGGATGAGCTACAATTGGATGGCTAGAATGAGAAAAAACGAGACAATTTAGAAAGTGGTATAATTAATTTGACCTTAAATATCCTATTGGGTGCGACACCTACTCACCCTTGAGCAGGAAAAATGGTATATTTGATGAATACCTGAACGATTCACCGACCTGTTCATAGTGGTTGCACTGTTGGTTGAGTTGGGGATTGTTGAGTTTGAGCATAGCTTTGAGAGCATCTTCCAACCCTTGGTTTTCCAAAACATCTATCACATCGAAAAATGTGTCCTCAAACAAAGCTAATTTCTAAAAACTTTTCAAAAATCAAATTAATCCAACCTGATCCGGCACTCCATTTAAAGTTTTGTTGATGACAGTCATTCCAAACACCAGGGTCTCCTCGTCACTCGCATTCTGTTCGTTTAGGATTCTCATCAAACTAAACCAATCTGGTTTGTCTGAAATTTAGACAATTTTTGATTAGTTTTTACTAACAAGCATCAAAAAGATTACTTTTTGCTTTTTCCACCTGGATATAGCAGCTAATAGTAGCAAAGAGTTGGATTCAGTGTACTCCACAAAAACAAGCAGCAATTTTAGAGCTGTTTTCACTACCAATCGATACTAAAAATAAATATGTTATAGGTTGGGTATCAAGGGGGGAATGCATGGATTTTTGTTAACTGTAAACAGACAGGTTAGTGGAAACATACACATCAGGAGTTTTTACAATAATAAAGATAATTGAAAAAGCGGGTATGAAGAGTTCTTTTTTTTTAAATGTTTACCCATTCTAACCGAGAAGGACTCATTTCCGCAAATTGGACTGGATCAAACAACTAAAACACATACATGGACATATACCGACAAATTTTTGGCACAAACACACATACAGTATTGACTCTAGTCAAAGGCGGTAGGCGGAAATCCTAAATTTCTAAATTTTAACCGCGGCGAAAACCCAATATTTTTTGATTGAAATCGGGCTTAAACAACTGATTTCAATTCGAAAAATTCAGGATTTTCGCCGTGGTTAAAATCTGGAAATTTGGAATTTCCGCTTACCGCCAATAAAAGCACCTTATTTAATAAAAGATCTGCGTGTCATCAATGAGGGATGAACAATAAACGGGGATAGAAAATATTTTTTGAGGCACCAAACTTGGGCAAGATCTGGTCGGCTAACCGAAAACGGTTACCGTATTTTCTCTAATTATAGACCCCGTCACTAAATTCGAAAAACGTGTTTGTGGCGTTGTGTTTATGACCCAATTTTTGATTACTTTTTTCAGGCATGTTATCACCCATATTGTAGCTCATGTCGATGACTACAAAATGATTAGTAACTTGCCGGAGACAGTCTTCAAAAAGTGGTTCAAAACCAGGGTTGCCAAACGTCCTTATTAATAAGATTTATTTTTCTTTTGGGATTCCAAATCTTAATATTTTTTGAAATTTTTAGTCAAAATCTTATTTTTCGGCAGCAAAAGAGCGATAAGTACAAGATGAAATAGCAAATTTGGCGGAAATACCCAAAAATGTCCTTATTTTTGAAAAAAAATCTGGCAGCCCTGGTCAAAACACAATGCCAAGAACACGATTTTGAATCAAAGGTGGCGGCTCTATTAGAAGAAATACGGTATTTCTGTGAATGTATTTTTTATTTAAAAACTCAGAAAGTTTACTTAAGGCCACACAAAAACCGCACAGTCTTTAACAGATAAATTAAATTTAGCTAACAAAATTAAGCCAAAAAGACTAACAGGTGAGTCTAGTAGTTCATAGAGCCAACAGATTGTTTCGTTGTGCATTATGATCCCATTCATTCCATCCACATACAACATCAACTGTCCAATGGCTAAAACGAAGTTAATTCAATTTTCGTGTCACAAAAAAACTTTTTGATCGATCTAACCCCTGAGAATATGGTTTTGGTGGTTTTGATCAGAGTTTCTGCCGAGTTTTACAAGACATTCCAAGCCACCGTTCTGCACAAACTCATGCACTAAGTCCTTGTCGTTCTGGAAAATAGCTTTAAGAGAGAACAGCGCCCTTCTTTGATCCCTGCCAGACATGTACAGAAGCTTATCTAAAGGTTGCTTTATGTATACGAAACATAGACAATAGAATAAAAACTTAACCTACCAACAATAGTTTTAACACGTAAAGCAGTCTGCTGACGTACCACCAAACTGCTGCGCAGGCTGAAATATTCAAATGAACAAATAATAAAAAAAATCATTCCAAAAATAAAATTTAGATCTCCACGGAAGAATTTCTTATCTTTAACCAGGGCTCCGAAATGCCTTTTTCGGTGTTCTTTTCAGAAAATTTTCATCCAAAGTTTTGTTTCGCTTGAAAAATGGCAAAATGCGCCGGATAAAATGCCATTTTTGCCTAAAAATGGCAAAATGTCGGAGTAAAAGTAAAACACGCCACTCAAAATTTGGCTGGTATCCGTGTTGATATTCAAGTCTCTCAATTGTAATTCAGTGCGAATGTACAGGATCTTTCAAGAAATTTACCGGTTTCAAAACAGCTATGTCTTTTTTCCTAGAGCGATTTTCAAGTTTCTGTTTTTTGTATTCGATTTTTCTCGTTGGTATGTAATGTGGAAAACGCGGTTTTCGCTTGGTCCCCCTTGTGGTTTGGGCCTGGGACATCCAGAAACCATCTACAATCCAGGGCCCGAACCACATGAGAGACCAAGCGAAAATCGTGTTTTTCACAATATATACCAAAAATATCGTCGGCGAGAAAATTCGATTACAAAAAACAGAATTTTGAAATCGCTCTACGAAAAAAGTTATGGAAAGTTTAAAAGTCATTAAAATTTAGTCTAACTGCCCTGAGTAATTGCTTAAAAAGTATATCTCTGTCTACAAAAAGCCTATCCAAAAGCTTACTCAGACTCATCTAGCAACCCTAATTCCTGCTCTCCATCCCCATATTCTTCTTCTTGCTCTTCTGTCCCTGTTTGCCAATCGTCCATTGCTTTACTATCTTCTACAAATTGAGACCGTCTTCTTCCCCGTACTTTTGAATGGCTAGATAATTTTCTGCGGATAGTGATAGGGGAAGGACACTTGTTTGAATTTGCTTGTGCCACATTTACACCAACTGTTTTGCTGGTGGTATTATTCTCATTGTTCTTTTCAACCCTTTTGACCATTACTTCATTTGGAGTAAGTGCAGCTGGTGCAACCGCTATTGCTGAAGTTGTATCAATTGCTTCCAAAACTCCTTGTCTATCTCCACACAATCGCTGACTACAGCTTCTTTCCACTCTTTTCTGCATCTTTTTTAGTACAGAGACAGAGCCAAGTGGACTGGCTGAATTTACCAAAGGGTTTGAAATGGCCAAAGCAACATTTTTTCTTCTTTCTTTGGACTCGAATGCTTGTTTTTGTTGGTTGTTATTATCGTCCAGGCATTCTTTTGGGGACTGAGAGTAGGGATTCCCATTGTTTCTGACAATTTTCCTGGTTCCAGCGATAGTGCTCTGCTCACAGACCCTTTTAGTGGAGTGTACTAGAGATATAGGTGGAATGTGAGGGTCTTGGCCCTCTCCACCCATCGATACTTAGATTAGTGCAGGAATTAAAAGTCGAGGGCAGGAATTGGAGTCTCTGGTGTCCTGGACTTTCCACGTCGTTATCCACCAACACATTATCAGCTGGATTGCAAAAAGATTCGTCATCTATATATTTTAGACCTTCACAGTTGACAGTCTTCGGCACCTCCCAGTTAACTGGGGGTGGTCGGTTCCGCCTTACTTCAGTATTGAAGTGGGTAGAAGAATTCTGGTTGTGGATTGACCAGTTAGGAGGTTGAGGAGCGGGAATTTTGGGTGCTCTATGGGCTTTGGTGGTTGAGAGGTAGGTGGAGGGAGGAGGTGGCGCAGATAACTTTTTGATAGGTTGAAAATTGCCGTTGTTGTTGTTATGGTAGAATGAGTCGTCTGGAAAAGAGTCGATGTCAATGGCATAGCATTGCAGGGAGGGCTGCTTGGAGGTTGGTGGAGGGGAGGTACAATAGAGGAAAGGGTATTCATGGACCACCGACTCATTGGCTCTGGTTTAGAAGGCGCAAAATATCATTTGGCAATTATCTAATTTAAAATTTACTTGCCTAAATTTATGAAATCGCATAAATTTAAATGAATAAAAAAAGGAAAAAATGAACAAGCAAATTTAGATCCAATGAATCTAATTTGATAAAATGGTAAATAAGGAAAGTCAGAAAATACAAGAAATCATCTTAAAAAAAACCTCTATAACACAGTGACATCCGACACAGAAATTTAATTAGAAAATTATGAAATTAAATGTTGGATAGAGGGAAATTCGTCAATTTAGAAGAGTAAATGGAGAAAATACGGTAAATTCATATACAATCGACTCTCGATTTAACATATGGTCGATTTAACATGCACGCCCGATTTAAAATACAGCTGAGCCGGTCCCTTCAATAATAAACTCCGTCAAATTACCCCCGATTCAACATACGGCTGGGTCGGTCCCCAGAATGTATGGTAAATCGAGAGTCGACTGTATTTTCATATATATTTTCATATTCATATATTGTAAATTCATATATTAGTACAGTCAACCCTTGATTTAAAGGGGCATGCCCACGCTAATAAGAGGTGGTGCCGGGAATTCAAAAATTTTTCATAATCATTTAATTTAATTCTAGGCCTTGTTTTGTTAGAAACCAAGTTGAAAAATTCCTATAGAAGTTCAACGATTGGGAAAAAATTTTGAATTCCCGGGCACCACCTCTTATTAGCGTGGGCATGCCCCTTTAAAGACACCCCGATTTAACGACACCCAAAAATGAGCCAATTTGGTGGGCTTTGACTAAAATTCAGTCAAAGTGAACCCTCGATTTAACGACACCCTCAGTCGGTCCCCAGGGGCGTCGTTAAATCGAGAGTTGACTGTAGCTAAATTGACACACTATTTATATAAGCAAACCGTATCGGGTTGGATCTTAAATAATTTTTGGGGGCAATGCAAACAAAGCCAATGAGAACTTTTGAGCAGTAATGCTGAAAACAGTAGTAATGATTTAAAATTTTGTAAAAAAAATCGTATCAGCTCTTTTGCAAAATGTAATGATCTCTGCAAATTTATATTCGGATTTGAATTAGGAACTAATTGATGTGTTCTTGTTCACTATTGTTCTTTTTTTGATGAAAAGTGACAATGGTGAATGAAATTAGATGAAGAAAGACGCAAAATGTTGGAACATCTGTTATAAAAACGTTCTTTGTGTAAGAAATATCTTTCGCGGTAATTTGCCGTTTGGAAGATATTACATAAAAAGTTTGGCGAACCAGTCAGAATTTAAGATTAGGGGAAGGTTGAAAAATATTTTTAAAACAAATTTAGTGAGACAATTATTGGACAATCTTCAAATACAAGTTTACACGCCTCCCACTCAATCCCTAATAATTTTATCATCAAACAAGTGTGTTCGCAACCTTGAAGAAATTAGAAAGAGTGCAATAGGTAAACAAAACAACCACTTAGCAGCTATGCAAAGAAGTTTTTGATATCTAACCTGTAGGAATAAGAAATACATAACAGGAAAATGCTTTATAATTGGTGTATAAAATAGTTTGGGACGAATTTTTTTGGCCCTAGTTTAACATGCTTCCACCTTCGCGGGAGTAGAAAAAAGTGGCCTCGGTGGCGCAATGGATAAGCGTCTGTGTTTTATGGCCCGAAATCGGAGACAGGTCAGTTCGCCCCACGATCAGTTCGCCCCGGTCAGTTCGCCCAAAGATCAGTTCGCCCCGTTTTTAAAAATGACCATTATGCCATAAAAAACAAACCCAAACTTATTTTTTTAACTTTTTTGTAGTTCGGGAACATGTTTGAGTCCATCCTAACATACGCTGGCCTACCCTTGCCTAAGCCTAAGCCTAAAACCATAACCATCCTAACAAGCCAAATAAATAGCGTGCCACCAGGTGGAATCGAAGCTGCGCATGATTTTTGGCTATTAAACACAAACGCTTATGCACTGCGCCACCGAGGCCACTTTTTTCTACTCCCGCGAAGGTGGGAAGCCCTTTTAATAATGGGTGCCGATTTATTGCCTTGGACACCCTTGTTGTTTTTTAAATATTTGCAGGGAATGATTTTAAATCAATTTTAAGTGGAATGGATGTATGAAATAAATCGTTGGTTATATTTATTGGCTAGATAAAAAATAAAAAGTATTGCAAAAAACTAAAGAAAAACAACAGGGGGGGGGGGCAAGACAAGAAATCTTCTATTTTCTAATTTTCTATCTCTGCGGTTGCGTCGAATCTCAAAACTCGAGTAAAAAAGATGAATTTATTCTGCAGTTCGTTTTCTCTTTGTAAAATTCGCCCTGGACAGACGCGAGCTATTTTTTCGAGTGGAAACAGTAAAGGTTCTTCCACAAGTGTCGATTGATTTTAATATATAATGGGCAGGCGTAAAAAAGTCTACAAGTTACTCATGAGCATTGAAAAAGGAAATTCAAGGTGGAGAAATATTAAATTTAGTTCTCATAATTTATCCGTCCTAATTTTTCAATTTCTTCTTCCTAAAATAACTTAACTTTCACTTTTAACTTTTTTTCCAAAGGCGAGGTCTTGGTTGCAGGGTTTCTGCTGGCTCTAACCAATAGAATTATCTTATTTCTCAGAAATTGTGCGAAAAACAGCGTTTAAAAAGTCCCTGGTTCAATCCTCACTTGGTGCAGTTGCATTTTTTTAAATTTTCTGATGCGAGCATCTTTTTCCAAACATACACAAAGTTTCATTGCCCAACAAGCCAACTTAGGCATTCCAAAAACCGGAGAAAGTGAAGTGGCAAAAAAGAAGAGAGGAAAAATAAGATCATAATCGAAAGCACAAATGCAACAGAAGCAATAAGCCAGCTGTAAATGGAAAGAGGGATAATAAATGTTCTTGCTGGTCTCCTTATTCTCATCCAATTTGCTGGGGGTGGAGGAGGAATGCATCATCATTGTAGTTGTACATGTGCACATCCAGAATGCAGAACAAAGAGCCAGCAGTCCATCTCTTATTCTTCTGCAAATAGGCTGACAGGAGGGAGCACAAGGAATAATAATAATTTGCAGGTGGCTCCTCCAATTTAACTCCTCCTTGTCTGTCTGCACCCTGTCTAATTTGATACCGGTAGGTTGTTGGTCTGCTCATCCTTGCTGGGGTCTATTTCAGGTGCACAAATAGAACAAGGTTGGGCGTGGAGGGCATGGAAGAGGCAAGGTTGGACCAGGTCCACCTGTATTCTTTTTGGTCTTTTGTTGTATGCTGCTGCTGCTGGTGGTGGTCAAATAGAGCCAGCCTGTGCTTCAATTATAGTGGGACTGGGAGGAAGGTAATGTGAAATGAAGACCATTCTTTGGTGTTGCAATGGTTGAATGAGAACAAAAGCTTGCAGAAGGTTGTTGTGAGTTGAAAACTCAGCACAAGAATGTGTGGGCTGACAGTTAAAGGGGAGGAAACTTATATACGCATCGCCTAGGGTCGAAGGTTCAAGTCACCCAAGTTGCATATCTTATTTATTCTTTTATTGAGTTCATTGACTTCTAGGGCCAAAAACTATAGAGGAGTCGATTAGAATTTTTTCCAGCACTGCTTTACTGTCCGCAAATACCCTAATTTTGGGATTCTATGCAAATAACAGATCTGTCTAGGATGACATGGAATTGAACATTGTTGGATGTTTTTTGTATTCTAGCTCTAACTTAATATTACTTTTTTCTCTGTATGATAGCTCAAATGAAAGCCTAGAGTCTTGGCTACATTTCAGTACATGAAACGTGTGACTTCTAAAAAACAGTCAGAAAATATCAATCAAACCAGTCAAATAAAAGCTCCAAAAACGATCGATTTTCGGAAATTAAGCCTATATTAGCCTATAAATACGCCCCAGTGGGTGGAAAATTCTGAGCTGATGATTTCGTTAGAAAGCCAAGAATGTGAGGATCATTGGACATTAAACTTGTAAATTAGAGGAGATAAAAAAATAAGGTGTGCGCCCAGTGGTAGTCGAACTTGTGACCTAGGGCGATGCGTACATAAACTTTCCACCCCCTTTAAATGCTTGCTTGTATTGTCGGGAACATAAATTATTTTATTTCATCCTTGTTGATAAGCTGGATATTCGTCCTCACGCTTAAGTTTTAGAAAAAAGCAGGCTAACAAAGGCCCTCAATAGGTCAGGACATGACAAGCGAGATTGCTCGTCGGATATTGAAAAGTTTGAGATATAAACTCGGCAATATCGTGTTTGTTGTACTGGACACCCAAAACCAACCAAAATTGAAAAAGCGGGAATTGAAAAAAGTGCGGAAACGACCATGCACCGGTTGGACCCCACTCTGGCAGGACTCGTTTTTAAGACTCTTTTTTATAAGAATATGTATTTTTTAATGCAACCTAGCAAACCAACAAATTTCCTCAAGAATCCAACTATTTAATCAGAATTTCGGAAATTTTTTCCGGGCCACATAAAAGCCTCACTGAAGACGAAATTTCACAATGTATTTGCTGTTTGTTTTGTGTGCAAAAATATATAGTTCCTGCAATATCGAGTCAGTTGTCTGAGCAGCTGAATAAACGTTTAGTTAAAAGACTGCCGGCTTCTGTTGCTGACCAACAACTAAATTAAACGATTGGCATAAGTGGACAACACTTATTTTTCTCATTTCTTTCAAACTTATATAATAGAGTCAGCAAAGTCAATAGTCAGTGTTGGTGGAGCACTGACCACCACTTTGCATACATACACTCAATCAAATTGCAGGCAAAAGGAAAAGACAGAAAACAATGGGAATGTCTGCTGCTACTTCAAGTTTATCCAGGAATTCCTTTCCTAGATGCACGGATCTCGTTAGGGAAATTAATAATAAATATAAATTAAAGTTTGGAAACTTAGCAAAAAAACATTTTTGAAAAATGTTCAGGTTTGTGTTTTAGACGAATTTTTTAAAACTCTTCCGTGGTGATTTTTCATAGTTTGCATAAGAAATTATGTAACTTACGGATCAGACTGGAGAACTTGGAGTTCATCAGGCTGTTCACTGAGCGATAGCTCTGAGTCTAACAAGGAGCCTAAATCTGCAGAAGCTGTGGCTGACAATTGCAAAGCTGCATCTCCACTCTGCAATGAGAGGGATTGAAAAAAGTAGAAATAAGCAAACAAAATAATTTATGTCTCAATCCTGACCCTGTAATTTTTCCAATAATACAAATATTAAAAAGCTGGTTTTTGTGATTGTCTTTTCGTCCTGTTTTTTAAAAGATCTCCACGAAAGTGAAATATTAGCTAAATTTTGGGCGTTTAATTTTATTGAGATAAGAACTGGTGCTGGCCGATCACCTCAAAGGGGCATGCCGGTGCGCGACACCGCAAATACAGGCGGGGGCATCAAATCTGATATTGATGACCTTATTATACTATAAGATATGACAAAATAAAATAAGATATGACAGAAAATTGTAAAAATATCGGTAAGAAAGCACACGAAATCTTTTGATTAGCTGTTCCCCGGCTTTATTCTCGTGTAGCACATGGTATGCTTCTTTAATTACACTTTTAATTAAACCTTTTGGCTAATAAGGACACTACTATGAATGCTTTCAAAACTGCAAACCAACTTTGTGAGGGGCCTTCAACTGCCTAATTATATCAGCTATTTGTTCTCCAATAGGCTTGTGCAAAGCAATTGGGTAGATCAGTGGTTTTAAAGGTTCTCTAGTCAGATTGTTGGTAGACTGCAGAAAGGGATCCAGATCGTTGATGTACTAAACATAAGGACTTAATTAACCTACGAAATCAAAGATCATTTAATTTAATGTAGCCACCTGAATGCGACATTTAAGTGTGTTGTTAGGGTCATCGCTGGCCGTGCCATTAATGATACTCATAGTTGTTAATGTTATAGTTCAATATGTAATAACTATAGACTATAGCATTAAATAATCAATATGCAAATATAAAAATCTGGGCAATAGATAAAATATGTATATCGAAATATCTAAAACTGTTTTTCTTTGAGATTGTCGAAAAAAATTGTCGGAATTTTACAAAAGGAGCTTGACAAAATGTCATGCGTTGACATTTCTTTTCCAAAAAATGCTTTCCTGATTCTAAAAATCTGTTTTTATTTTGTTTTTAGCATCTTTTAACGCCTTGGGAGTGGGTCTAACCCTATTCCGGCAGATGGTAACATTGGCCGGGCACAGGGGCCATTAAATCGAAAAAGTCACTATTCGAAGCAAACAAAGTGATAAAGATTGTCTCTAAATCGAGTTTTCTGAGTGAATCCATCACTGCCCAGTGGTTTATCAAACAAGAAACAGAGTTGGCTAAAAACCCTATAAAAATCTGCTCTGTTTCTGTTTTTGGCTATACTGCTGATAGAAGGCAACGTTGTGTTGTTCACGCCTTGTTCACAATGGTGAACTGTAAATTCAAGAATTTTCGCTCGAAAATGGCCATTACTTTTTTTTAATTTCCAAAAGTTATTCGTTTGGTGCCATTTTGTATCTGAGATTTAGGGCTATCAGATGAGCTATTGATAAAGTTTTTGTGAATAAAAAAATGACGAAAAAAGTCAACAATCCTCACTCCAGCCGAGTGAGGATTGTTGACTTTTTTTTAACATTTTTCAATTTATACCTGCTAGACCAATGACCGATTTGGTAACCCCTGAATCTCAGCTACAAAATGGCACCAAAAGATGGATTTTTGGAAAATTGAAAAAGTTATGGCCATTTCCGAATGAGGATTGTTAAATTCACAGTACACTATTGTATGAAAGGCCTAAGGCATGGCTGTTTTTGAAAATCGAAATTGACTCTAGTTCTAGAACGAAACTTTAAAAGTTATTATTTTTATAAAATTATGTATCGCATAAAAATTGCCAGATAAAGAAGAGAACTCCCACAAATGGGAAAAGAGTCTTTTTGGGAAATCAAAAAACTTCTGAAGTATTCATAATTTGAAGAGTCAATTTGTGTGACTCTCTCACTCTTGCTGGTTATTATTATTATTGTTGTGGTTGCACCAACATCACCAACATCATCAGCATGCTCCCTCATCCCTAAATATATTGTCTATTGGTTGAACAGAGACTGGAATTTTAAAAAAATTGAGTGAATTAAACACGAATAAACAGGGGACTGGAAAACATCTGTTGTGCAAGCACTAGCACAATACTTCCAATATTTTGTTGAGAAAAGCCTTCATTTGGGTAATGCAGGGCCACCATTTGTATTTTTTAAAAAGCATTTTTTTCTTTCAAATATTTTTTAAGTTTTTAAGGTTTTAAAATTTTCGCTTCGAAATGGAGATAAGAACTGGATAAAATGACCTTTTTCCATCAAAAGTAGCCAAAATAAATTTTTGTTGGAAAATGTTCTTTTTTAGATTTGAGATGGCAGCCTTGGTCAAGGCTTGAGCTAATGCGTGATTTAAAAAGTAGACCTAGTTTTATATCAAAATTTAAGGTTTTTTAAGTTATTGTCATGTATTTTCACTAGAGATGTGCATTTGCATTTTTGCGATGTTAACGATGCTCTATTTCTAGTCGAAAAAATTGCGATGCGATTTTGAATTTTGGGTTCAATATCGCATGCAATATTTCATACTAAAATTTCGGATGTGACCATGCTCATAACTAACTACTTAAGTTGGCTGTAAATAAACTCGCAATAGTCGACTATTTTTAGAATTCAAATGCAAAAAAGGTACGCGATATTTCATAAAGTTGCGATGCGATTTTTTTGACCACAATTTTTGCGATGCGGTGTATCGCAAAAAGCACATCTCTAGTTGTCACACAAAATCCACCTACCATGTTTTCTCTAAGAAAAGCCCTGCGTGATACTTCAAATATTTTTTATTCTTCGCGCCCATTTTTTTCGGTCGACTCTAGGTCATGCAACATATCGAAATGGAACTCAGTTTCCCAGCTACACTTCAGTGTATAAAATGGGTAAGATCAAGACCAAAAAGTGAATAAAAAACGCGAAAAATAAATTTTTAAAATTTCAGAGTTTAACAATGGCCGTTTTCAGAGAAGAAATTATATTTTATTTTAGAATGGCATAAAAGATCATAAAAAAATTTCAAGCAACAGATGCTTTATAACTGACGTTTGGATATAAAATATTAAGAAAAATGTTTATGGATGACGACACCAATTACTTCATTTAAATTTTTTCTTCAACTTTTTTGTTACAAAAATAGAAGAGTAGTAGTAGTAGATAGTCAGTAAACCTGTTAACCTCTCAAATCTCAATATATTAACTATATAAATAAAATTGAATGAAAAACGGAGCAAAAGAGTGAAAAAATGTCTTTAGCTGCACACCTTGGCCATTGCTCTAGCCACTTAACTGTCTTATTTCCGGATCGTGAGTTAGTTAGCTAGCTAGACACTAGTAGGGGGGGGACAACAACACATGTGCTAGATCAATAGAACAAAGGCAAAAGAGGTAATCGATCCTGGGCTGCTGATGATAGTATTACTGATGCTACGGCTGCTAGTAGATCGATACTTACACACACATACATCCCACACATAGAAGTTGGCTTTAAAGTTTGCTAACACATAATTAATCTATCTGTTTATGTATACTACACTTTAGGATAATCGTTTGGCTAAAAGCAGAGTGCTTAGCTCCCAAAACACGATTTTTTTTTGAATTTCTAACAAAACTAAACCTAAAATTAAATTCTAATCCTTATTTTATTAGAAACCGAATTAACAAGTTCGAACAGAAGATCAATGATTAGGAAAAAATTTTGAATCGGCGGGGGACCACCAGACCACTCTGAGCTTGGTCCTTTAACAGGAAAGTCTAAGAACTTTTGGAGGTTAGTAATATTATTATCATTTGCTCCGGTCGAAAATACAGTCTACTCTCGATACAACACCGCCGATGGCCGCTCCCGGGAGCGATGTTACATCGAGAGTGGGCTGTAACAGAAAGTAACTTAACCTTCAAGTGCTAATTTCACTTTAATACGATGTGTTTAAAACAAAGCCAGTGCAAAGCTTCTATATGTAAATATGTACAGGGTTAGTCATAAAACACGGACATTTTTGAAAAAAATTGCGTAGGTAGTTCCTTAGCCCATAGATTTCCCCAGTAAAATCGATCACAGTAGTAAAGCTACCTGGGAGCTGCTTTATCAGAGGTACAAAAAATTAGACTAAAAAAACAGCCCGTTTGCACAAAAAAGCATTAAAAATGAAATGTGACTACAATTTTGAATTAAAAAATGTCCGTGTTTTTTTGACTAGCACTTGCATATCGGATGAAACAAATTTGAATACTGGGACCTACTGCATATAGAAAATCTGGTATTCATACGTTTGTATGCATCCAGAGTCACTTTCAAGTGATTTGTGTCTAAGGTATGTATATTTTCGGAATAAGCGCCCATTTTTTCGCTTGTTGGAATGCTATTTATTTTGGCGTGTTTGACCAATGTCTAAGGGTAATTTGGATCGCTGATTCAGAATCTGGCGCTAAAAAGTCGAATTATTCCATAAATTGGTCAAACAAGCCAAAATAAATAATGTGCCGCCAGGTGGGATCGAACCTGCGCACCATTTTGGACCCGATAATTATAGGGGGTCCGAAATATAGGGTATCCGGTAGAGAGGGTACTTTAAAGAGAATCGATACACACATTTTAATCATGCATTCACATAAAATGTTCAGAAAAATTGGATTCCTAAAAAGGGAAAATTTTTTTAAAAAAATCCATTTCTACAAACAAATTCAATTTTTACAAAAAATGTTAAAGCACAAAATACTCAAACAAAATTTTTCTGTCAATACGAGACCGACAGAAGGCACAAAAAATAAGTGGTATTATTGATTTGTGCAGCTGCTGGCTGATTAGCAGGGCAGCAGACAAAGCCAGTATTCTTCATTCAACACAACAACAAACACAATAAGACAGAACACTGCTCGGGAATCCAACAATAAGAAAAAAACAGCAAGGGGATATGGCTAAGCCAGCCCCACCACCACAATACCTCTAATGTGGTGGAGGGTGATCAATCAATGAACAGCCTTCCAGCCAGCTAGCTTGCTACTACTGCTGTTATTCTCATTGCTACTTCCCCTGATGATGATGGTGGTGTTAATTAATAGATGGATGAATGAAAGTACATGCATGCAAGAGGAAATGAAGTCATTTAGAATTACAAAAATTTTGGCATGTAATTTTTAAAGTCAATTTGAGGACATCAACTGCTGCCCCAGCAATGCTTGGTCCAAGATTATATTTTATTTTTGTCTACATTAAATTTGAGTTTATGGCGAAATAACATTCAGCTTTACTTCGTTTACCGGACAGCACATCCCGTGCTCGTCCAACTTTTTGATGTTTTTATGGACAATCATCATAGTAATTCTGGCTTTACTGGAATATAACCCATATAAACCTCCAATAATTCAGGCTCAGGCCCTTAGGTCTCACGCTTAGGCCCAGGGTCTGGTCATTACTAATATCAGCTTTTTTCAAAAAATGATACTATTTTGAAGGTTTTCGGCTTCTTCGATTTTGCACCCGGCTTTTTTGCTTAGCACTTTAAAAAAAGCTGAAAGCTTTAAAAAATAAGTAAATTTTGTCACCATTTATAAGGGGGATTTTTTAAGAGAAAATAGGGTAGATGAAGTAATTTAAGATGATATACTTATCGTAAATTTTAGCAAATTATTCAATTTTTTCTCAATTACTCTATTACTCGATTTTTCACACTGAATTACACGCAAACTGTAACTACTAAATTCTATCATGCCGCTCGAGAAAACAGCCATTTGTAGTCTTTTATACTTATTGCATTTTATTAATAGATATGAGGGGCAGGGGCAAATGGGCAGGAACGGCAGTTTGCAAAGGGTTGAGAAATCGATGTTTGGCATATTTTTATTACATAAAAAGGTAGATTTTCATGTCTTTTGATCTTTTAAGATGTTTGTGTTTCAGTATTTTAGCAGCAAAATACGTCAATGAATGGGATAACATATGTTCACATACACACATATAAATGATCCATTCTTCCCACGCTCCAGCCCTCCTGATCCAACAACAAAAAAGAGTTGCACATCATCAAGAAGGGGAAAAAAGGTGTTAGGTGGGTGGACAGCCAGCTACTAAATTAGCAACCAAGACTACAATAGACATGCATAATCTGTTTGCCCTCTTCCACTACTACTAATGAATAAAATATTGAACAGGAATAGGAAAAAATCAATCGGTCAAAGAGAAAATAGGGAAGCTAGCTAGAGTCATCATTATTTCAGGGACAGCGCACCTGCGGCACGCACACTCTCTTACTCTTCTTTTTTGTGGACCAGAGGAAAGAAAAGGAAAGTTTGCAAGATGACAATGGTATTTAAACCCACGTTTTACTAAAACTGTTATTTCGGTCTAAATTCAAATTCGCAACGCAACAGTGTGCATTAAAAAATTAATAAAAAATATACATGCTTTTTGAAGGTTCTGCTGTAATTCAAAAATTTATTTACAAAACACTCATAGTAATTTTATGAAGAAAAAAAACCAACTCTTGAAAAATACCATAAAACTTTTTTCGACCCTGGTAACGAATACCCCCTCTTCAACGATTTTCACCTTTTTACTTAATTAAAAACTGCCCAATATATGTCCAGACCCAGAAAAAAGTGCGTTACACAGCTATTAGTCACAACTTCCGTACGCTGGCCTACCCCCAAGCCTAAGGGCTAAGCCTGAACTTGTTGTTCCAAAGGGTAGTTACAGCAATTTTTAAAGGTCGGATTCTTGGGGGGGGGGGATATTCGCTACTAGCGCCCATTTTTTTAACCGCCTTCAAATACAGATCTAGCCTGACTAGTATTTTTTTAAAGTTTGTCAATTATAGAGATATGGTATTGAAAAATTCGGCCATTTCTGTTATAAAATATCAAAAAGTTACAAAAAATGAACTCAAGCAGTCTCCTTACATTTATATTTTATTGGTGGAATTCTTATTTTGTAAGAAAGTTTTGAAAAATTTTGCAAATTGAATGTATAGAAAATGTGCGTAGGGGTTATAAGAGAACAGTGCTGATGATGACTGCTACACTACTATCAGCTCTCTTGCCTAACTGACGTTTTCTCACCATTGATGTTGTTGCAAACAACAATTATTGTGTAATTCAAGGGTCATCTAAGTTGAACTTGAAAAAATTGACTGAAAAAACCAATGCAATCTTTTGATGAAATGATGAGTGTAAGTTAAAAAAGGAGTATATCAGATTTTTTAAATATGAAATTCTTAAATTTTTATAAAATCTATAGCTAGGTAAAATCCAGTTGGTTGAAACCGACAACAGAGTCTTTTCAAAGGAGCATACCCTTGCTTTTTGAAAATTTAAGGCGGGCAATTTTTTTCGACCAGCAATTTTTTTCGAATTGTTCCACTCTTCACTAGCTTTGCGTCGAATTCGATATGATGACCTTATACTACTTTTAAAAACTAGGCAGAAAACTTAAAAATCTGGATAAGAACTCATGTGAAAATTATTCGAAAAAAAAAAGAACTACTGGTCCACTTTTCTCCGTGTCACGCACGGACATGCTCTTTTAATAAACCGAAATCTCTCAAAATTCTTTGTTTTCAATTTCTTCGGCTATATATGCCTCAGCATATAAGCCCTAGGTGGGGCTGCCGGCCCCTGTAAAGGCCCCAACTTTTCTTATTTTCTTGAACTTTTTTAAAAGCACTTTAATACTAAATAGTTTATTACTCAGAGACATTTTGCCCTAACAACACCTCCTAGGCACTCAATAGCATTCCAAACCAAACCTCCCCCTTTACCAAAAAACATGACACACTGACGTACTAGTTGGAGACCCTTTATATATTTGGGATTCTACTTAAAAAAAGTAAAGCATACATTTAAGCAGACGGCAGAAAATGGTATTACGGTATGACTAGTCATTTGAAGCATTTTTAAGTCTTTTCAGTAAAATTTATGGTAAACATGTCTTGAAGACAAAGATACCAAAGTTAAGCCAAAAACATCATGCAAATCACCCAAAACCAAAAGTCCACAAGCAAGCGAATACACAAGACAACCAAAATACATGTGATCAAAAATAAATGTCCTCACAAAAAGAACTGACTGTTTTATTAAAAGTGACCGAAAATACAAAGATAAGAACAACACCAGCTTCGCTAACATATAAAAGCAAGACTAATCAGAAGAAAAGAAGAATTCAAAGAATTCATAGACGTTTTTTTGAAATTTGTATTTTAATTTCCTACAACACCAAACGAACAACAAGTATTTAAAAAAATCGATTATTGAACACTTAGCAACAGCAAGGTAGCGGAAAGGTGACAAGCTGGTTGCCTGTCTGTGGCACTGCAGCATTAACTGCATGCAAACCACTTTTGTATGACTATTGTTCCTGCTGTTGTCAGGACACCAAAAGCAGCCATATGGAGATGCAAAGCAGCAGACCAGTGTTCCTCCAGGAGCACCGAATCCAGTTTGGTTAACTGGCTGGCGGTATGTTTTGCGTGCTGATCTCTCCATCCACCCTGTTTACCGCTAATTAATTGGATATTTTTGTGATTGTGTCTGTTGCAAAAGCAGATATTTGCTTGCAGAAATGCTTTCTTTTTTATTTGTTTATGTAAAAAAGATTTCAGTAGTGTTTTTTGCACAAACCTTGTTTTTAAAAAGAAAATAGAGCAATCTAAAGATTGAAAACATTATTCCATTTGAGTCATACATCACTCTCTTTAAAAAAATTCAACAAAAGAACCTAAACAACGACTTATGTGGAACGACATTAGAGGAGCGACGTTAGAGGAACGATATTTACAGACCGACATTTGCGGCAGGACATTTGCGGAAACGACACAAAAGATAGAACATTATTGACTTATTTATTGTTCACTGAATAATTTTTTTGCATTTCGTTGTCATACTTAAAAAGCACTAGTGAAAATGATATTTTTTAAAGACTTTCTATACAGAATACGGTTCTTTATGTGATTCCGCAAACGTCGTTCCCGCAAATTTCTCACCGAAAATGTCGTTCCGCCAAAGTCCTGCCGCAAATGTAGGTCCGCAAATGTTGTATCTGCAAAAATCATTCCACAAAAGTGGTATCCGCAGATCTCGCCCTGCCGTTTTAGTCTAGTCATTTTCGAATCCAGTACCTGGCGCTAATTTTTAGGAAGCACTGTACCAGTGAAGTTACGCTGGAACTGGGAAGTAATTTGAGGGTTAAAAACTTAAATTTAAGAAAAAAAATAACGCATTTGAAGGCGTAATTTTATTCGATACAAATGAAAAAATCAAATATTAGTAGCTTCCAAATATTTCATTTAATTTTTTTTTCTTCAGTAACTGCATGCAATCAAACATTTGTTCTTTAAATAAGTATGGATGCTCCTTATTCGTGCCAGCTCTGTCACTTCCATGATTTCGGACGACTCAGAATAGTGGAACATGTTTTGAAGTAGCACAAGGAGATGTACGAAGGAGTTGTGAGTAAGCCAACTTTGTGTCTGACGCCTTCGACAACATGATTGAAAATGATTTGATCAAGCAAAGTAAATATGTCGAGTATTGCTTGAAAAGTGGTTAATTTATTCATTATTGTTGCAACTTTAAATTTTCGTAAATATTTGCATTCAGATTATCCAGTAAAAGTTTTGCATTTCTTCGAAAAACTTTTTTACAAACAAACACTTTAAATACTTTGGATATTGAACTCCGGATGTTTTTTTAGGGTTTACGTGCTTCCTAAATAAAAAAGTAAAATGTTTTTAGAAAATATCTCTTGACCCTAATACTGAGTGAAAATCGATGATCCACTATACAGGGTGCGCCAAAAGTCCTGACACGGACAATTTGTGTATTTCAGATTGTGTATTTGCTTTGAAGATATATGCATGATACAAGGTGCAGCAAACCAATTAAATTGATGTAAATTGGTTCGCCTCGGCGGTCGAAAGTTGGCGTAAAAGAATACGTGCCTGCGTCGATGCAAAAGTTCGATATTTCAAATTCTGCCTAATGCATCTTGTGCAGAATTTTCTAAGCTTTCGAATGGTATAATTGTTTTTTTAATATTGTTAGATTTGGACATAAAAATCTTGAATTTTCGTCCGTGTCAGGACTTTTGGCGCACCCTGTAATGTTCAAAATGACCTCCAATAAAAATATTTTGACGAATAATTCAAAAATTGATTGCTTTAAAAAATCTACGGTTTCTTTCAAAAATGCCGAATTGTGTACGTGTTAGGTAGGTAAACTTGTACTCTTTCCTTCAAACTTGAAACAGTGTAAAACCAATGTAGGAGGTTTATTGAGGGTGCCATTTCCTATAAATGTCGTTAACCTGACCCAATCGGATGACCACTGGGTGGTGGTTTATCTAATTTCCCTGTATAGCTAGAGCATGAATCTTTACATTACCGTATTTTCTCTATTAATTACCCCGGGGTAATTATTTTCAACCCTCGAAAATCGGAAAAAAATATTTTGATTTTGAAATTTTTGGGTGCTCAACCAAAATCTAAAAAGTGGAATCAACTAAGATCGTGGTGATTAAGATAACGTAAAAAACAGATTTGCAAAATAATTTTTTTGAGCTGAGATATAGGGTGCCTCTGGGGGTAATTAATAGAGAGGGGGTAATTATTAGAGAGGGGTAATTATTAGAAAGGGGTAATAAATAGAGAAAATACGGTATTTATAGATCTGTTGGTACTTGTTCGGTTCGGGGGGGGGGGGTTGGTTGTTAATTGTGGTTTTTTTACTTTTTTGAGAATGGTGCTTTAACGATAAAACAATAAAAAAATTGTTTTCTGGCACTTTTCTACATAAAAAGCTAATTTTTAACAAAAAAAAATTGCTCAAAGTTTGACTTTTCACCTTGGTAATCCAAAGTCAACCACCTTATATTAGGGGGTTTTTTACTGCGTTTCGATTTTTGGAGTTGGCCAAAAAGAGCCTCTGTCTACATTTTATGATCGAGAGGGCTTCTCAGAATCATATCTAAGGTAAGTGAGTGCGCGCATCTCTAACCCTTCAAGCCCCCTGGGCCCCGAAGGGCGCTTAATCATTCTAAAATGACTCCGGGTGCATGAAACATGTATGCATAAATGTATGCATTTTTTTGCCAACTTTTCCAAAGTACCAGGTTTTTAAAACACCCTCCATTTCTTTTATATGCAAACATGATTAATATTTTTAAGTACTTTTGCATTTCATCATAGAAATTATTTAAAACTAATTATTGTTGATGTTTAAAATTATTTTTAATTTTTATTCAGAAACTATCAGTAGTAAGAAAATGTTTTTTAACATCTTTAATTTCTTTTATTATGTGTTAAAGTTTCGAAATAACTTTATTTTATTCATTGTTTACATAGTATCTTAGCACAGGAAAAATTGTGCTTTTTACATGTATGTATCTGTAAAATGACAAAGAAATTAATACTTAAATTTTTGAGCACTACATGGCTAGTCTATATTACACCAAATTATTTTATTTTGTTGACTTCAAATAGTTTTTTTGAGATATATTCCGATAATAGCTATTGATCATGTAGCTAAGAGTGTAGCTATTAACTAAAAAGTAACTTTGAGTTTAGGCTACTTTAATTAGCTAACTAGCCCGCGATTCAATTTTTTTGAGGAAGGGGGGTTAATTTAAATAATTTCCACCCTAAAGGAGTATGCGTGCTAATAGACACCTTTGACCATGACTTTAGTTGTGCTCCTGTAAATAAGATGGTTAGGAGCCATCGCTGAAATATATGTCAAAAAAAACAATTAAGGAACGGTAACTCTGCCTAACCTGTCAAACTTTTTCCTTTACGTATTTCAGAATCTCTACATAGTATTTGGGACGGGGGATCCGTAACACTTTTGTGTGGTCCCGTTGCACCAGCTATATCTTTTTTCTGGAAACTATTTTATTAAGCGAGTTTGTACTCATTCGAAAGCCCTTTTAACGGTGGAGGACCTTTGAAATTTATATTTAAACATTGCTGTGAAAAATTTTGAGTTTTTGCTCCTTGCAGTTGAAAATTAGGTGTTAAAGCTCCCCCTTCTCAGAGTTTTTTTGACTTGGAAGGTCAAAAACGGGTCATAAAAGGCGAAATCACTTTTGCGGCCAAGTCTATCGTGTTTCCCTAGATGTCAGCTATCGCTTGAAAAAAAGAAAGTTGTAAAATTCGCGTTTTAAGAAGGGCATCTCCCTATTTTTATGAATGCCATTTTTTCTAAAAATTTCCTTTTCGGAGTTTTTTGACTTCGAAGGTCAAAAACGGGTCATAAAGGGCAAAATTACTTTTGCGGCTAAGTCCATCTTGTTTCCCAAGGTGTCGGCTATCGCTTAAAAAAAAGTTGAAAAATTCGCGTTTTAAAAGGGGCATTTCCCTGCCATATTTTTCTAAAAATATGGCATTTTACCAGGATTCCTTCTACTTTCAAATTCCAAAAATGGAATTTGTCTCGACACGAGAACTGTAGTTTTTCTCGCGTTCAAGTATTAGTTCGAATATTTTCATTACATCTCGTAGGACACTCGTAGGGTAGTTTTTCGTGTTGAGCACGAAATCCGACCCAAAATATTTTTCAGGCAGTATTTTTTGGATTTTGAGTAAAATCGTTTTGTTTTTTCGTTTCACATTTTCATGAAAGACGCTTATTTTGGATTGGGAAATGCCAGTGTCATCTGCTACTTAAATGATCAACGCACGGAAGGAATTCATTAAAGGAGCCTGTAAGGCGCCTATCCACCTTGTAGGATAATATCTAAGCTAGCATTTCTCTAGCAGAGATCGGCTTATGCATTTTTTAGATTGTGTATATCTTCAGCTTTTTGAGGGTTAGTATAAAGTCGAATTTGGATAGACTATCGCCATATTTTGAAAAAAAAAATGGTTCTTAAATACGCTTTCAAGTTATCTTACTGGTACGGTTATCTATTCTACATAGTAGTTATTTTACATAGTTGGTATTTTTCCAAATAGCGTCCGTTGTATAGAAAGAATAAAATTTAAGCATTTAATTTTGAATGTTTGTGTGAGCACAGTCATTTTAGTTGTTAGAGGATATTACAGGTGGTTCCCGCCAATTCAATTTTTTTCTAATCATTGAACTTCTGTACGGTTTTTTTCAACTTGGTTTCCAATAAAACAAGGCCTAGAATTTAATTTTAGGTATGGTTTCGTTAGAAACCAAGTTGAAAAATTCGTAAAGAAGTTCAATGATCAGAAAAACATTTTAAATTGGCGGGAACCACATTTTATTAGCGTGGGCAGGCCCCTTTAAAGGCGCATGGTCTACTGTCAAAATTTGTCCGCGCCAATTCAAAAAAATTCCTAATCACGGAATTTTTTTACGGATTTTTTAACTTGGTTTCTAATACAACTACAGTCAAACCTGGATAAACGGACACCCTACAATCACCCGATTTAGTCAACTAAACGACATTCACTTGAAAACGTACCCCTGATAAACGGACACCTTTAGTCGGTCCCAAAGGGTGTCCGTTTATCCAGGTTCAACTGTATACCTAAAATTAAATTCTAGGCTTTGTTTTGTTAGAATCCAAGCTGAAAAACCCGCACACAAGTTTAACGAATAGGAAATTTTTTCGAATTCGTGGGCACTTATTTTGAACAGGTGATCATGCCCCTTTCAGTATAAAAGTTTATATTTATATTTACAAACTTTTTATCAAGTTGCATATTATTCACCAAACGCTACCTGCTAAGACAAGAAGCTATGAGATTTTATGATTCTAGAACAGCTGCTTACAAATGCCAGCTGTGTGACTTTGAAAGCTCTGGCGACAGTGCCATGGTCAAAATAGTGGAGCATGTTGAATTGATACACAAGGAAATGTTCGGCCATGCTATGAAAGACCCCAACTACGTGACTACTGTTTGCAGCAACTTGCAGAGCAATGGAAGGAGCTCAAGTGCAAGAAAAAGAAGGAGCTCAAGTGCAGTCTTGATGGCTGGTAAACAATGAAACCAAGATCTAGGTTTATATCTTCAAATATAATCTTAATATTGTTGCTAAAATTGCACATTGCACACCTTTTTTTGCACATTTTTTTATGTAATTGCGTCTTCTTTCAACTTATTTTTCGGTCAAGCACGAAAAAAATGTTCGGAATGCCAAATAGGCTTATATAATAAAGCCTCGTGTCCAATGACTGAGAGGAAATTCCATGTTTTTTAACGCGGGAAGGGCTGTAAACTTTACCTTGTTCATAAAATCTTTTTTCTTTTGGTCACATTTTGTAGCTTAGATTCAGGGCTACCCAATAAAAAATTTCGCAGCCACAAATCTCTGAAAAAACTCTGATAAAAATGCGTTTCCTCTCACTCTGCCTTTCAGTCATTAGAGTGAATGGCAGAGTGAGAGGAAACGCATTTTCATCAAAGTTTTTTCAGAGATTTATGGCTGGAAAATTTTTTATTGGGTAGCCCTGAATCTTAGCTACAAAATGTGACCAAAAAAATTTATGAACAAAATAAAGTTTACAGCCCTTCCCGCATTAAAAAACATGGAATTTCCTCTCAGTCATTGGACACTAGGCTTAAAACGAAGAATGCATCTACCCCCCCCCCCTAATTCAAAATCGTGTTTTTGGCACTGAGTTTTTCACTCACTTTTTGAAGGCTGCTCTTAGGAAACTTACCCCTCATTTCATAGTGCATCTCCCTGGCTACAATAGCGGTGGCAATTTGTCTGGGAGATGTTTTCAAAAAATAGGTCAAAAACACAACATCACAATCATGATTTTGAACGAAGGGGCGGGGCCGGCCTATGAGAGAGAATATGGCATTAGAGATTTTACGGCAATTTATATTTTGACTTTCAATGATTCTTTTGAAAAGTAGATTTTTGCAAAATTTCTTTTGGGTAAGTTATCGTAGAACCCACTTTTTACTTAAAAATATGTGATTTTGAGTAAAAGTTTCAGTTTAAAACATCGGAAACTTATATTTTTTCTGTGTCAAGCCTAAATTTTATCTATTACACCTCCTGTTTTATTTAAACGCCTTCAAGGGGCCTGCCCACGCTAATAAGAGGTGGTGCCCGTGAATTCAATTTTTTTCCCTAATCATTGAAGTTCTATACGGATTTTTCAACTTGGTCTCTAACAAAACCACACCTAAAATTAAATTCTAGGCCATATTATAGGCATATAAAATCCGTACAGAAGTTCAGAAGTTTGATTAGGAAAAAATTTTAAATTCCCGGCACCACCTCTTATTAGCGTGGGCTTGCCTATTGAAAGTATGTTTAATCTGCACTGCTTTGATTTTACTTTACAATTTCCACACAAATAAACAATATTCTGCTATTTTCGTATATGAGCAGTCGAAATAATAGTTATGGAGCACAAATGGGTTTTGGTTAAATACAAACTAATTTTTTGGTTATACGACACTTGCGACCCGGAAACTTGCGGCCGACACTTGCGGCCCGACATTTGCGGCCGATATTTGCGGCCCAACATTTGCAGCCCGATACTTGCTGCCCGATACTTAAAGGTCCAGAAAAGCTATTTAAAAATGGTTGAGGGTTGTATTGGGAGGGGAAAGCCATAATACAGGGGCTAGATATTAAGTAACTTATTTGGCTGCTTTGCCATGTTTTTCAACATAGGACTTAAGGATGTACTTCTCGGAATCATGTCTAAAGTAAGTTAGTGCGCGCATCTCTAACTCTCAAGCCCTCTAACTCTCAGCCTCCGAAGGGGCGCAAGGGGTTGGAGGCTTGGGGTTGAGATGCGCACACCCACATACCTTAGACACAAATCACTCTAAAGTGACTCTGGATGCATGAAAAGCATGCATGCCAGAGTTATTTATGGGGTAGACCACAGTATTCAAAACCATGTTCAACATCTTTGTTTTTTGCCCGAAAAGTATTTTTCCTCCTGTTACAAGACCGGGCCGAAGGCCCAGCCATCCATTAATTCAGCCAAGCACTCAAAAAGTGCTTGGCTCAGACGAAAAGCCAACGAATCGAAAATTTCATCACCAAGTATCGGGCTGCAAATGTTGGGCCGCAAGTGTGGGGCCGCAAGTGTCAGCCACAAGTGTCGGGCCGCAAGTGTCGGCCACAAGTGTCGGGCCGCAAGTGTCGTGTCACCAATTTTTTAAATGAAAATTTTGGATGAAACTATACAAAAATATCAATCTTAAGAAAATTTTATTGCTATCTTTAAAAAAATTTATATTTCTGTATAAATTATAATAAAAATAGACAAATATATTTTGGCTCAAACTTCAAAAACGAGATTTCACTGGTCTGAGAAAGCTAGAAAAAAACTAAAAAACAGTACAGTATTGTTGAACATCCTTTCCAAGATAAATATTTTGAATATACAATATTATACAAAAGCGAGAGAAAAAATATAAAAATTTATCTATGTTTAACATAATTACAAACAAGAGTGTAATATTCACAAATAATTATCCTTCAGCCGATAGGCGAATGTCCCGCAGTTCCGAAGATTTGTACAGTTTGTCAATGTCCTAAACAAAGTTATTTAAATTTTAATTCATTCGAATTATTTTTGACTTTTGGTTTATATTCTATCAAATTCTGTTTGTAATGGAAAGCGCGTATTGAAAAAACCTGATTTTCTAGATTTTCAGATGTGAGGCGGAACTTAAAACCTTTATTTTCAAATTGGTTTTGGGGTATGCGTGAAATATTTTAGCTCCCCTTTACGCCTCGGACGTTTTTACCTCCATTTCGCTCGTCTAATTGTAGGCGGTGCGTTAATATTGAAGGGGGTAATAAAAATCAGAATAAATTAGTAAGAACAGAAAAATACTATGGCAGGCTGAGAAATTCAGCGGATTTAAAACGGTCATTTCTTTTTTTCTGTAATTAAAATTGCCAGTATTTTGACAAAAAATTATCTTTTTAGAATAATAGCTGATCAAAAAGATTATAAGGACATCTGTCTAAGAAAAACAAACTCTTAGCTCGCTAATCCAAATCTTCTGATGTTCAATTAGTCTCAATTTTTTCTTGTCTGGACTCAGTTTTTGCTGAGTCACTTTGTCTGTGTTACTCTTTGAAAAGAAAGCGTCCATCTGCAAATTTGCCAAAGTTTATTATTTGTAGAAAATAAACAATTTTTTACCTTATCAAAAGTGTTGTAGTCGGTCCAGCCTAAGAATTCATCAATATCAAAGGGTTTTCGAGTGAACAGATGCTTCTTCCTTTGTGGATGGCGCTTTCTCTTACGGCAAATCTTAAAATTTATATGTGTAAATAATTTTTGCACTTGTGTTTGACTCGTGGACCCTAGTAGCAAATAAAATCACCGTTTTTAAATGGTCAGGTTTGGGGATATGAGTCGTTATTCGCTACTGGCGCCGAATCGTATTTTGGGAAGAAAATAACCGGAATTTGAATACCTTCCATGACACGGTAACTCAACCTTAAACAGTACGTGAATTTGTATTCACCACCAAGTGGACTATGTTTTCTACGTATCTCATACTAAGAGATTCTGGGGACATAAAGTCTAGTCGGTTTTGAAGAAAAGAAATGTCGAAAAAGACTAAACGAAAAATAGAGGGACCAAGGCAATACGACTGCCCAGCAACCGGATACAAATTGTAACCGGATAACCGGATACAGCAACCGGGTAAAATTTTTTAAATATGTTATTAAACCGACCCAAATAATGAAAGAAACATTTATTCAACCTAACTTCAACAACAAACCAAGATAACATTTAAACAAAACAAATAAACCACAGTTCATCGTCTTGTGCGAGGACTTCACGAAACTCTGCGAAGTCGATCCCCATTAGACTGCCGATTCTTTTAAGATATTTGTGCATTCGGTGACCACATTCTTCGCCGCAGTTGATGCCTTCAAGCGTCGCTAGAAATTGCAGCAGCTTGTCCTAAATTCATAAATTCACCACATCTAAGTTGAGCAACGCTTCCTTGACTAATAAATAATTAGTCAACTCAGTCTGTCCATTGAAACAAAACGCTTACCCTTTTCCCACATGCGCTTATATAACAGTTCCGATTTTCCCATGTTGTGACTGCTGTGTGAACTTTGACTGCGCGACGAGAAGATAAACATATCATAATCTGAAATATAATAATTCTATGTGGGACCTATTGACAAAAAGACTAACCTCCATACAACAACAGCCTTTCCTTAAACAATTTATCTCCGGGCTTTGCTTCTGTTCCACGCATGGTCATCCCGATTGTTCGATACTATAGTCCACACGTAGCATTTCGTTCTGTGCTCCGTGAAGCTGATCTGGGCTGTCCTTGCTCCAATTCATGTGTCATCTCTACGTTAGCCATGGCGCAAGATCTGAGAATAAAAAAAAACTTGAAATTCAATACAGTAAAATCAGTGCGAACCAAATAAAACACAGAGCAGAAAAACAATTAATAGACGGCGCAAAAATAACAACAACACATTTTGCGTATCCGGTTGCTGTATCCGGTTACAATTTGTATCCGGTTGCTGTATCCGGTTGCAAGTGTATCCGGTTGCTGTATCCGGTTACAATTTGTATCCGGTTGCTGTTTTACCAGGCAATACGTACTTATGACAATTAATACCTTTTGAGTGCATACTTTTGATTGCACTGGTTTGGGTAGTGCTGTTAAAGTTGGTGTCTGTGGCTCTTCTTCAGGAATAGAGGCAGACACTCCAGCAGCTGCACTTGGAGGTGGACTAGCAAAGTTCATCAACTCTTCGGTCTTGCTGATGGAGGGCCTGCGGTTGGAGGGTCTACGGCCTGCAGACTCCGGGGCTGCTGTAGAACTGCTATTTTCTTCAATGCTTACCTAAATGGAAACTGAAATACCGCAATTACTCTATCAACTCCCCATCCTCGTTTTTTTACTAGGATTTCAGAGTTAGGGTCATTTTTTATTAACGATTTTAATATTTTTCAGGGATTGAAAAACAACTCCCCATGGAGAGTTAATAGAGTGAATACGGTATTCAAAAAGTAGACAAACATCAGTATTTCCTCTAATTAGGTAACATGCTCTAATAAGGTGGACCCCCTCATTTTTTACTAAAATTTCAGAGTTAAGGCCATTTTGACCATATTTACCCATTCATTCACCTAACTTTGCATATTTCGTGAGAAATTTCTATTGTTGTGTTCTGTAAAATTTCTGTCTCAATACCAGTAAAATTCCGGACAAAAATCTCCTCCCAGTGATCAATTTAGTCCGTTGTTTCCACAGCTTTTTTCGGTCATGTATTTTAATAGTAAATGATCGTAATTGGGCCGGGACTCTTTTTGGCATCTTTATGTCAAGAAAAAAGTTTTAACATTTGGTCAAATCAGTAAAAAAGTAATTCAAACCTTTTTCTGCATTTTATCAGAAGTATTTGAAGCAGCAATGCTTGACTTCCTTGGTTCATTTGCAGAGGAAGTAGCTAGATTGGAAGCTGAAACTTTATTAAAAATAATTATTGCTTCCCAAATTGTGTGTAATGCTACTTTTAGTTTTGCCAGTAGCATCTGTACCAGCAAGTTTAGGATCATCTGTTTTGGTACGAGATCTGCTTTTCTGGCTCGTCTGATAGTTTTCTTAGGCTCCACCGCCGCTTTTTGTTGTTGCTAAAATATTTGAGTGTAAGGAAAGTGATTAAATAGGATTACGATCTGTTCTTATTTATATGGTTTGTATGCCTGATAATGTATGCGTGCCGGCAAAGGGTTACCTGCGCTTTTTGTTTTTCATGTTCCAACTGCTTCAACTTCACCTTCAGCTCATCTTCCTTGTGTTTGCGCTCCACATCTGACTCGTGCAACTCTTTCCACCGCTTCTTCTCAGCTTCAGCCTGGTTAAACACCGTGCTTGCACTACCCAACCTCTCCTTGTGCTTGCTCTCCATAGCCTTCAGTTTTGCTTCATCTGACTTGGAGTGGATGCCGTGGCTTAAATCTTTGAACTCGCTCTGCAGCTGGTTGGACTTAGACTTCATTTGCTCTCTCAGTTCCGCCATCTAAAAAAGTTGAAGTTAATTTGTAAAATTTGATGTAACTTTAGTACCTGCTTGTCAAATTCATCGTTGATCACCGGCTTAATTATTGGGGCATAGGTTCTTTTGGGTCGAGCATCTTCTTTTGGCTCCAGTCTCGAGGATCTTTTATAGCTATAATAATTTCGGGTTTGTAAAGTATTTTCACATTTTAAGGTTGAATAGATATTTTGGCAGTGTAATTTTCTCAGCAGAATTACCAAGAAATTTCCCGGTTTCCAATCGGTTCTTTACAACCTAGTATTTCATGAACACCTTCATCACGATCACACTCTTGAATCGACAACAAAGAATTTGGGGTTTTAGGGCTGCATAAATATATTAAAAAAAAGGAATTTTAAGTTGGCACTTACGTGATTGGTTCTGGTTTGACCTCGGGCTCTTTGAATCGCTCCATCATTGCAGTGACAGCACCTGATCTGCGAGCCTTCTGCTTGGCTTGTTCCTTCAATAATACAGTTATTATATCTTGGTTTGGACAATTAATTATTTAATGACCTTTTGTATTTCATCAGCTCTCTTGCGCTCCTCTTCAGCCATGTTAAGTTGGGATTTTCGGATGGCAGATTTGTCTTCTAGTGGCTGAAAATAGATCAGTTTTGACAGTTATTCTATTGAAAAAAGCCAAAACTAACTTTTTTAGGCTCAGGAGTGGTCGATGATTTAGTGGAAGGAGCAGATGGAGCAGCAGCCGTGGCAGCGGTGATCTTACTGCTAGTGCTAACTTCTGTTTTGCTAACTGGCAAAACTAATGGCTGAAAATGGTTTTTCTATAAAAAACACACAATTTGATTCGTAAATAAATACCTGTACAGTGGTTGCCTTTGACTGCTTGTCCTTTTCTGTAGCTGCCGTAGCCTTAGCAGGGTCCACTTTCTTGCCTTTGCCTTCAACACTAGGAACAGGAGAAGGAATTGGTGAGGCTGGGGGAGGAGAACTTGATGGCTTACTGCGAAAAACTAATGGATTATTTCAATTATTTCTAAAGCAATGTTTTCAAACTGTTTTTCAAGCAAATTGGTAACAAATGTTTGTTTTTAGAGAAAAATCAGCCCAGAGTCTAGGTCCTAGACATCTGTTTTTGGTTAGCTTATTACCCTTTTTAAATAAAAAGACCAACCTTTGGACCACAACCTTCTGCTGGATCACCTTAACAGTCTCCTGTTTCATTGGCTGGATGACGGCTTTTTTGGCAAAGTCAGTACGGGGCTTCTGTGCTGCTGCAATAGCTGCAGTTTTCTCCTCCGCAGTCCTCTCTTCCAAGGTTTGGCATAGGTGGTTGTGCGCAGCACTTGTTTTTTTCCACCATCCAATTCATCCACTTCATTTGTGTCGGTGAGGCCAGGCACATTCATTCTAGGCAATTCCATTAGCTCCAGCTCCATGGTCTCTTCCAGACTAGCTCCTTCGGCAACAGATGAGAGGGCTGTGCAATGAGTATTTTGGGCATTTCTATTAGCTTGGGAATCATGGAGAGGGTGATCGAGTTTGTCTGCTGCGTGCTGGAGATGACTTTTTGGGTTCTTCTGGGTCTTCGGTGGAGGATATGGAGGTTGGAGGAAGCTCTAAGGATATGCCTGCATCATTTTCCTAAAAAAATCGTGACTTAGCCCAATTTCTCCAGTCCACTCTCAGGCAAGTTACCACTCATTTTGTAGCTTATCTCCCGGACTAAAAATCGGTTAGTGACTTGTCTGAGAGTAGACTGCAAAAATGTGTCAAAAGCACAACGCCAAGAACACAATTTTGAACGAGAGGGGGTCGGCCTACTACAGGATTGTAGAATAATTACGGTATATCTACCCAAATCGAGACCCAATATTGAAAAAAAAAATCCGCCATGGCGGATTAATAGAGGTTATACGGTGTACTATTGAATTACAGATGTCAACAGGCCTATTGCTTTGCATTAAAATTTGCTAATACAGTCAAACCTCGATATAGTGGCCCCCTCAAGTTCATTCCCACCTAGGGTCTGACACTTTTTTAACCCCATTTTTGAAATAATTTATCGATTCTTTTTTGACAGTCTGGTCGCAAATATCGTAAAGATTCCGATTTTGCCGATAGTTTTTAATAACTAAATAGTTTTTGCATTTAAAAAGCAAAACCTCGATATAGTGGCCCTCTAATTTTTTTAAGGGGGGGGCACTATATCGAGGTTTTGCTTTTTAAACGCAAAACTTTTTAGTTATTAAAAAACGATCGGTGAATCGGAATCCTGACGATATTTGCGACCAGACTGTAAGAATAGAATCGATAAATTATTTCAAAAACGCGGTTAAAAAAAGTGTCGGACCCTAGGTGGGAACGAACTTGAGGGGCCACTATATCGAGGTTTGACTGTACGTGTTTAAAAAGTCGGTACAAAAATGTCTTGCAAGTTTACCTCGTCAGACTGATCATTTTCGCCCATACTATTAGCACTATATTCTTCCTCTGATTCTCCATAGCTGTCATCACCATCCTCATCAGAGTAGGATTCATCTTCATCATACTAAAAAAAAATATTTTTTGGATTCTAGAGTTTTTTAAAAAAATTTTTGCTCAATATAAAAATGTGTAAGCCACCTCATCTGAGTCATAGTATTCCGAGCTAGTATACTCTTCATCAGATCCACGCAGAGCTGCTTTCTGCACCAATGTGAGAGTGACTTCCTGCTGTCCATCGTACTCCGAGTCACTGCTGAAAGAAGCTGGACTAAAGTAGACACCCAGACTAGAACCATCCACATCTAGCTTCTTTCTGGAGCCACGGGTGCTTATGCGACTGCCATTTTGGTCGTAAATACTGCCTTCTAAAGCCAAAGTTGCACAAATTCTACAAAGACAGAAGCCTAATTACCATCCTCATCCGAAAGTGAGTCTTTAGCTGAATCCCAGCTATCCATCCCATCATAGCTGACTGAGGCAGTGAAGATTGGTGGAGGGAGTGCATTTGACTGGGAGACCCGACCCCTGGATGTATTGTTCCTCGACTCTTCTTCTTTTATAAATGGCAACTCAAATTCACTGTCATAATCGGGGTTACTGAACGGAAACGGAGGTTTTGCATGCCGATTGGATACAGATCACCTGGAAATGAACTTTACGGTTTGAGTTTGGAAATAAAATTTGAAGGCTGACCCCTAGGTCCAGCACCACCTTCGCCAGAGTTCTGAGACAGCTGAAGGGTTTTGCACACACTTTTGTCATATTCCCAGTCAGATTCGAACTCTGAAATTTAAAATCACATAATTTGTACAATTTTGTGAATTCCCCGAAGCCAAAGCGTTTCACCTGGTTTGACTTGCTTACAACTAGGTTAGATGAACGATAGTTTTCTTGAGAAATTGTATTAAGAATTCACTAAAAAGTTTTGCCTTGACGGTATACTAAACTTTTATAATTTAAAGGCCACGTGCTAAACCTTTTTTCATCCAAAGGCGTATATTTCCACGTAGGTACACGCCTTAGGTTGAATTTGTCACAATTAAAATCGTGATAATACTGGTATACTACAACCACATAAAAACTCAGCTGGTCCTCATAGTTGAAGATCCGGGTACATACACCAAACTCGGGGTTTTAAGGGTAAGAGTTGAGAACCTAGCTGAACAGTTATTTCACACTGCAATTTTACACTTTATTTATTTTTAACCTTTAACATAAAATTTACTTTTAACCCCTACCTTCTTCATCCTCATCGGAGTAGCTTTCATCCTCGTCATATTCGTCATCATCATCCTCAAATTCGTCATCCTCCTCCTGCCCATTAGTTGAAGACTGTTTTTGACCCTGATGCCACACTATATTGGCACTAGTGGTCATTGGAGTGCTGGGTAAGGAGGCTTGGGTGACCAACAAAAGTGGAGGTTTCAATCTTTGGCTAGTCTTCACAGGTGCTTGCTCTGAAGAGGACTCAGTACTGGCCTTCAGTTGCTCCAATTCTCCCACTAAATTCTCCATAGTCCTTTCTCTCCTTTGAGCCCGTTTGTTGGCTGGTGTGGCCAAGATATTAGATATATCCTTCTGAACAGCTGGAGATTTGCTTCTACTCCTCGACTTGCTCCTGCTTTTGCCTTCTGCTGGAGTGGCACTTTTTTCTCTGCTTCTTCTGGGGTCAGCTCTTTAGCCCCTGGAGATGGAGATCTGGAGGGGTTTTTGCCAGCAACTAGACCAGAACTGGGAGAAGCACTTTTTTCTCTACTTTTCGGGGGGTTAGCTTCCTGAGCAGCTGGAGAAGGGGATCTGGAAGGGTTTTTCCAACGACTAGACCAGGATTTGGAGAAGCACTTTTTTCTTTAGTTTTTCCAGGAGTCAATTCTTTGGGGACTGGAGATGGTGACCTGGAAGCAGGAGGTTTCACCGCAGCCAGTCCAGAGCTCGCGGAAGTTTTTGTTTCTTGACTTTTGACACTTGGAGATGGAGACCTATAACAAAAAAAAATTCTGTAAGAAAAATAGTCTTATTGGCCACGGGCCGCCTTTTAATTACAAAATTTACCGAGTGTTTCCAACAGCCATTCCAGGGCTAGGAGAAGCACTTTTTTCTCTAGTAGGAGCGGGACTCAATCCTTTGGCTGGTGTGCCCGACTTCTCTGTGCTATAAGTCACCTTTTGGGGTGAAGGACTTGGACTTCTTTGAACTGGGGTGGTACTTCTACTTTTGTTGGCAGGTTGTGCAGTACTCAGAGCTTTATTTTCTGTTTTCTCAGGCTCTGCTGCCTTAGACATGAGGGTGGTTTTGAACTGTTCCTGGTCAAAATCGACCATTCGAATGAGTTTGTCCAGCTGACTAGTAGCTGGTTTCAATTCACGAGGCTCAATTTTGACTAAATTTGATGATAATTTGCAATATTTCAGATTTTTATCCACATTAGTTAACCTTTGACTGTGGGTAGAGGCTCCTCTTTTTTGACAGCTGCGATAACAACTTTCGCCGGCTCGCTTTTTTTCGCCTCTACCACCACTGGGCTTTTTCTAGCATCGGCCGGCGATTTAGCTTTGGCCGTTTCTTGTTTTGGTTGCACAATTTTGGGGTTGTTGGATTGTGGTGGCTTGGTCACTTCCACTTCTTCACAAGACAGTTCCTCTTCCTCCGTTCTTCTTTTGTAACCATAGGTGCGGAAAACTTCTTGGCGAGTGCTAAATAAAGACACTAACTTCATAGTCAGGATAGGGCATCAATTTTTTTTGAAAGAAGAAAGATATAGGGAAGAAACATTTTTGAAAAAAAAATAGGGCAAACCTTTTTTTGCAGCTGATTTACGTCTTTTTGCAGCTGATTTACGTTTTTCTGCAGCTGATTTATTTTTCTGTCCAAGACCAACCAAATTTTGCAAGAATTCAAATTTTTTAGGCAGGAAATAACTTGGATTGGTCAGAATCCCACCCCGGAATGGCCAGAAGCCCCTGAAAGTTGGTTCTCTGGGGGTTACTGAAGAGGGCAAACTTTTTGCGAAAATTGGATTGAGCGGATCAGAATTGCGGTCCGATCGGCTGAATGGCTCAGAATTCCAGGTTTATGGTGGTTTTGAGTGTTTCAGGGTGGAGTGGAATTCTGATCCGCTCAATCGAATTTTTGCAAAAAGTTTGCCCCCCTATAGCAAACCTCCAGAAAACAAACTTTCAGGGGCTTCTGGCCATTCCGGGGTGGGATACTGACCAATCCAAGTTATTTCCTGACTAAAAAATTTGAATTCTTGCAAAATGTGGCAAAATTTGGTTGGTCTTGGACAGAAAAATAAATCAGCTGCTGAAAAACGTAAATCGGCTGCAAAAAGACGTAAATCAGCTGCAAAACCAAATCAGCTGCAAAAAGACGTGAATCAGCTGCAAAAAAAAGGTTTGCCCAAAAAAATATGCTAATAAAACCATTGATTTTAACTAGAGTTTTTCATTGCAAGCATGAATGTCGACCCATCTAAAAAATTGACTATTTTCGAAAGTTTGCAATATTGCAGCAGCAGCATCAATGTAATTTATTATGTATTTTAAAAACTACTCACGTGAATTTTGTTCAGACGAAGAACTTGAACCAGAAGAATTATTGGCACTTCTGGAAGTGACTCCGAGGATAGCTCTGGCGGCAGCAACAGGGGCACTTGTACTGGTTGGACTTGTCTGAACCACGTACCTTTTGTAGAGCTGCTCAAAGGTCTTCTCAACAGAGTCTTCGCGCTTTTTGCTTGTCACGTCAGAGTCTCCAAACCGACTCATTGACTTGTAGTCACGATCTCGGGAGACGGCTGTACTGAAAGTGCTGGTCGGAGTCTTGCTGCGGTACTGGAAGCGATCTGTGGCAGAGGCAGAGGAAGGGGAATAGCCAGTCGGGTTATAGCTGGAAAAAGCAGGTAGGTAAACACCTTCTGAGTGGGCCGAAATATTTACCTGCTGGTCACACCAGCCCTGGCTGTGGAAATTGATGAATAATTTCTGGCATTAGATGCAGAACTACTGTCACTAAGTCCATAAGATAGACCTGAATGGAGTCGAGTGTAAAAAGTATGAATTTTTAAGCACTACCTGAACCATAACTGGTGCTTCGCCTCGGCAAACCTCCACTCGATGGTTGTAGGTGCTGATAGACATCCTGACTGGAGCTGCACCGGTTCGAGTGCTGCTTGAAGGCAGAGCTGAAGAAGTAAACGAGCTCGACATGACTGAAGATGGCTGGTACCGCTGGTATTGCTGTTTAAACGATCATTACTGGAGAATCTGAGAATATGAATAATGATATAATATCATACCCTCAAGTTCGCCCTCCCCTTTGGGTCTAATACTTTTTACTTCAATTTTTAAAGGAACATAGCCGTCACCGACAACGATATTTCCAAATGTTTGAATTCGCGCGGGACAGTTCTCTTTCGTCTTTCCTTTTACTCTTTTGAGTCATTCGAAGCAAGTCGAAAGAGTACAGTGCGAGACGAAAGAGAACTGTCCCGAGCGAATTCAAACATTTGAAATTCTCGTTGTCGGCGACGGCTATGGTCCTTTAAAAACTTTTGCTTAACCCAATTCAGGCGGTATGAGCCTAGCCCGTAACTTAAAACTTTTAAGTTAAAAGCCCCATAATTTTTTTTGACCCATCTCGACGGATTTGTATGGCTTTTTATTTTTGATAATTTTATCGTCGTTTTTTGACTTTTTCGTGCAAAGTCTCTAGTAAGCTTAGTTGCAAAGTAACCTCGGTTACCCGCCACCTGAGTGAACCGCCATCCTAGGTTAACAACCACCCCAAATTTACTTTATTTCGCTGAGATTAGCCTATTCTGTGTCATTTGGCAGCTCCACCCCACCCCCCAGTTAACTGACACCCTCGTTTAGCCGCCACCCTAAGACCGGCGGCTAAACGAGGTCTGGCTGTATTTCAGCTACCGTATTTTCTATAATAGCTCGCACCCCCTACTTTGAGGACCTATCTCAGACTAGAGAATTTTTTTGCATTTCCTTAACTCCCACGAGCTCTACCGATTACGCTTTTTGAATTTCGGATTTTGGCCCGAAAATCTTGAGATCGACCCCAAATTTTCAGATTTGTGGGGAGATGGAAAATAGATGGACATGTCTCTACAGTCTACTTTCGTTAAACTGGCACCCCCGATAAACTGGCCCCCCAGGCTGGTCCCCAGGGGTGCCAGTTTATCGAGAGTAGACTGTACAAGAGTTATTAAAGGAAAATACGGCATATAGCCATTTGGATTTGTCTGATCTACCACTGAATCTACACCCTCTCCAAATGAGTCCCAGATTAACTGCCCGAAATTTTTGATAATTTGTCCAATAGATGTAACTGAACCACCAACTAAGCCTGGTCATAATCAAATATATAAAAAAACCTAACATTTAAAAAAATGTAGTAGACATTTCCCTTCCTCTTTCAATTCAAAGTTATTCCAGTTTAACTTTTAAACTCATAAAACACAAACTTCCCTTACTTTTGGTCTCGTTTATAGTTGTTGGAAGAAATGCCAGATGTGAGACCTGTTCCTCTGGAATAGTCTTGGTGGTAGGAGTGGCTCATCGAGGTTTTTGAAGAGGATCCATAACCACTGCTACTGCCCCCATACCCACTTTTATAGCTCATTGAACTCGCTTGCGGTGTGCTAGCCTTATAGCTTGATAGGTCAGATTGTTTGGATCTCCAAGGTACACTGTTCTTGTTTGAGGAGTAGGGGTCGTAGCTAGACGCTCTATATCTGTCTCTACCCCCAAGTTCTTTGGTTGAATAATCACTGAGAGCTGAGCTGTATCCAGATGATGTTTGCGAAGATGGCTTTAACTAAAACAAGAGTTTATTTCAAAAATCTTTTGAGCAAATAAGCCTAGTATAAAACCTCCAATTCGACCTACGCACATGTTTGAACGTGCGCCTCTTTTGTTTTTTTATAAAAGAACATTTAGCAGCTGCAGTACTAGCAAGTATGGTGCGTATACATTTCCTCCTTTTGTCCCAAATGGGAAAAAAGAGGAAATGTATATCGCCAGGTTTATACGCGCCAATTTAAATATTTCAGTGTATTTAATCTAGGGTTGTCAAATAGGAATATTCCGGGAAATATTACGGTAATATTGCTGAAACATTACCGATTATCACCTGCGATAGCATCTCCTAATAATAAATTGGTCACAATCTTTTTTTATGAAAAGTTTTTTTTTCAACTCACCCTTTTTCCCTCACTCCGAACTCTCACTCAAATCCGGATCCTCTTTCTAACCCTCACCTGTCTCCAATGAAAGAGTGGAATCCATACTCGAAACTTTCACTTGAATCCTCACCATTCCAAACCATGCCCCGTCTAGAAAATTGCACAAAAAAGTTGCAAGGCAGACGTAAATCTCAAACATATTAATCTAATGATCATTTCTTCTCGTTATTTAGAATCCTCCACGTGAATTGAGCAGTTGAGCATCCTCTACGTGGACTAGCTACTTCCTTAAGGGTTTTAGTATCTCAAACACATTCTTTAGGTAATTTCACTGTCATACAGGTGGATCGTGTGAATAACTTCGGTACCCGACTTTATTTCAGCACCCTCTGAATTTAATTTGAATTGGCGCGTGTAAACTTGGCGTTATACGTTTCCTCATTTTTTCCCATTTGGGACAAAAAGGAGGCATCGTATATAGTAGTAATAAATCATTACCAACATTAAAGTTAGTGATCGACAATCTTGAAAAAATCCAATCAGCAACGCTAGCACCCAAAATCGCACAAATTTTAAGGTCGGCTCTCGGTTTACTGGCGGCGCCGGCGCCCATGCAACTATGCTTATGGCTTGTTCACGTTGTTAGAGTTAGAGTTCGGGTAAGAGGTGTTCATGTGCTCGAAAACCCGAAATCTAACTCTAACGTGAACAAGAGATTACGCAGGGTTTAATCAGTTCCCACCACCACTTTGAAATTTTCGAGGTCTCTTTTTGTAGAGTTTCTGAAAATGAAAAACCCTATAAAGAAACAATTATGTCAACCGACAAAGTCTTTGGCCACCCATGTGTCAAAAATAAATCACTTTTCTGTAATTTTGTGTGAAAACATAAAAACCTGAAATAAAAGTTTATTTAGCAATTGCTTGCAAATAATTGGTGGCCACAAAGGATCTAGGCCCTCTTTTCTTTTTTTCTTTTGATTTGAGAGAAGTGGATTGGCTTTAGAGTGTAGTATGTCTCAGCTCCTCAAGCAACAAAACAAAGAGGCAATAGCAGGTGGTTGAGCCAGCCGGAGTTAATCAAAGGAACAGCTGACTGGCAGTAATAGTAATGATGGGGGTAGATGTTTGTTTTCTATCAAAAATCAATTTGAAAATATAGGAGGGGGCGAATTTTGCGGCGCCCGGCGAAAACATACACCATTACATTATCATCATTTAGGAGTTCAGATTTTTTTTGTTTTCTAATTCATTTTGGCTGTAAATAAAAACACACAGGCTAGGGTTTGTTTGAGTACTTTCTCGGCCAAAATCCTTTTTAACCAACCCTAACATACACCATGACCCTAATTTCTACCCAGTGCATCTTAAAGGGCCATTGCCACCTGTTTTGAATTGTCCCCGCCAATTCAATTTTTTTGCCTAATCATTCAACTTCTGTACGGATTTTTGAGCTGGGTTTCTAACAAAACAAGGCCTAGAAGTTAATTTTAGGTACAGTTTTGTTAGAAACCAAGTTGAAAAATCCGTACTTTAATGCAATGATGAAGAAAAAAAATTTGAATTGGCGGGGACAACCGTTGTCGGGGACGGCAATGGCCATTTAAAACCGAGTATCTTTTGGTGTTTTTTCAATTATTAAATTTATTTTTTGGTTTACATGTATCCTGCAATTGTACAGGATGCGGGAAAAGTCCTGACATGGACATAAAATTGAAGATTTTTAGGCAAAGAGTGTCAATATTAAAAAAGCAAGGATACCATTATGGCTCTTTCACGGACTGCGACTTAGACTTAGACTGAGACTTAGACTGAGACTTTTTTGGCTACATGAACACTCCTTAGTCTCAGTCTCAGTCTAAGTCTAAGTCTTAGTCTAAGTCTCAGTCAAAGGTGTTCACGGACTGAGACTTAGACTGAGACTTAGACTTATTTTTATGTGTTTGCGTTTTTATTTATTTTTTATTACTCAACTTATTTAGTGATTTCATGTTTTAAAAACAGGATGAATAAATTTTTTAACGATTGAATGCTCACATGAGATGGCTGACAACATAGTTTGGGCCATTTGTGTGATACACAATTTTCTTATCGAAGAGATGGAGGAGGAAACAGACTTCAACAGAGTGATGGCAGCCTTTCAGAGTTGGCGTGGAATAAGCACCGGGCTGACTGGAGAAGATGCCAATGCCAATGCAAAAGACATGAGAAAAAAGCTTGTAGAATTTTTTAATGGAGTTGGTAGCGTAGATTTTCAGGAAGAAATGATTTGAAAAAAGAAATAATAAATAAAAAAATTGAATATATTGTGAACATTGCATTGTAAACAGGTGAAAAAGTCAAACTTATTTCTTAGTCTAAGTCTCAGTCTAAGTCTAAGTCTCAGTCTAAGTCTCAGTCCGTGAACACCTTAGACTTAGACTGAGACTTAGACTGAGACTATTTTGGCTCCATGAACACCTCTTAGTCTCAGTCTAAGTCTCAGTCTCAGTCTAAGTCTAAGTCTCAGTCTAAGTCGCAGTCCGTGAAAGAGCCATTAGAAAGCTCATACAATTTTGCACAAGATGCATTAGGCAGAATCAGTGTTTCCAAAACTCAAGCTCAAGGTCAAACTCAAGGTAAACCTTGAGTTTAGTAAACTCAAGATCGTTTTTCTCGATTTATTGTAGGAAAAATGGGTCTGAATTTTTTACCTATCCCCTAAAGTCAAGTTTTTGCGCTGAACAAAACGTACTTTTCAGAGTTTCGATATCTTTTTTTAAGATGAGATATAGCCATTTTTAGGCCAAAAATCACCTTGAGTTTACCTTGACTTTGACCCTGCTAAACTCAAGGTAAACTCAAGGTGATTTTCGGCCTAAAAATGGCTGTATCTCATCTTTAAAAAAAGATATCGAAACTCTGGAAAGTACGTTTTGTTCAGCGCAAAACTTGACTTTAGGGATAGGGAAAAAATTCAGATCCATTTTTCCTACAATAAATCGAGAAAAACGATCTTGAGTTTACTAAACTCAAGGTTTACCTTGAGTTTGACCTTGAGCTTGAGTTTTGGAAACACTGAGCAGAATTTAAACTATCAAACTTTTGCATCGACGCAGGCAGGTATTCTTTTACGCCAACTTTCGATCGCCGAGGCGAACAAATTCACACCAAATTAAATTGGTTTACTGCACCCTGTAAAGCATTTATGGCAATTTAGTTTTCATTCGAAAGTTTGTCTTCGTGGCTACAAAATGAGGGATGAACGAGATAGTTTCGTTGAGCACAAAAAAGATTTGACTGTTTTAATAATTTTTATTCAGTTTCCTTGACTTTTTTAATGTTTTTCAGATTTTGTCCTCAAAAAAGACTTTCATTCAAATAGTCATATCTTTTGGTAGATGAAACGAAATTTTTTTAGCGCGTATGTTTTAGTGTTCAGTCAGGGCTTTCAGATTGTGTATTTGCTTTGAAGATACCGTATTTCCTATAATAAGCGCCCCCGCTCTAATAAGCGCACCACCGATGCGTGTTTTCAACATTAGGCATTCATAAATCAGAAAATACGATACAAAGACTTCGGATTTTAAAAAGTAACCCATAATGTGGGGTTCTTGAATTTTTTTTAACAAATCTTACAAATGATGAAGAATTCGTTTTGTATTGGCCAGTTGACAATAGATTGTTTGCAGACTCAAATCGCCCAACACTACTAGCTCTGTAAGAGCTATTTATGGAGAAGTTGTAGACCATTTAGACTTGAAAAAATTAAACTATAGAAACTAATTATTGGTCTCTCAAGAAAATACTTCAGCTAAATTTCTTTATGCATTTTTCTCTGATCAACACTCGCTTTTCCTAGTGATGAACACTCACTTTCCCGAGGGTAGTAAGTGTTGCTTTGAACTTAGAATTTCACGGCCAACACGATGGCGCATAAAAATTTAGAAAAAGTTGGAATGAGATTGTGAAAGGTGCGTAGGCGTTTGTCCCAAAAAGTGCATAAATGCACTTTTTGGGTCAAACGAATAACGTAATTCGTTTGACCCAAAAAGTGCACTTTTTTGAAAATCCTGTCATCGTACAGTTGCGTATTTTTCATGGTTCAATTTTTCAAAAACGATGAAAAGTGTAGGGGCCAAGGCTGACCCTTTGTACACACCTGCCTGCCTTCGGCAGGCACCCTAATTCAATAGGAAGCCCCTTTGGGGTACATTGTTCGGGCCAAGGGCTGACCCTTTATACACACCAGTCAAATTGTCACACAAATTCTCAAGTCCACACAAATTCTCTCATCTGAACCGAAATTATGTCAATACAAAGGTAAAATTGGGTAAAATCGAGATAAAATTGGTATTAATGTGCAACTGTACGATGGCAACATTTTCAAAAAAGTGCACTTTTTGGGACAAACGAATTACGTAATTCGTTTGTCCCAAAAAGTGCATAAATGCACTTTTTGGGACAAACGCACCTACGCCATTGTGAAAACCTCTGCAGAAAGTAGGCCATTTTGGATACTTCAACCACCAGAATTTTTATAAAATTTATATGGTACTCGCCGAAATTCCTATTTTACCCAGACGTAAAAACAATGAAAATTGTGGGTGCAATCAGTACTACCGATTGCGCACAAATTTAGCAGAGTGATGATAGTTTCACAGAAAATTTATGATTTTCTCTCAAAGATCTAGTTTCTGGATATCCTTGTTTTCGACACTTAAAAGGCCATACTTTACTTACAAATCATTTCTAGCTAAATGGTCAAAAGAAAATTACAGAAAAAAATCTTGTGGTTATTTCGGCACCGAATACAGCAATACTTTTATGCAAAATTAATTATGCAAAATTAATATATACCAAAATTAATATATTAAAGGAGGGGGAACTTCCTATAGGCATCGTCTATCGGTCACAGGTTCGATTCCACTGAGTGCACACCCTATTTTTTTGTTCCACTTTTTAGCAACTTCGACGACTTCTACGATCGAAAACTATCGAGCAGTCGATTGAAACCATTTCCAGCACTGTTTTACTGTCAGCAAATGCTCTATTGACAGACCTGTGTAGGATGGCATGGAAATGGACATCATAATTTTTTTTAAATTCTGGCTCTAACTAAATATTACTTTTTTCGCTGTGTGATAGCTCAAACAGAAGTTTAGAATCTTGGCTACGTCTTGGTATATGAAACTTGTGATTTGTAGAAAAAAGTCAGAAAATATCAAACAAACCAGAAAGCGAAAACTCTCAAAAACGATAGATTTTCGGAAATTTAGCCTATTTTAGCTTGGATATAAGCTCCAGTAGGTGTGAAAGCCTGTGCTGATGATCTTATTAGATAGCCAAGAGTGTCAGGATTATTTTGACACAAAAGTTGCAAATTAAAGGATATAAAAAATAAGGTTATAAGCTAGTGGTAGTCGAACCCTTGACATAGGCGATAATCGTACAGGAAGTTCCCCCTCCCTTTAATATATTTGGTAAGTTGTAACGCCCAAACACCCCAGCTAAAAATAATTTTTGACAAAATCACACCAAGTGTAGCCTTAAAGGGCCATTGCCGTCTCCGACAACGGTTGTCCCCGCCAATTCAAATTTTTTTCTTCATCATTGCATTAAAGTACGGATTTTTCAACTTGGTTTCTAACAAAACTGTACCTAAAATTAACTTCTAGGCCTTGTTTTGTTAGAAACCCAGCTGAAAAATCCGTACAGAAGTTGAATGATTAGGCAAAAAATTTGAATTGGCGGGGACAATTCAAAACAGGTGGCAGTGGCCCTTTAAAGGGCCTGACCTCTTCCTACTCGGTGGTCCCCGCCAATTCAAAAATTTTCCCTTGATCATTGGACTTCTGTACGGATTTTTCCGCTGGGTTTCTAACAAAACTAAGCCTAAAATTTGATTTCAGGCCTAGTTTTGTTAGAAACGTGGCGGAAAAATCCGTACAGAAGTCCAATGATCGAGAGAAAATTTTTGAATTGGCGGGGACCACCGAGTAGGAAGAGGTCAGGCGGGTACACGACAAAATACCGCGGCGACAAAAGACCGCCTACGACAAAACACCGCCGCGACAAAACACCGCGGGACAAAACACCGCCTACGACAAAACACCGCCGGACATAACACCGCCTACGACAAAACACCGCCGCTATAATTAACTACGAATCTGAGCGATTCTTTAAGCTCAAATATTTTTTCTTCTACAATTAATATTTGCCAGCAATTCGAGATGGATGAACTAACTCCTGCTATTCCTACTTCCTTGGAGGTATTCTGCACATAAATGGTATATGTTACACGTGTCTGTTTTAGAGCATAACTATTCCTCAGTCTTACCAAGTTTATGAAGCGGTCCATGGTCGCGAGCCTGACAAGTGGTTGCTGGCAGATTCTGGTTACGACAAAGTGATCGCGGGACGAATTTTGATATTTGGCCGAAAAAGCTACACGCAGTGGATGTCGACAGTCAAAAAGATATTTGTCGATGGACATTTCGGATTTCACCTCCTCTCTTGAACAAGTTCTTTTTTATTTTGACCCATTGGCTTTGTTATTGAATTTTTTTTACTACAGGTCTTTGTGGTTCTTGCTAAAAGAAATGAGTACGTGTTCCCCATCGCAACTGCTTTGCTCCCGAACAAAAGAGCTATCACATACCGGATATTCTTCCAAATGCTGCATGAAGCGTTTCCTCAGCTGAGTCCTCAAGGAATCTCTTGTGACTACGAACTAGCCATTCAGAATGCAGCACGTGGAGAATGGGAGGATGTCTCGATTGATGGATGCTATTGGCACCTCTGCTCTAACCTATATAACCTATATATATAATCTTTAGTTCACAACTATGGTCTAGTCAAACAATAATATCTCAAAGGTTTTGATCATCTCGAGGTAGAATACATAGCGGCGGTGTTTTGTCGTAGGCGGTGTTATGTCCGGCGGTGTTTTGTCGTAGGCGGTGTTTTGTCCCGCGGTGTTTTGTCGCGGCGGTGTTTTGTCGTAGGCAGTTTTTTGTCCGCGGTATTTTGTCCTGACCCCGGTCAGGCCCTTTAAAGGGGCATGCCCACGCTAATAAGAGGTGGTGCCCGGGAATTCAAAAAAAATTCCTAATCATTGAACTTCTTTACGGATTTTTCGTCTTGGTTTCTAATAAAACAATTCCCAGAATTTGATTTTAGGTATGGTTTTGTTAGAAACCAAGTTCAAAAATCCGTACAGAAGTTCAATGATTAGGAATTTTTTTTGAATTCCCGGGCACCACCTCTTATTAGCGTGGGCATGCCCCTTTAAAGTCACACCTTTTCATAAAAAGTGTGAGGCGTGGCTTTTGAAAACACTGATGCAAATTTACCACGCTGGACACGAATTCGGTGTCAGAATCAAGGGTTTTCTTAACGGGAATGAAGTTATAAAAAGTTGCGTTACAACTTATATATTGATTTTGCATAATTTGTCGCAATTTTATAATAAACTGTTGCTGTATTTAGTGCCAAAAAACCGCAAGAATTTGTTTGTTCATTTCCTTTTGACCATTTAGCTAGAAGTGATTTTTAGGCAAAGTTTTAGCCTTTTTAGTGTGGAAAACAAGGATATCCAGAAATGTTTCCTGCTATGTTTTGGTTTTAAGCTGGTAAAAAACCACCTTGATATGCATTTTTGTTCAATAGTTTGACTTTTGCCTTGGTCCTCCTGGGTAAACCAACCTGAAAGGGTGTCTACATACCATAACAGGATAGGAACACTGTATATAACGGTATTCCACCCGTTTTGGTCACTGCAGCTAAGAAAAAAGAGCCTCTATATGTTTTTATGATCAAGAGTACCTCTCGGAATCATGTCTAAGGTAAATGGGTGCGCCCATCTCTTGGGGGCTTGGTGGCTTGGAGATGAGATGCGCACACACACATACCTTAGACACAAATCACTTGAAAGTGACTCTGGATGCATAAAAAGGCATGCATACCAGAGTTTTTTTATGCGGTAGGCCCTACTTGAGTAAATTATGTCCAAATCCCATCTTTTGTGGAGTCTTTAGGTTCTTGTCGAGGTCCGTTTACATTGGTTCACTGAGAAAAAATATGCGGCGAAATTTTAGCCCGGCGAAATCATGTCCGCGTTCTCATAAATTACAACAAGCGGTAAACGTAAATCAAAATTTTATGTTTGGTGACGAAACGTCCCTTTTAATTGGCAGGTGACGAAGCGTCCCGTTTTGATAGGAGGCGACGAAACGTTTCGTTTGAGTATAAGTGACGAATCTGTCGAGGTGACGAAACGTCCGTGTTCGTTATATTAGAGAGAATAAGGTAAAATGAAAAGTTATAGCAGAATTAAGTCAGCCTTTTTCCCCTTGTGGTGAGAGACATAGTTAAAGAATGTGCACCTTTAATTTTGGAGGGATAGCCTACTCACATGAAGACTTTTCACTATGGAAAATTCGGTGTAGACAACAAAGTTTTTCAGAGGTGAAAACTAATTATAATGTTAAAAGTAAACGCATTGATGTCATTAAAAGTTCAACTCTCGTCACTAGTCTCCGCCCTCCGAAATCCCCTTCCGGAACATTTCAAGGAGGGAAACAACATATGCTCATAAAATCATTATCTCTAACACATACATTGGCCAGTGGGTTTGAAAATAGGACTAACTTAATAAATACAAATGTGAATAATTCAGAGCTTTATCAATTGAGACTTGACTCATGAACAATAACCCATTTGATCAGAATTCGACACAATATAATAAAGTAACAACAATCTGAAATTCTATCCTTATGCTTCGCATTCTTCCATCTTACATTGGCTGATAACCTCCTGGGCGACTTCTTCGGCGATTTCCTAAACAAAAAGACCATGATTAAGATTTAAGCACTTACTGACTTACAGGTTTGATGAGATCTTTAGTGGCATACTGCAACGTAGCATTGTAGGCATGAATGATGGTTGTATCAAACCTGGAAAATTGATAAATACTGACAGGATGAGAAACAATAAATTTGTTAAAACATACAAAGGAATAGAATTTCTTGCAAGCAATCGAATACAGTTGGCAGCTCTAGCAATAGCATCCCTTGTGTCAGGTGATATTGTCTCCAAATCTTCCACATACCCACCAGTCTGCCCTTCTTCTAGAGTCATTAGACGAGAGATCCAAACATATCCATTGCAACCGAGAATTATTGAAGCTCCAAAATGAAGATTGCAGAAGTGAGACTTGCGGCGCTTGACGAGATGGGGCAACACCTTGACCAGTACTCCTTGACCAAGTTTTCCATATTTCAAACTACGAGTATGCAGAGATAGTGAACCATCCTGAAAGCAGGTTTGCACCTCGGCACTCACCTTAAAACAACAGAATAGGAGGTGAAAAAACCAAACTGCGCTTACCAGATCACCCTCTCGAAGATATTCACGCATGGCTAGCTCATCTTCAATGGACTTTCGGCGCAATTCACCACCTTGACAATATTAAAATTCGAGCAGCAACTGGATGCAAATGTGACAAATTACCTGGTAAGTTGACACTGCCTAACAACAAGATGCTGTTAAGGCGACTATTAGTTTCAACTTTCCATCGCTTCTGCTGAACCTCAACGATACGTCCGACCACAACATCTCCGATTTCACCTGCAGAAAACTTCCGCGATTTTTTCGAAAAATTAAATAAAAACACACCTTGATAGCGACTCTTTACTGGTTTCACACGGATCAGTTTGTTAACTTGTTCAATTACTCCAGCTGCTGACGAGAAAAGTTTGTCTTCTTTAACAAATGTTCCATGACCACGCATATATCCTCGAGCTGTGCTCACCAAAGCTCCTGGAATAGTGATCTCTGACTGATCAACCACTCTCTTATCTGACAACACAATATTTGGAGCTAGCACTGTTTTACTAGATGCAGGTGCCGATATTTCAATAGACATTGTCTTGGATAAACCTAAGGAAGGCAGAAAAATTATTATAAGGAGACAATAGCTAACGCTGATTTACAAAAAAAGTGTTTGCAACTAATTGTCGACAAAAAACAAGAAAAACAATAAAACTTTATTCGCAAGCGAAATCCAACAGCATAAACAGCGAGGCTTGGATAGAACCAATATCACACATTATTGAGATTATTCAGAAAAAAATTGGTGAAAGAATCGGCCAAAACACTAGGTAGATTCTGTATTTTCTCGACGGTTAAACGGAATTGGAACCATAGGAAACTGGGCAAACATCGGATTAGCCAGATCGGAGAGGAAGCAAAGAGAGCCAGCCCAACCTTCGAACAATGACAGAGGTGCGTCAGGCGTCCTAGCCAATTTCTAAAGCATCAGTGGTGAAATTATCTTGAAAAACATTAAAATACCTGATATCCTGAATTCATCATTATAGCAGCAAAAGACTTGGCACGCAGAACGAAATTTTCCTCTTGAGTTAAGCGATACATCAACAAGAAGGCATAAGCATTGCCAGAAACACCGTGGCAGATTCCCGGTCCTTTGCGTAAAATTCCTTTCAACCAGATACATTCTGCACATTTCCTAGCAGCCTATTATTTAGATGTTTTAATAAAGTCGCTAAAACAAAAGACATCTGACCTGAAGATACTTGTCCTTTTCCAAGACAATATAGGCAGAGATGAGAAGATGAATAACTCCAGCAGCTCCGTGGCACCAATGAACCAACTCATAATTACCACTGCCTAATAATAAGTGATCATCTAAAACTTTGCAAACACACAGAAAAGCATACCAATGCGAGACGTAGACGAGGGAAAATTTCCATCCTCCGATTGCGTACTAAGCAACCAATCCAAAGTTTCAACGACATCTTGCTTGGAAGAATCATCGAGTAAGTCCCAGAAGCTATATAAAAATTTGGTGAGCGAAGGTTTTTGAGTAGAAGAGAGGCCATACCCGAATAAGATTTGCAAAATTCCAGAAAGCCCATGAGCGGCACCCAAATACTCTTTGTCATGCCAGTAAAATGTTAACGGATGTGGAGATTTGTTACGCATTGAATTCATACGCCCAGATTTGATAATGACCTCCAGAATTTGACAGACAGCAACATCGGAAATGACTTCACAACCGGTCTCAAACCTAAAAATCAAAATTTCACTTAATCACGATATAAAATGATAGTGCAATCTACCTCAGCGTTAAAATGGAAGCCAAAAATCCAGCTCTCCCATTAAAGAGCTAAAGGAATTGAGTGTAATGAAAAAAGATTGAAGCATTATATGTTCGATACCTCATCCTCGACTGCCGATCTGCTGCTAGAACTTACAAAATGGTCCACCATTTTTCTGATCTTGACAATTGCTTCTGTCGTTGATTTCTTGCCAATACAGTCACTGATAGTTTGAATTGTTAGCAGACCCAAATCTCCAGTCAAATATCGAGCGGAACGATCATTCACAACATCCTAGATTTGATCGTTCCATTTACTTACCTCAAAATAGGACAAAACACAAACCTGGGAATGAGACATCTGCATTCGAAGGAAATTGTTGCAATTTTCAACGCATTTTTCCGGACTGAACCATTGGATGAGCTTAGCACAACGCAAGAAAGAATAGCCGATTCCACCGACACCAGTATATGGACCACCTAAAAAGAAAGTGCACAACTTGGAAATTTGCTCACTGCCCAGAAACATACTTTCGTTGCTTTCTTCAACAGACAAGAACACAGGCCTATTGGATAAGCGATGCATGACGTGTTTGATGTTTTTCTCCAACCAGGTGTCAGTGACGATTTCAGCCAATTCTTCAGCTTTATTCCAATAAGGATTTGGCAAATACCTGAAAAAATTGTCTTAAATGATTTACTTAAAAATTACCCCAAAATTACCTTTTGTGAGAAGTATGAAATGAAATTTCCATATTAGCGGCAGATTCGGTAAGCTCGTTATTTATCTTCTTTTTCGTTCTTGACAAAAACCCGAACAAATACCCATGAAATGAATAATTTGATCTGTAAGAATTCATTTCTAGAACTAGTATTAGTAGGATGGTTTTTTCGGCCCACGTATAAATCTGGCAAAAAGGCAGTGTTTCCAAAATGAAAAATGAAAATCAAAATGAAAATGAAAACTTTTTAAAATGAAAATGAAAATGAAAAATGAAAAAGGAAATGAAAATTTTCATTTTTCACTGAAAATTTCATTTTTCATTGAAAATTTTCATTTTCATTCTGCTAACTGTACATATTGATTTCATTAATGTCTAATTTTCATTTCCCTTTTTTCCTACTCAGCTCTGAAACTACGGACAATACCTCGGTCCGGGTCTCGGACTCCGGGATAACATCTCAGGCAATTTTTTAGCTAGAATCTTGGTACCGAGATCCCGGTTCTAGAATTGTGAAATTTCGGTTTAGTACACTAGGATATAAAATTTCTTGATCTCAAAATCTTGATTATATAGGAAGCGGACAGTTGTTAGAAACTAGTTTTCCAGGGTTGGCCCGTGCACCAACTTAACCAACTGGTCATCCACTTGGATAAAAAAAATTTTTACGTTTTTGGCTTCCAAAACTTGTTTTCTGCCATTATTCGGGCATTCTAAAGATGGTTTGACAGCAGTGAAATCACGTTTTGATGGTATTGTTACAGTTGTTGTAAATCTTGCAAAACCCGATTTTTTACTACTGTGAAACCATCTCTAGAACGCTCGAATTAGTCAGAAAACAAGTTTTGGAACCCAAAAGCGTGTAAAAATTTTTTTGATCCAAGTGGACGACCACTTGGTTTAGTTGGTGAATGGGACATCCACATATTCAGCAGTCTAATGGTCTAATATATTCAATGGTCCAATATACAACTTGGGTGTGTAGACCCCCTTGGAAAGTACCATCTAGGTACCACTCCCACAAGTCACCTTAAAATATTTTTTGACAAAGTTTGGGACTACTGGAGAATACGGTGCTCCCAAAAGGCCTTGGTCCCCCTGTTTTTTTTTCATGATTTTTCCTTGGTCCCCCTGTTAATTTTTAGGATCATTCTGGGAGCACCGTGTTCTCCAGTAGAACCCAAAGTTTCAAGCCCATTCCTTTAAATTACCTATGCCTTCCAAAGCTATCGAGAAAAAAACAAAGCACATTCGACCGCATAACTTTATTTCAACATATACGGGATAACAACAACTCAATAATTTTTTTAACGCTTGCGCTGGCCCCTCCTTCGCGAGCTTCTTTCGGCTTGGGCGGCAGGATCACTCCGTCATACTTCTGCTGGAACCATTTGACTGCCTAGTCTTTGCCACAACGATGAGATGCACCCTGAAATGAGAGCTATATATACAGCTTCCGATTAGTCTAATCAAAAGAATTGCATACCACACGACCCTGAGCTCTGCGACGCTTAGCAACCCAGCGACCAGCACGGTCAAGCACCACGTAGAAGTCCGTTCCAAAGATCCCGATTGATGGGTTGTACAAAAGAGAATGTGCTGCCAACCTTGTCCATACGATGACGCGAAATATCCACCATATTGAAGCTTGCATGACACTTGACCCAACAGAAGCTATACACCTAGAAAAGTTATAAAACAAATGAGACCGATCACAATTTCTGGCAATGGAGAAAAGAATAAGTCGGGGACAACTCAAAAGAGGAGATAAAAATCCATTTGATGGAATGAAAATGAAAGCTTTTAATGAAAACGAAAATTTTCAGTGAAAAATGAAATTTTCAATGAAAAATGAAAATTCTCGTTTTTCATTTGATGAAAATGAAAATTTTCATTTTCATTTTCCTCTTTCAAAATGAAAATGAAAATGAAAATTTCATTTTCATTCAAATTTTCACTGAAATTTTCATTTTTCATCGTGTTTTCATTTTCATTTTGGAAACACTGCAAAAAGGTAGTGAATATCATGGAACAGCACCATTATTTTCTCAAAAAAGTAAAGAAAAGAAATTCAAACTTGGCAATTTCTGACCACTTAAGGCCAATTTTGAGTGTTGTTCAAATAGTCTTTTAAAAAAATCTATGTGTACTCAAATATGTCAGACTTGTTATTTTTAAGATAAAGATAAGGTAATGGAGACTGTATACAACCTAGCACCTGTGTGATGTAGCTGAGAAATAAGCTTTTCGATTACCAAATCTTCTTCCAGAGTAATTAGATTCAATGGAGTCAGTCTACCAAAAAGCTCTTCTCAATGATGATCTTCGTAATTATGTCAATCTTTTGGATTTGCCGAAGGTTTTCTTTTTTGTTTTCTAAGTGAATACGCGAATTATCATTTTAGCTTGATGGGGCTAGCAGACTTCTCAAAGGAAATAGCTATCAATTAACCAGGTGATTAATTTTTTTTAATAGTCGATAGCCGTATCTTATTGGATTTTTTCAGGGACTTGTCTTTTCCTTGGTTTGCTGACCTTCGCTATTGCTACAACACTCCACTGAATCACTGTTATCCAAATATAACACATTGCGTTATGAAATCTGAAAGGTCTGTTTCAATTCGTATTTTTATTTTTTCCTGCATTTAATTCATGAATATTTCCAACTGTTTTAAGAATTTAAGAATCTGTTTTAAGAATCATTGCTATAGCCAAGACTTTGGCTGAAGAAAAGAAGGTTTCAGAGTCGGTGTTTATCAAACAAGCAGCGAAATTTCTCAACCAGATGAAAGCCTCTTTTTCCAAGGTTCTGTGCAGACTGGCAGGATGGATCATGTTTAAATTGTTCCGAAGAGTCACTCGTCGAATTCTGGTATCTCCACCACAGCTGGAACGCCTGAAGAATGCTGATGGGGTAAATCTGTCTCTTTTCAATTTTTTTCCCCAAAACTAGAATTTTAGAGTGGTATTCCAATCGTGTATTTGCCCTTGCATCGCAGCCATCTGGACCATATGTAAGCATTTATTCCACACGCATGGCTTGCTAACAACACCAAAGGTCACTTTCTGGTTTTTAGGCTCATTACCTGGACGCTGTATCACTGGGGAATTCGTCTTCCACACATTGCATCCGGAGATAATTTAAATTTGAACGGATTGGGGTCTGTTATTTTTACCCCTTTAATTCTTACATTATATGTTTTGCAGGTGGTTGCTGCGTGCTTTTGGTGCGTTTTTTATCCGAAGAAAAGTGGATGATGACTTCAAGCAAATCGCTGAGGAAAACAATACTGGCAATGAACTTTATAGGTGAATGTCCTCATTTGTTGATTCACAGTGACCAGTCTTGTTCAGGGAAGTGCTTAATACATATATGACGACACTTCTCAAACATGGAATGTCTATCGAATTTTTTTTGGAGGGCACGAGGTTAGACAGCTTAAATCGCTGCAAATTTATGATCTTTTTTAGAAGTCGCTTTGGCAAAGCATTGCTTCCTAAAAATGGCCTAATTTCCAATATTGTGGCAGCTGTGCGAGAGAAAGAAATACCCGATGTCTTCATTGTGAGTTTTTAACAAAAAAAACTGGTTTTCGATGTAAAGGATCATGGCTTTTACGCGCAGCGGCATGTGCAAAATTTGAATTGGCGCGGGACACTTCTCTTTCGTCTCGCATTGTACTAGGGTTGAGTGATGGTAATTACCCGGGTAATTCTCCGGGTAATTACCCGGGTAATTACCCGGAGAAATACTAAGTATTTCTCCGTAGAGAAAAATCGGAGAAATACTATTTTTTAGTATTTATTGCTCGGGAGGCAATATTTACTTCCTAATTATGCAGGAATCACTTCCCGCTTGAGCCATGCTTTTCCTTTACACTACTGGTCTCCTTTTAAACGTCGAAGGTTCGACTCCCAGCTGATACATTTTTTCATTATTTTATTTTTCTGCTATATCTTCTTCATTTTTACGCTGATATATTTTGAATATTTTTATTTACAAGTATACCGTATTTCCTCTAAAAAGGCGGCCGGCCGCCTTATTTTTCAAACCCCCAAAAATCTGAAAATTGTCAATCAAAAATGCCCTTAACTCTGAAATTTTAGTAAAAAAAAATGAGGGGGGCCGCCTTATTAGAGCGGGCCGCCTTATTAGAGGAAATACGGTAATTGCTTTCTTCATAGACAATTTAATGGCAATTATGGTCGACAATATCACAATCGCCACTAACCATTCACTTTTTTATCTTTTTTTCAACCATTCACTTTTTTATCACTTTTTTCACCATTCACTTAATCCACCTACCCTACTCAGCCAGAAGTTTTTTGGTTTAGGTATCATCCAGATGGTCTAGGTATCATCTAGGTGTTTTAATTAATATCCAGATGGTTCGGGTACTATCCAGGGGGTTTGGGTACCATCCATGTGATTTGGGTACCATCCAGGTGGTTTGGGTAATATCCAGGTGTTTTGAATGATATCCAGATGGTTTGGGTACCATCCATGTGATTTGGGTACCATCCAGGTGGTTTGGGTAATATCCAGGTGTTTTGAGTGATATCCAGATGGTTTGGGTACCATCCATGTGATTTGGGTACCATCCAGGTGGTTTGGGTAATATCCAGGTGTTTTGAGTGATATCCAGATGGTTTGGGTACCATCCATGTGATTTGGGTACCATCCAGGTGGTTTGGGTAATATCCAGGTGTTTTGAGTGATATCCAGATGGTTTGGGTACCGTCCAGGTGTTTCAGGTAACATCCAGATGGTTTGGGCACTATCCAGGTGATTTAGGTACCATACCGGTGGTTTGGGTACCATTCAGGTGGTTTGGGTACCATCCAGATGGTTTAGGTATCAGCAAATAGTATTTCTCCGCTTTTCGGGTAATTACCGGTAATTACCCGGGTAATTACCCGGAAAGTATTTCTCCGGAGAATTACCCAACCCTACATTGTACTCTTTTGAGTGTTTTCAAACAACCCCAAAGAGTACAGGGAGAGTTGAAAGAGAAGCGCAAAAACCAGTCTTTTAAACATCTGTATTTTTCACTTTCTTTCTATTAAACACTGCTAAGGTGCCTGTGGGAATTAGTTACGACAACATTTTGGAGGGGATTTTTCATGACGAACTCATGGGAGTTCGCAAGAAGAAGGAGAGCGTTTGGGTGCTATTCGTGGTTTCTTTGGTTGCTTTGGTGGCAGAGGAAGATGTGGAACTATTGTGGTCGATTTCGGTGTGCCAATATCCCTTTCAGTGAGTTTTTTTTGTTTTGACGAAATCGCTGTTTAAAGTACTTTTTTCAATAAGCCTCTTTCAGGAACATCTTGAGAAGTTAAGTGCCAACATCGTGAAACATAAAGGGCTTATCAATTTAAAGCATGAAACAAATCCGTAATTTTTACTGCTTGCAAACTGAACTCTGCTAATATTGGTCTTTTTAGGTTTTCGTATAGAGGTATTGAGAGTTGTACCATTTACGGGAGCTGGCTTGAGTAATATAAAGAGCCTTTAGAGCTTGTTCCCTGGCACAATTTTGTTGATGAGCCTATGGAGAGGATGCTTATTCGTGCAGTGGGTTACGACGCAGTCTATCGTAAGTTTCAATTACGCATTGTCAATATTTATTGTATAATTTTCAGAAGCACAGAGGAGCAAACCAATAAATGTTGCGGCGTTAACGTCTCTGCTTTTTCTGTGTAATCACCGAAAACAGCCTGTGCTTCTTAAAGATTTCTTGGTTGATCTAAAGTTGTTGATAGAAGAAGTTCATTATCTCGGTTGGGTTTAATAACATACCGTGATTGCTCTAACTATGCTGTATATCCCATAGAAAGTAATATTTTACAACTCGCGCATGCAAAGTGCAGGCCCAAGTGTCGGCGAAATTTCATGACGATTTTCTATTTAACTAGATTTATTTTTTTATTATTACGTGAAAAATCTAAAGATGTGAAGTTGTTAGCTAGCTTACAATAGTCAAAAACTTTGCATCACCATTGTGGGTGCCCAAATCGTTATCAATCATTTTTAATCTTCGAAGTAGGCATAAATGTTGTATTGACCTTACAAATTGCTGAAAGTGTAGGGAATAGTCAGAGTTGTTACGGAAAGTATTTTTTTATTCAGGCTGACTTATTTTTCTATTCTAGGCTACTATGTTGTGGGTTGGGATCAGAATATTGTGGACATCGGACCGTTGTTTGAGGTTTATATTGCATTTTGTATTTTTTAATATCAAAATCTTGTTTAAAGGATGGCTACAGATTTCTTCGCCATTTGATTTCCAAGGACTTTGGCACAGATGGATCAATTTTGTTGAGGATGTCATGCAATCAGCCTCGTTGCTATTTGGAAATAGCCTATCATAAGAATAATGCGCTTCCTCCATTCGGCTTGATTTCTATGGCAGGTAGTGAAATTTTTCAATGGTCTATTGTAAAACTTTATGTCAGCTTTATCCGTCCTCTCTATGAGTGATCACTCGGAAGTCACAGGCGATGAATACATTGAAAAGTGTCTGCTAGTGTGTAACGTTCTGCAGTGTGAAATTATATTCTGTTCGGTAAATATATTTACAATTCATAAAAATTTCTGCTCTACATATAATTATAATATTTCTAGCCTACTGAAGATCTGAGGATGGAAATTACGAAGGCTTTGGATTATTTGGGCATTTCCGCGTTGGACAAGCCTGTTATATTTGATGCTAGTAATCTATCTAAGGTTTGCATAATTCCAGTGATTCTTGTTAAAGAGTTTGTTCTTAGCACGCTACCTTTGGTCTGCTATTTTATGCCAACATTCTGCGCCCTTTTCTCCATACTCTTCTCGTCACCATATATGATCTCGTAGTTGACCCATTTGAAAAAGAAATGACTGGTAGGGCTGTGTTGCACCATTCTTTATTTAAAGTATGGTTTTGAATTAGATAAGCAATATGTGAGGAATCTGTTGAACAAATGCGTGCAGGCCAATAAATATGCATCTGGTGATTTTCCGGTGTGTGAGGCGATCAACTCGGACAGCATGGTAAAAAATTAGGACTATGGTGTGGATCTCTACAACAATTGTTTGTAGCACAATGCCATTAAGTTCCTTCGCTTCAAACAAATAGTTCGTAAGGAGGGAATGCAGCTGATTGATCAAGAGTTGGCCGAGCGCTATGTGGGTATTGTTCATGGTGAGCTGTTGTTGTTAATGGCCGGTGCTCTGAATTCTACTGTTTTTTGTTACAGATCTTCTTGCAAAAATCGATGGACCGTTGAGTACGCCTGTCTCTCATCCTCGATCTGAACTTCGCAGCCAAAAAGAAAAAAGTTCGGTACAAGATTCATGAATAGGTGTTCGAGGAGTTTTTTGTTGTTATGTAATATTACCTAGTCGCCTTGTGATTGCCTATGTGGGAACTCTCTTGCCTAATGATGTGTGATAATTAGCGGTGAAGCTTTAATAAATAACAGGTGTATTATGAATCGGTTGATATTTCTTTCTAACCCTTAAATGCACACTGTCTCATATGTGGGACAAATTTTAAAATATCATTTTTTTTCTCGACAAATCATTATTTTCTCATATTTTTTTTCACCAAATTCTAGGAAAAGAATGAAATTTGTTAATTGCAGAAAAAATCAACATATTATATAAATTCTTAAAGTGGTATCGTGTTCAACAAGGCTAAAATTCACGTTTTTGAAAATTTTTTTTTTCTCAATGTTCTAAAGGCAAAATTATGGATTTTTCTCTAGAAACAGAATTGCTCAGCCCTGCAATATTCATAAAAACCGGACTTTGATATCTGTGGTAGTCGCTGAGGAAGGTAAAAGGACAGTTCACCTTGGGAACAGTTGGCCTTGGACAGTTCGCCTTGGACAAAAAATTGAGATAAAAATGTAAGACCCGCCCAAGACTCCTGACTAGAATTTGAGTCAGGAGTCTTGGGCGGAGTCTTACATTTTTATCTCAATTTTTTTAACATCTTGAAAAAATGTTCATTTGGTGGCCCGGAATCTTAGCTACAAGATGGTATTTACCAGTGTTTCCATTTTTTACCTCTTTTTGGACAAGTCTCCCACCTCAGCTTTTTCTTTTACCGCCTTTTTAAAAGGCTGCAGGAAAAAAAACTGCATGACCGATTTTTAAAAAGGCTGTGGAAAATAAAAACAGCGTGACCGCCTTTTGAAAAGGCGGTAAAAATTTAAAACAGTCTTACCGCTTTTTAAAAGGCGGTACTTAGCTTTTTCAAGGGCGACGGTGAATTCATCTACATCGAATTCATCTACATTTTGGCATTCTGTTTTGACACTACAAATTAATTTTTTTTCAAACTACCACTTTTATCTAATTGTTTATTAGCCATTTTGGAATTGGATTGATTTATTGGGTTTTTTCCATTATCGGGACCACCTTCAACCGCTTTCCGTTTTTTTTGTTTGACTACTCTAAATGAAACTCAATGTAAAATGAATGTTGCTTAAATGAGGGTTGCTCTGCCCATAACACTTTATCGCGTTACCGATAGAAAGCAACAAGTAGTGAGTACTTTGACTACTGTAGGACTTGTTATGTGTCATCGATACACCGATAAAAGTGAAAGCACAACACTATCCTGGGATTAAGAAAGAATGTAAAGTTAGAAATTAAAAGTTGAAAAATTTGCGAGAAAAATTATTGGTGATTACAGCATAAACTCTTAAACAAAAACGCGGAACAATTCCTACTGGCTTTAGTTTCCACCTCCGATTAAAGTATAATAACGCTCTACGCCACGTGAAGGCACTGATAATTCAGAGCAACCCGAAGGGCCAAGGTCGAACCTTGATTTTGTTTCTAAGGTGGCGCCACTGTACGCTATGAGCCTACCTTAATATTTAACTCTTAAAGAGGTTCACTTATACTCTACGCACGTACTCGGTACGTGTCAATTGTTCCCGGCGCCGATTGTTCCCGGCGACCGATTGTTCCCGGCCTATATAAAAGGGACAATTGTTCCCGGCATATATAAAATGACCGATTGTTCCTGGCCTATATAAAAGGGACAATTGTTCCCGGCATATATAAAATGACCGATTGTTCCCGGTCTATGCAAAAGGGACAATTGTTCCCGGCATATGTAAAATGACCGATTGTTCCCGGGGACCGATTTTTCCCGGGTCATATAAAAGGGACAATTCTTCTCGGCTAATAAAGACAGTTTTCTTTTTCAAGTTTTTGATTTATTTTCGTTATTGCTTTTGTTATTTACCTTTTTGACCCATATTTACCTCTTTTTATCTACAAATACTTTAGTGCTGATATGGATTTCAATTTCATCGCTAATGTTCTTGCTCGCATTGATCAAGCAATACTTGGCGGGAATGGTGGCTCCAAGAAAGCGCAGGGTCTACAGAGAAGCTGATGCTAGAATCTTACAAAAGTTGAGCGCTATCATCAGACTAACCTCATTGATTACCTCCGTGGACTAGCTCACAATTTCGTGATGGATCAGTAGAATATTATTGCTTGTTTCGTTATTATTATCGTCGTTATTGTTTCGAAAGGACAATAAACTCAGTCATAAGCATTTATAAAGCGTATTTTTTCTAAGCCGGAGTACGCTCTTATAGTACTGACAGGATTAGAACGGGCTTTTCATGTAAACTGGGAACAATTGGTCCTTTTATACCAGCCGGGAACAATCGGTCGTAGGGAATAATCGGTCATTTTACATATGCCGGGAATAATTGTCCCTTTTATACTAGCCGGGAACAATCGGTCATTTTATATATGCCGGGAACAATTGTCCCTTTTATATAGGCCGGGAACAATCGGTCGCCGGGAACAATCGGCGCCGGGAACAATTGTCCGTGTCCGGCACGTACTATAAATTTTACATTACGTAATTTTCCAAATTCTTTATCATAGATGGCGCCTCTATACTGACGATAACAATTAAATGAAATGAGTAACGTAAATTTAGCAAAGAGAATCTTATGCAGATGACAATTTTCCTGCTAATATTTCTTAAGCCACTCTTTTGCGGAAAGCGTCCACTTCTTCAGCCTCGTAATCCATCAAACCCTCGCGAGATGCTCGTTCGGCAAACACACACGTGAAAACACCGCAGTCATCGCTGTTCTGTTGTCAAGAAAGCTTCTTGAAATTTGGTTTCATTATCCCAATATGCCGCTACTCGCTGCTGAGACAAAGCAAATTTTTTCGTAGCCCTTCAATAAGATTCCAGATTGTCGAATCAGATGCTGCCATAGTCTGGATCATTTGACCATTGAAAGACTCGATTCCATTACTTGTTTTTGGCTCTCCTGTCTTGATTGGCACTCGAATATTCCATGCTTTTGTGTCAAACCTGAATTTCCACTCCTCATATTCTTTAAAACATCTCTAAATCAAATACCGCGGCTTTTTTCTTTTCGGTGCATTGATTAGCTGGCCCACATAATTTTTTTCAAAGTAGTCTAGCAGCGGATGCAACTGTTTTTCGAAGTCGGAACTTTCAGCTGTTTCCTTAAATTTTTTGACCATGAAATCATTCAAAACAGCGCTAACCTTTATTCGCTAAATGCATCACCAATCTCAACTGTAGGGACAAATGCAAGAGCAGGAACCATACTGACTCGACGTCGGAAACTGCTAGTAGTGTCGTAAAGAACTTTGTGACCTATCTCGTGGACTTTGCGCACAATAGACTTCTGTAGATGGAAGAAGCAGGCTATGATTTCAATCTTAGAAACACTTTCTAAACTAAACAGTTAGTCGGTCATAACAATTAATCGGATAATATAACCTTAAATGCACTAAACTCGGCAATCTCAAAATCAACTGCGATGCTTGTTGGCGAAAGCTTCGCACGCAACTCCAGCGAAATCTTTAGCACAAACTCATACGATGATTGCAGGCGGTGGTTCATAAGACAAAAGACCATCGGTGCATAAGAATGAGCAAGGCGGATGAAGATGATCCAGATCTGGTCAAAAAGCACTGGCACTACATCAAAGGTACCGTCACACCCCCACTTGTCGACAGACTGCAGCAAGTCCAGGCAACGGTTGGTCGAGAATATCAGTCTTCGCTCATCATTGTTCCACCCATCGTATTTGAGGAATTCTTCACCATCAAAAAGCTTGTATTCATTAGGCAACGAAATTATAACACTTAAAACAAAAATTGGAGAAGGAAAACTTACTAGTAACTCATGCAAATTCTTTGAATTTTCTGGCTCAAGGTTTTTTTTGTTGCGAATCTTCGAATATTTCTGGCTAAGAGTGAACGACGCACAAGAGGTTTGGCTTCTTCCGACACACCAGCTATGCAGTCGGCGACGATTGAACGAGGCGCTTCTTTACTCAAGACGGCTTTCCTCTGAACCACACCTTGCAAACGCTTTAGCTCCACACGGGCACTATCACCCAAATGGTTGTGTTCGGCGGTGACTGACAGCTTCCCATTAAAATTTACGGCTCTCCCTGTGACAAAAAGCTCTTTTAAGCTTGCAGTATGAGTGAAATCTGTATAACCTGGACATTTAGATCCAACTTCCCCATCCGCTCCAGCTTGGCAAAAGATACATCTCCGGTATATTCGGTCCCCTCTATAATTGTTCTTTCAGTAAAGGAAACCATAGATATCTTGAACCATTTCCTTGTTTTTTTTTCGGAAAGCAGCACTTGATAATTTGCTTTATTTTGATAATTTTCTTTCATCCATTTTGACGCCTTAAGCTAATTTAATAAAATCTGGACTAAAACATTACATGAAAATCAAAGCTTTTCGAAATATAAAATACCCTTCAGCCCTTCCATTAAATGTAAAAGTTGGAAACTTGGTTTAAGATTTCTCCTAAAAGTTATAAACAGAATGCCAAAATGTAAATGAATTCGATGTAGATGGATTCGTTTGTAGATGAATTAGGTGTAGATGAATTCACCTAATGCCCTTTTTCAATGTTACAGTCTTTTCGATAAGCCTTCTGAATTTTTAATTTTTGTACTGCCTTTTCAAAAAGCCTTCTGAATTTTTTAATTTTGTACCGCCTTTAAAAAAGCCTTCAGATTTTTTAAATTTCCTACCGCCTTTTCAAAAAGTCTTCACTTACTAATTTACTGATTTTTCAAGCACTTTTTTCTTTCGTTTGACCAAGTTTATGGCCTGGTTCAATTCTTTTTGAACATTTATGACTGCAAGAGAGTCGAAAGATAAGTATACGTGTCTCACAAAAATTCAGGTCAGGAATAACTAATATTTTCTGAGAATTTCATCCGAATGCTTAGTGTGGTCGACTCGCAATAGAAAGTAATCATGCTGTGGCATTCTGAAACTCAATTTAAGTCGGCTTCCTGTACTGACCTCATGTATGCTACCTATACCTTGTCATGAGTTTGCCTACTACACTATGTTTACTCCGAAATAGAAATGAGGATCAAAAACATAATTTACTGGTGTAACGTTCCGTATTAAGTTAAACTTCGATAACCTGCACTCCAATAACCCGATACCAAAAAGACGACAGTAATTTCACCAATAAGCCGGCACGGAGTTGGGAAAACTCGGTCTAAAAAGTAGTAAATTTGGAGGTTACAGGTTTTAGAAAAAGGCAAGAAAAAAAAGAAAATACAGACAGCCTTTGAAAAGGCGGCAGAAAAATTAAAAATTTCACAGGCTTTGGAAAAAGACGACAGTAATTTTAAAAGCCGTGAAAACTTTTGAAAAAGATTATAGAAATTAAAACTGTTACTACCGCCTTTTAAAAAGGCTACAGAAAATAGGAACCCTCTTACAGCTTTTTTAAAAAGGCGGTAGTGAATTAATGAAAAGTAACCGCCTTTTGAAAAGGCGGTAGCTTGTTTGAAAAATTTTCAAGACTTTTTAAAAAGGCTGTAGTTATAAAAAATATTAGCCTTTTAAAAAAGGCTGCGAAGTATGCATAGTGTAAAACCGCCAACAAATTTGATACAATATCTCAGAGGGCTTGCTTACAACATCATTATGGATCAGTAATCTCGCTATCATACCACACAACATTGTTACTTGTTTTGTTACCGTATAACCTCTATTAATCCACCACCCTCTAATAATCCCCCACCCCTAACTTTGAAGACCTATATTTCAGCCAAGAGTTCAGTCAAAAAATTCCAAAAATCTACCTACAAAGTGAGGAGAAAAAAAGAAAAATTCAAAAAAAAATTTGGTATTACAATTACCGTATTTCCTCTAATAAGCGCCCCCGGGCGCTTATTTTTCAAACTCCCAAAAATCGGAAAATTTGGAATTCGATTTCGAGATTTTTGGGTGCTCAACCAAAATCTAAAAAGTGGAATTGGTAGAGCTCGTGGGAGTTAAGAAAACGTATCAAACAGCTTTGCAAAATATTGCTTCTACACTGAGTTCCAGACCCTCAAAGTCGAGGGGGGGGGGGCGCTTATTAGAGGAAATTCGGTAAGTGTTTTGGTACTAGAAAAAAGTACCACCCAAATTTCATTGTCATCAACAAGTATGGTCCTTTAGGTTTACTTTCATTCTTTATTCTGAAGAGAGTGAAAGGCAAAGCACGAGAATTTTCTTCTTTTGCTATTTTCTTTCATATTAATTGAGCTGAAATGATGTTGAGTTGCAAAGTCAGATAGACAAAGAAAATTTGCAACAGAGCATTAGAAATTTTATTGTATTCTATTAACAAGTGTGTCTATGTATCGAAACAATCGCCGGACTGGAACATATCCTTTGCTTCGTCCATTGAACAATTATGAATCTGAATCACTTTCTGCTTTTCAGCTATCATTCACATCATAATTTGTTTATTTTAAATTTTTTTTTGAATATTGAGTGATATAAAACTCTTACTTTGTGGTTTTTAGACCTTTGTGAAATGTGTCTGGTAGGCTTTTAACACGTCAATTACTGTTCGGGATTCCGGTTTATTTCGACGCAGAATTTCACGTAGATCATTTCTCAAAAAAATGTGTAAGGGTGTTTGGACGGGTCAAGTGACCTAAAAACTGGTTTTAAATGAGTGACCATTTCAAGCAAAGTGAATAATCTCCCGAGAGGCAGACTTCACTGTTCTCTATACCACATACATGATTGGAATATGTCAGAATGACCGCTGCAATCTGCTATTTCAAATGCATGTATTTGAGCTGCAATATGTTGGCAAAAAGTGGGTCAACCAACGTCCATCTCACAAAAACACTATTTCTGACCTTCAAATTTGCACTTAAAGGGACTCAAGAGCACGTCATAGCTGTCTATAACTGCTCAATGTCTAGTCGATACTTGTAGAGAAACTCAAGAGCTACAAGATAGACGTAAAACCAGCACAAAATTAACCAAAACTCACTCAGAAATTACAGAAGAAAAGGTAAGACCAGCAGTTTTCAGGGTATCGAAATTTGAAGCATACCTGGTTTGGCATATTCCTGGCCAATTTTGTCATAAAAATTCAGAATGCAATATATCAAAATGATTAGCGTGAAAAATGCAACAGAACTGATGTTAAGACTCATGAGACAACAAGCAAATATAACAAAATTCAAGCCAAAATAATTTGACCTCGAAATCCTCCAAAAAACCAGGGGCTTTTTTACACAGTCTTACCTGTGATGTAACACTTGTATCTGATGCAGTTTTTCATGCTCTATCACGTAATATATTTGTTTTCAAAATACGACCCATAAAATTTTGAGAAAATTAGGAAACCAAGCCACAACCACCTGAAGTTTCGTCTAAAAGCCCCGGTTTTTGATATTTTAGCCCTTTTAGCCCCCTGAATTTTGTTATATTTGCTTGTTGTCTCATGAGTCTTAACATCAGTTCTGTTGTATTTTTCACGCTAATCATTTTGATATATTGCATTCTGAATTTTTATGACAAAATTGGCCAGGAATATGCCAAACCAGGTATGCTTCAAATTTCGATACCCTGAAAACTGCTGGTCTTACCTCTTCTTCTGTAATTTCTGAGTGAGTTTTGGTTAATTTTGTGCTGGTTTTACGTCTATCTTGTAGCTCTTGAGTTTCTCTACAAGTATCGACTAGACATTGAGCAGTTATAGACAGCTATGACGTGCTCTTGAGTCCCTTTAAGTGCAAATTTGACAGGTCAGAAAATAGTGGTTTTGTGAGATGGACGTTGGTTGACCCACTTTTCGCCAACATATTGCAGCTCACATACATGCATTTGAAATAGCAGATTGCAGCGGTCATTCTGACATATTCCAATCATGTATGTGGTATAGAGAAGAGTGAAGTCTGCCTCTCGGGAGATTATTCACTTTCCTTTAAATGGTCACTCATTTAAAACCAGTTTTTAGGTCACTTGACCCGTCCAAACACCCTTACACATTTTTTTGAGAAATGATCTACGTGAAATTCTGCGTCGAAATAAACCGGTGTCCCGACCAGTAATTGACGTGTTAAAGACTCTGTCACAAATTTTCTGGAAACTTTAGAAAAACATAAATTTCAGTCTTTTGAAAATAGGAGTAGGCATTTGTTGAATTTTTTTGACTAGAATTTCAAAACTTAGGTCAATAGTTATTCCGGCTTTTCAAAACGCCCGAAAATGTTTTTTCACATGTTTCCGAAAATGTTTCCTTTACAAGCTCGACCCCACCTCCCGACTTCTTCAATTTTTAATTTTTTACAAGTTTTTTACTATTAGCCCATTCAACGTGAAATCGAAAAGTAGGCTTAGGTCATAAATACCAGATTTTCAACTTTTCCTGTAAAAATTTGATTACAGATGGGTCAAAAGTGCAGACTTTAGGCCAAATATAAGGCAAAAATTACATGAAACTTATTTTAGCATGAAATTGTGGCGGTCTGCATTTTAGAGGATGAGTCAAATACCGAAAAGTAGGCCTGGATCTCCTTTACAAAGTTGTGCTCTATTTTTACAAGATCGGGTATCTACGCAAACTAGAAGCCATATTAAGTCAGGAACTCGTTTGTCTAGTCAAATTTGAGGAGTTTTTCAATTTCCCGCAAAATTCCCTTGATAAGCTAAAAGAAACATTTCGGGCGTTTTGAAAAGCCGTGTTATATGATGTTGTTATTAATTCGGGCAGCGAGCAATTGCGCAATTTCAAAATGCATTAATTCACATTGCGTAAAGTTCAAATTGCGCAAATGCAGATTGCGCAAGTGCGAATAGGGCAAATGCAAATTGTGCCAAAATCAATTCACCGGTTTTCGTGTTAAAAACTGATATGTTGAATTGTTATAGATGACACAGTACGCAAGTGAAAATTGAACCTGCTTTAATTGAAAATGTATGGCCCAACATTAGTCCCAGCAACCTTTAGCATTATCACGATTTTTCGCAATTTGCATTTGCGCAATCTGCATTTGCGCAATTTGAACTTTGCGCAATGTGAATTTGCGCAGTTTGAAATTGCGCAATCGTTAGCTGCCCACTAATTCACATTTTTAAACAAACGGGAAAAAACCAAAACTGCGCTGCAAATTTATTTTTTTGGGAAAATCAAGATTTACCGAAAAATTAATTAAAAATTATCAAATATTTTTTAAAGGACCATGGTTTTTCCGAGTAGCAGCACGTGCAAAACTTTAATTAGTAGCGGACACTTCTCTTTCGTTTCGCACCAAACTCTTTTGAGTCATTTAGAACGGCTCCAAACAGTAAAGTTTGAGACGGAAGAGAAGTGTACCCGCTAATTCAAATTATGTACATGCCATTGCGCGCAATAACCATGGTCCTTAAATCTATGGTAAAAGTAAAAAACCTTGGAAATTGCAAAAATACACAAACGTGGCAGTGCCACATTTGCGATCCAGTTGGCCTGCGTACAATGTGAGAAGTGGAAAAAGAGGCTGAAATAGGGCGATTTTCTCTCAGCCAGGAGTCTATCCACTCATTCACCACTTCCACTAAGGCACTTAGCTCTTTCATTCGTTTCATAGGGCCTATAAATTCAGGCGTTTTTAGGCTTAATGAAATCGACCAGGGAAGATTTGGCAACACCAAGTTTGTAGCTTAAAGGGACATGCTCACCTCATGGCCTTTCAGAATGGGCAAAACTTCATGGCGCAGTAGGTAAAGTGGGGGATTTTGGGTACTTGTCCTGCAAGTACCGGATTTTGTTGTGCCAACAATGGAAAAAAGTGTATTTCCCTTGAAATCCAGCGAGTTCAACTCCACTATCCGACACGTTCAATTTCTTGCAAATTTATCATTACTAACCCATCCAATGGCCCTGTTTATAGTCGGGGTCAACTTTTAGGGTCAACTTTTTCTTAAATTCGAAAAATGTCAATATTTATCGTTGTATTTCTTTATCTTGATGTTTATGACCCTAGGGCAACTTTTTGAGCTCTACACGAAAATATAGGCAGTTTTTCCGAGTGATTTATAAAAATTTGACGCAGAAAAATCGGTGGGTAAAAAAAGTTGAGGGGTCAACTGGGGTCAACTTAGGGTCAACTTTTGTCAAAATTTTGTAGAGACAAGATGTCAAATTTTTGTTAAAGCCATCTTGTAGAGCTCAAAAAGTTGAGTGGGGTCATAAATATCAGATTTGGCACTTTCTCATCAAAAAATTAATATTTTAGCACTTTTGTGAAAAGTTGACCCCTAAAAAGTTGAGGGGTCAACTCGACTATAAACACTGCCAATGGAAATTCGAAAAGTTGACTTAGGTCATAATTATCAGATTTTCAACTTTTCCTATAAAATTTTGAGTACAGGTCAAACCAAAGTGCAGACTTTACGTCAAATATAAGGAAAATAATTTTCTTGCAAAAAATGCAAAAAGACTTTTGAGACGTTTTACGTTAAGCTGGAAACCTCCTCTTTTATATAAATAAGATGAATTTTGTAATACAGTCGACTCTCGATTTAACATACAGCCTGGGGACCGACCCCGCCTATGTTAAATCGGGGTGTATGTTAAATCAAGGTTAAATCAATTTGACGGAGTTTATTATTGAAGGGACCGGCCCAGCTGTATGTTAAATCGAGAGTCGACTGTAATCGAAATTTAGAAAACTACAAGCCATGTGAAGTCTGGAACCGTTTTTATCTTCAAATTCTAAGAGTCTTTCAGTTTCCCGCAAATTTTTTTGAATTGTTCACAGGTCACCTTATTGCTCATTTTGACTTCTCTGAAAGGCCGTGCACCTGTTTAAAAATTATGGTCACTGAATTTTTTCCGAATCATTGAACCTGGTTTAACTTGGTTTCTAACAATGCAAGGCTTATAAATTTATTTTAGGTATTCAATGATTAGGATTTTTTTTTTGAATTGGAGGGCACCAATTTCGAACAGGCGAGCATGCCTCTTAAACAGCGTAAACAGATACTAATATCCTACTTCAATATTCCCACGTCTCTTTTTTTACCAAATTTCCCCTAATCATGGAACCTTGCGCAAAAAAACAACCTCTTTGGAATCGAAAATGTAGAGGGAATGAAGAGGTACTTTGCTCCAACATTTTGCATACTTCTTTGTTGTTCAATTGTTCAGCCAAACATATATTCTCCAGGTAGTTTTTAGCTGCTTTGGAGGTCATGGTTCTCAGCCAGGAGTCTAAACTGGTCCCTAAATTAAGGCTTTTTCTTTTGGATTTAAAATTCGATTTAATGTACAATTAAATCGAATTTGCCCCAACCATAAAGACTTTCAAAGGACCATTGTTTTTGAAATCATTTAAAATGTTGTAATAAATAGGTGCAGTCAAACTTCTCTATAAGCTACACTCTCTATAAGCTACACCTCCTTATAAGCTACACCTAGGTCCGGTCCCGAGGCGTAGCTTATAGAGAAGTTTGACTGTATAGGTAAACAGCTTTTTAATCCAGAAATTCAAAAAACAATTTTAAACTTTATGTCTGCACTTATTTGAAATTTTTCAAAAATGTAAATATCAAATTAGTTGATATTGTTTGGCGCATAAAAGAAAAAAGTGCTTTAAGATTTGAAATAACCAGTCAGTTATAAAAAAGTAGTCTTGGAATACCGTATTATCTCAATTAGTTCCACACTATCTTTTAAAACCCACACCCATCAACTTTGAGGACATGTTTCTCAGCTCAGTGAAAAAATTTAACAAAGCTGTTTATTGCATTTTCTTAAGTACCACGAGCTTCACCGTTTCCGCTTTTTGGATTTTCACCCGAAAATCTCGAGATGGACCCCAAATTTTTCCGATTTGCAGACGATTGAAAAATAATCCCACATCTGGAAATAAGAGAGAGAATACGGTATGTCAAAAATTTTCTGAAATTGGTTCTAGAATCATTAAAAAATTAAATTATTCCGAAAAATAGGCTATGGGCTTGACGGTATCCCCAATTTGGGAATACAGTCAAACCTCTTCAAACCGGCACCCCCAAAAGTTCGTTCCCGCCTAGGGTCCGACGATTTTTTTACCTCGATTTTTGTACTGTTTTGCAAGTTCTGTTTTGACAGTCTGGTTGCAAATATCGCAAGGATGCCGATTTTGCCTATCGTTTTTTAAAATACAGAAACTTTTCACTCTAAAAATCAAAACCTCTTTAAACCGGCACCCTATTTCGAAATAGGGTGCCGGTTTAAAGAGGTTTTGATTTTTTAGTGAAAATAGTCTCAAGTTTCTGAAAAACTATCGGCAAATCGGCATCCTTGCGATATTTACGACTAGACTGACAAAAAAAACTAGCAAACAGCACAAAAATCGAGGTAAAAAATCGTCGGACCCTAGGCGGGAACGAACTTCTGGGGGCGCCGGTTTAAATAGGTTTGACTGTACCGCAAAGTGGGAGGTGGTATATTACAGTAGCACCGAATTTTCTTAACTCCCACGAGCTCTACCGGTTCTGCTTTTTCGATTTTAGTTGAGCACCCGAAAATCTCGAGATCGACCACAACATTTTTCGAATTTCGAGGGGTGGAAAAATAGACGGGTATGCCTAGGGTTGACCAATGGTCAATTGACCGAGCAATTGACCGGTCAATTAATATTAATTGACCGCTCGATAAGAAATCGGTCAATTGTTCCCTGGTATCCACCAATTTATTTTACGGCACATTTGCCTTTTTGCCTTATTTTTATTCCGTTTCATCACGTAAAATGGATGAGTAATGCAAAAATCTCCTAGTAAGGAACGCTCCAGAAACTGGGCTATTGTCAATTATTCCAAATTGGGATTCCCAATACAGTCAACGTTCGCAATACAGTCAATGATCCTGAAAGTTAACTCGTCAACTACGTCAATAAGGGGTTAAATAAGCGTACGCCAGTGGCCACCTGTGGCTTTTGTACAGGTCCAGGAGATATCCCTCGTTATCCTTCTTGCAAGTAGGTGCTCTAGACCAATCAACCTTTTTTCGAATTTTTTCATTTCGATTTTTAGGGCATTTTTGAAGGAATTCAGAAATTCTGATATTCATGATGTCAATCCAACTTTTCATTCTGCAAAATTTTTCTGAGATTGTAACACCGAGTTGTGAAGAAAATATGGCTCTGCAACCACATTAGCAATAAATAAAACTGGGGTCAATTCTTTTTAATGACAAATCAGCTTTTTAATGATATGTTGTTGTAGGGTTTATGATAACTAAGTGTAAATTTTTGACCCAAAAAATTTAGGATATTTTCACAAAACGATTTTTTTTTTGACTAAAATAAGCAAAATTAGGTTGGATACAGCTTTTTGTTCAGCAAACACGACATACCATTTAAAAGAGCAACTAAAAATGCACCGAAAAAGGCTTCAAAGTATAGAAAAACAAGGTCTTTGAAATGCTAAGCGACTGTTTCAAAAAAATTAACAAATATTTCAAAAAGCATTGAGACGGAATTTTTTTTAACCGCTAGAATAACCTGTAATTCTGACACCGAATTCAGTGTTCAGCATGCTTGATTTGCTATGTGAACTACTTTTAAAAATTAAAAGTCATCGTCAAAATTTGAATTCCTCTCGAGACAATAATTATTCAAATATATTTTACAATTGACCGATTTTCAGTCAATTGCTGTCAATTGACCGGTCAATTGACCGAGTTTTATTTGACCAGTCAATTGGTCAACCCTAGGTATGCCTGTTTGATAGTTAAGACGGTATATTTCATTGAGGTTATTGATATATATCTCCCCGCATATATCTCCCAGGCCTATTTCTTTAACTTGGGCTTAGGGTAGGTCAGCGTATGTTAGGACGGGCTCAAACCTGTTTTCCAACTACAAGAAAATTCTAAAAATATTCTTGATATACGTGGGAGATATGCACCCATAACCGTACTTGAAGGTAATTTTTGGAAGCCTCTTGAACATAAAAATCATTTATTCTCATGCCTACCCACCACTGTTCGTTTCATCAGAGTCGGTTTCGTTTGAAAAGTCCACTTTTACTCTTTTCCATAATCCAATAATCAATAATTTGAATGAAAATTTCATTTTCATTCAAATTTTCACTGAAATTTTCATTTTTCATCGTGTTTTCATTTTCATTTTGGAAACACTGCAAAAAGGTAGTGAATATCATGGAACAGCACCATTATTTTCTCAAAAAAGTAAAGAAAAGAAATTCAAACTTGGCAATTTCTGACCACTTAAGGCCAATTTTGAGTGTTGTTCAAATAGTCTTTTTAAAAAAATCTATGTGTACTCAAATATGTCAGACTTGTTATTTTTAAGATAAAGATAAGGTAATGGAGACTGTATACAACCTAGCACCTGTGTGATGTAGCTGAGAAATAAGCTTTTCGATTACCAAATCTTCTTCCAGAGTAATTAGATTCAATGGAGTCAGTCTACCAAAAAGCTCTTCTCAATGATGATCTTCGTAATTATGTCAATCTTTTGGATTTGCCGAAGGTTTTCTTTTTTGTTTTCTAAGTGAATACGCGAATTATCATTTTAGCTTGATGGGGCTAGCAGACTTCTCAAAGGAAATAGCTATCAATTAACCAGGTGATTAATTTTTTTTAATAGTCGATAGCCGTATCTTATTGGATTTTTTTCAGGGACTTGTCTTTTCCTTGGTTTGCTGACCTTCGCTATTGCTACAACACTCCACTGAATCACTGTTATCCAAATATAACACATTGCGTTATGAAATCTGAAAGGTCTGTTTCAATTCGTATTTTTATTTTTTCCTGCATTTAATTCATGAATATTTCCAACTGTTTTAAGAATTTAAGAATCTGTTTTAAGAATCATTGCTATAGCCAAGACTTTGGCTGAAGAAAAGAAGGTTTCAGAGTCGGTGTTTATCAAACAAGCAGCGAAATTTCTCAACCAGATGAAAGCCTCTTTTTCCAAGGTTCTGTGCAGACTGGCAGGATGGATCATGTTTAAATTGTTCCGAAGAGTCACTCGTCGAATTCTGGTATCTCCACCACAGCTGGAACGCCTGAAGAATGCTGATGGGGTAAATCTGTCTCTTTTCAATTTTTTTCCCCAAAACTAGAATTTTAGAGTGGTATTCCAATCGTGTATTTGCCCTTGCATCGCAGCCATCTGGACCATATGTAAGCATTTATTCCACACGCATGGCTTGCTAACAACACCAAAGGTCACTTTCTGGTTTTTAGGCTCATTACCTGGACGCTGTATCACTGGGGAATTCGTCTTCCACACATTGCATCCGGAGATAATTTAAATTTGAACGGATTGGGGTCTGTTATTTTTACCCCTTTAATTCTTACATTATATGTTTTGCAGGTGGTTGCTGCGTGCTTTTGGTGCGTTTTTTATCCGAAGAAAAGTGGATGATGACTTCAAGCAAATCGCTGAGGAAAACAATACTGGCAATGAACTTTATAGGTGAATGTCCTCATTTGTTGATTCACAGTGACCAGTCTTGTTCAGGGAAGTGCTTAATACATATATGACGACACTTCTCAAACATGGAATGTCTATCGAATTTTTTTTGGAGGGCACGAGGTTAGACAGCTTAAATCGCTGCAAATTTATGATCTTTTTTAGAAGTCGCTTTGGCAAAGCATTGCTTCCTAAAAATGGCCTAATTTCCAATATTGTGGCAGCTGTGCGAGAGAAAGAAATACCCGATGTCTTCATTGTGAGTTTTTAACAGAAAAAACTGGTTTTCGATGTAAAGGATCATGGCTTTTACGCGCAGCGGCATGTGCAAAATTTGAATTGGCGCGGGACACTTCTCTTTCGTCTCGCATTGTACTAGGGTTGAGTGATGGGTAATTACCCGGGTAATTCTCCGGGTAATTACCCGGGTAATTACCCGGAGAAATACTAAGTATTTCTCCGTAGAGAAAAATCGGAGAAATACTATTTTTTAGTATTTATTGCTCGGGGAGGCAATATTTACTTCCTAATTATGCAGGAATCACTTCCCGCTTGAGCCATGCTTTTCCTTTACACTACTGGTCTCCTTTTAAACGTCGAAGGTTCGACTCCCAGCTGATACATTTTTTCATTATTTTATTTTTCTGCTATATCTTCTTCATTTTTACGCTGATATATTTTGAATATTTTTATTTTACAAGTATACCGTATTTCCTCTAAAAAGGCGGCCGGCCGCCTTATTTTTCAAACCCCCAAAAATCTGAAAATTGTCAATCAAAAATGCCCTTAACTCTGAAATTTTAGTAAAAAAAAAATGAGGGGGGCCGCCTTATTAGAGCGGGCCGCCTTATTAGAGGAAATACGGTAATTGCTTTCTTCATAGACAATTTAATGGCAATTATGGTCGACAATATCACAATCGCCACTAACCATTCACTTTTTTATCTTTTTTTTCAACCATTCACTTTTTTATCACTTTTTTCACCATTCACTTAATCCACCTACCCTACTCAGCCAGAAGTTTTTTGGTTTAGGTATCATCCAGATGGTCTAGGTATCATCTAGGTGTTTTAATTAATATCCAGATGGTTCGGGTACTATCCAGGGGGTTTGGGTACCATCCATGTGATTTGGGTACCATCCAGGTGGTTTGGGTAATATCCAGGTGTTTTGAATGATATCCAGATGGTTTGGGTACCATCCATGTGATTTGGGTACCATCCAGGTGGTTTGGGTAATATCCAGGTGTTTTGAGTGATATCCAGATGGTTTGGGTACCATCCATGTGATTTGGGTACCATCCAGGTGGTTTGGGTAATATCCAGGTGTTTTGAGTGATATCCAGATGGTTTGGGTACCATCCATGTGATTTGGGTACCATCCAGGTGGTTTGGGTAATATCCAGGTGTTTTGAGTGATATCCAGATGGTTTGGGTACCGTCCAGGTGTTTCAGGTAACATCCAGATGGTTTGGGCACTATCCAGGTGATTTAGGTACCATACCGGTGGTTTGGGTACCATTCAGGTGGTTTGGGTACCATCCAGATGGTTTAGGTATCAGCAAATAGTATTTCTCCGCTTTTCGGGTAATTACCGGTAATTACCCGGGTAATTACCCGGAAAGTATTTCTCCGGAGAATTACCCAACCCTACATTGTACTCTTTTGAGTGTTTTCAAACAACCCAAAGAGTACAGGGAGAGTTGAAAGAGAAGCGCAAAAACCAGTCTTTTAAACATCTGTATTTTTCACTTTCTTTCTATTAAACACTGCTAAGGTGCCTGTGGGAATTAGTTACGACAACATTTTGGAGGGGATTTTTCATGACGAACTCATGGGAGTTCGCAAGAAGAAGGAGAGCGTTTTGGGTGCTATTCGTGGTTTCTTTGGTTGCTTTGGTGGCAGAGGAAGATGTGGAACTATTGTGGTCGATTTCGGTGTGCCAATATCCCTTTCAGCGAGTTTTTTTTGTTTTGACGAAATCGCTGTTTAAAGTACTTTTTTCAATAAGCCTCTTTCAGGAACATCTTGAGAAGTTAAGTGCCAACATCGTGAAACATAAAGGGCTTATCAATTTAAAGCATGAAACAAATCCGTAATTTTTACTGCTTGCAAACTGAACTCTGCTAATATTGGTCTTTTTAGGTTTTCGTATAGAGGTATTGAGAGTTGTACCATTTACGGGAGCTGGCTTGAGTAATATAAAGAGCCTTTAGAGCTTGTTCCCTGGCACAATTTTGTTGATGAGCCTATGGAGAGGATGCTTATTCGTGCAGTGGGTTACGACGCAGTCTATCGTAAGTTTCAATTACGCATTGTCAATATTTATTGTATAATTTTCAGAAGCACAGAGGAGCAAACCAATAAATGTTGCGGCGTTAACGTCTCTGCTTTTTCTGTGTAATCACCGAAAACAGCCTGTGCTTCTTAAAGATTTCTTGGTTGATCTAAAGTTGTTGATAGAAGAAGTTCATTATCTCGGTTGGGTTTAATAACATACCGTGATTGCTCTAACTATGCTGTATATCCCATAGAAAGTAATATTTTACAACTCGCGCATGCAAAGTGCAGGCCCAAGTGTCGGCGAAATTTCATGACGATTTTCTATTTAACTAGATTTATTTTTTTATTATTACGTGAAAAATCTAAAGATGTGAAGTTGTTAGCTAGCTTACAATAGTCAAAAACTTTGCATCACCATTGTGGGTGCCCAAATCGTTATCAATCATTTTTAATCTTCGAAGTAGGCATAAATGTTGTATTGACCTTACAAATTGCTGAAAGTGTAGGGAATAGTCAGAGTTGTTACGGAAAGTATTTTTTTATTCAGGCTGACTTATTTTTCTATTCTAGGCTACTATGTTGTGGGTTGGGATCAGAATATTGTGGACATCGGACCGTTGTTTGAGGTTTATATTGCATTTTGTATTTTTTAATATCAAAATCTTGTTTAAAGGATGGCTACAGATTTCTTCGCCATTTGATTTCCAAGGACTTTGGCACAGATGGATCAATTTTGTTGAGGATGTCATGCAATCAGCCTCGTTGCTATTTGGAAATAGCCTATCATAAGAATAATGCGCTTCCTCCATTCGGCTTGATTTCTATGGCAGGTAGTGAAATTTTTCAATGGTCTATTGTAAAACTTTATGTCAGCTTTATCCGTCCTCTCTATGAGTGATCACTCGGAAGTCACAGGCGATGAATACATTGAAAAGTGTCTGCTAGTGTGTAACGTTCTGCAGTGTGAAATTATATTCTGTTCGGTAAATATATTTACAATTCATAAAAATTTCTGCTCTACATATAATTATAATATTTCTAGCCTACTGAAGATCTGAGGATGGAAATTACGAAGGCTTTGGATTATTTGGGCATTTCCGCGTTGGACAAGCCTGTTATATTTGATGCTAGTAATCTATCTAAGGTTTGCATAATTTCCAGTGATTCTTGTTAAAGAGTTTGTTCTTAGCACGCTACCTTTGGTCTGCTATTTTATGCCAACATTCTGCGCCCTTTTCTCCATACTCTTCTCGTCACCATATATGATCTCGTAGTTGACCCATTTGAAAAAGAAATGACTGGTAGGGCTGTGTTGCACCATTCTTTATTTAAAGTATGGTTTTGAATTAGATAAGCAATATGTGAGGAATCTGTTGAACAAATGCGTGCAGGCCAATAAATATGCATCTGGTGATTTTCCGGTGTGTGAGGCGATCAACTCGGACAGCATGGTAAAAAATTAGGACTATGGTGTGGATCTCTACAACAATTGTTTGTAGCACAATGCCATTAAGTTCCTTCGCTTCAAACAAATAGTTCGTAAGGAGGGAATGCAGCTGATTGATCAAGAGTTGGCCGAGCGCTATGTGGGTATTGTTCATGGTGAGCTGTTGTTGTTAATGGCCGGTGCTCTGAATTCTACTGTTTTTTGTTACAGATCTTCTTGCAAAAATCGATGGACCGTTGAGTACGCCTGTCTCTCATCCTCGATCTGAACTTCGCAGCCAAAAAGAAAAAAGTTCGGTACAAGATTCATGAATAGGTGTTCGAGGAGTTTTTTGTTGTTATGTAATATTACCTAGTCGCCTTGTGATTGCCTATGTGGGAACTCTCTTGCCTAATGATGTGTGATAATTAGCGGTGAAGCTTTAATAAATAACAGGTGTATTATGAATCGGTTGATATTTCTTTCTAACCCTTAAATGCACACTGTCTCATATGTGGGACAAATTTTAAAATATCATTTTTTTTCTCGACAAATCATTATTTTCTCATATTTTTTTTCACCAAATTCTAGGAAAAGAATGAAATTTGTTAATTGCAGAAAAAATCAACATATTATATAAATTCTTAAAGTGGTATCGTGTTCAACAAGGCTAAAATTCACGTTTTTGAAAATTTTTTTTTTCTCAATGTTCTAAAGGCAAAATTATGGATTTTTCTCTAGAAACAGAATTGCTCAGCCCTGCAATATTCATAAAAAACCGGACTTTGATATCTGTGGTAGTCGCTGAGGAAGGTAAAAGGACAGTTCACCTTGGGAACAGTTGGCCTTGGACAGTTCGCCTTGGACAAAAAATTGAGATAAAAATGTAAGACCCCGCCCAAGACTCCTGACTAGAATTTGAGTCAGGAGTCTTGGGCGGAGTCTTACATTTTTATCTCAATTTTTTTAACATCTTGAAAAAATGTTCATTTGGTGGCCCGGAATCTTAGCTACAAGATGGTATTTACCAGTGTTTCCATTTTTTACCTCTTTTTGGACAAGTCTCCCACCTCAGCTTTTTCTTTTACCGCCTTTTTAAAAGGCTGCAGGAAAAAAAACTGCATGACCGATTTTTAAAAAGGCTGTGGAAAATAAAAACAGCGTGACCGCCTTTTGAAAAGGCGGTAAAAATTTAAAACAGTCTTACCGCTTTTTAAAAGGCGGTACTTAGCTTTTTCAAGGGCGACGGTGAATTCATCTACATCGAATTCATCTACATTTTGGCATTCTGTTTTGACACTACAAATTAATTTTTTTTCAAACTACCACTTTTATCTAATTGTTTATTAGCCATTTTGGAATTGGATTGATTTATTGGGTTTTTTCCATTATCGGGACCACCTTCAACCGCTTTCCGTTTTTTTTGTTTGACTACTCTAAATGAAACTCAATGTAAAATGAATGTTGCTTAAATGAGGGTTGCTCTGCCCATAACACTTTATCGCGTTACCGATAGAAAGCAACAAGTAGTGAGTACTTTGACTACTGTAGGACTTGTTATGTGTCATCGATACACCGATAAAAGTGAAAGCACAACACTATCCTGGGATTAAGAAAGAATGTAAAGTTAGAAATTAAAAGTTGAAAAATTTGCGAGAAAAATTATTGGTGATTACAGCATAAACTCTTAAACAAAAACGCGGAACAATTCCTACTGGCTTTAGTTTCCACCTCCGATTAAAGTATAATAACGCTCTACGCCACGTGAAGGCACTGATAATTCAGAGCAACCCCGAAGGGCCAAGGTCGAACCTTGATTTTGTTTCTAAGGTGGCGCCACTGTACGCTATGAGCCTACCTTAATATTTAACTCTTAAAGAGGTTCACTTATACTCTACGCACGTACTCGGTACGTGTCAATTGTTCCCGGCGCCGATTGTTCCCGGCGACCGATTGTTCCCGGCCTATATAAAAGGGACAATTGTTCCCGGCATATATAAAATGACCGATTGTTCCTGGCCTATATAAAAGGGACAATTGTTCCCGGCATATATAAAATGACCGATTGTTCCCGGTCTATGCAAAAGGGACAATTGTTCCCGGCATATGTAAAATGACCGATTGTTCCCGGGGACCGATTTTTCCCGGGTCATATAAAAGGGACAATTCTTCTCGGCTAATAAAGACAGTTTTCTTTTTCAAGTTTTTGATTTATTTTCGTTATTGCTTTTGTTATTTACCTTTTTGACCCATATTTACCTCTTTTTATCTACAAATACTTTAGTGCTGATATGGATTTCAATTTCATCGCTAATGTTCTTGCTCGCATTGATCAAGCAATACTTGGCGGAATGGTGGCTCCAAGAAAGCGCAGGGTCTACAGAGAAGCTGATGCTAGAATCTTACAAAAAGTTGAGCGCTATCATCAGACTAACCTCATTGATTACCTCCGTGGACTAGCTCACAATTTCGTGATGGATCAGTAGAATATTATTGCTTGTTTCGTTATTATTATCGTCGTTATTGTTTCGAAAGGACAATAAACTCAGTCATAAGCATTTATAAAGCGTATTTTTTCTAAGCCGGAGTACGCTCTTATAGTACTGACAGGATTAGAACGGGCTTTTCATGTAAACTGGGAACAATTGGTCCTTTTATACCAGCCGGGAACAATCGGTCGTAGGGAATAATCGGTCATTTTACATATGCCGGGAATAATTGTCCCTTTTATACTAGCCGGGAACAATCGGTCATTTTATATATGCCGGGAACAATTGTCCCTTTTATATAGGCCGGGAACAATCGGTCGCCGGGAACAATCGGCGCCGGGAACAATTGTCCGTGTCCGGCACGTACTATAAATTTTACATTACGTAATTTTCCAAATTCTTTATCATAGATGGCGCCTCTATACTGACGATAACAATTAAATGAAATGAGTAACGTAAATTTAGCAAAGAGAATCTTATGCAGATGACAATTTTCCTGCTAATATTTCTTAAGCCACTCTTTTGCGGAAAGCGTCCACTTCTTCAGCCTCGTAATCCATCAAACCCTCGCGAGATGCTCGTTCGGCAAACACACACGTGAAAACACCGCAGTCATCGCTGTTCTGTTGTCAAGAAAGCTTCTTGAAATTTGGTTTCATTATCCCAATATGCCGCTACTCGCTGCTGAGACAAAGCAAATTTTTTCGTAGCCCTTCAATAAGATTCCAGATTGTCGAATCAGATGCTGCCATAGTCTGGATCATTTGACCATTGAAAGACTCGATTCCATTACTTGTTTTTGGCTCTCCTGTCTTGATTGGCACTCGAATATTCCATGCTTTTGTGTCAAACCTGAATTTCCACTCCTCATATTCTTTAAAACATCTCTAAATCAAATACCGCGGCTTTTTTCTTTTCGGTGCATTGATTAGCTGGCCCACATAATTTTTTTCAAAGTAGTCTAGCAGCGGATGCAACTGTTTTTCGAAGTCGGAACTTTCAGCTGTTTCCTTAAATTTTTTGACCATGAAATCATTCAAAACAGCGCTAACCTTTATTCGCTAAATGCATCACCAATCTCAACTGTAGGGACAAATGCAAGAGCAGGAACCATACTGACTCGACGTCGGAAACTGCTAGTAGTGTCGTAAAGAACTTTGTGACCTATCTCGTGGACTTTGCGCACAATAGACTTCTGTAGATGGAAGAAGCAGGCTATGATTTCAATCTTAGAAACACTTTCTAAACTAAACAGTTAGTCGGTCATAACAATTAATCGGATAATATAACCTTAAATGCACTAAACTCGGCAATCTCAAAATCAACTGCGATGCTTGTTGGCGAAAGCTTCGCACGCAACTCCAGCGAAATCTTTAGCACAAACTCATACGATGATTGCAGGCGGTGGTTCATAAGACAAAAGACCATCGGTGCATAAGAATGAGCAAGGCGGATGAAGATGATCCAGATCTGGTCAAAAAGCACTGGCACTACATCAAAGGTACCGTCACACCCCCACTTGTCGACAGACTGCAGCAAGTCCAGGCAACGGTTGGTCGAGAATATCAGTCTTCGCTCATCATTGTTCCAACCATCGTATTTGAGGAATTCTTCACCATCAAAAAGCTTGTATTCATTAGGCAACGAAATTATAACACTTAAAACAAAAATTGGAGAAGGAAAACTTACTAGTAACTCATGCAAATTCTTTGAATTTTCTGGCTCAAGGTTTTTTTTGTTGCGAATCTTCGAATATTTCTGGCTAAGAGTGAACGACGCACAAGAGGTTTGGCTTCTTCCGACACACCAGCTATGCAGTCGGCGACGATTGAACGAGGCGCTTCTTTACTCAAGACGGCTTTCCTCTGAACCACACCTTGCAAACGCTTTAGCTCCACACGGGCACTATCACCCAAATGGTTGTGTTCGGCGGTGACTGACAGCTTCCCATTAAAATTTACGGCTCTCCCTGTGACAAAAAGCTCTTTTAAGCTTGCAGTATGAGTGAAATCTGTATAACCTGGACATTTAGATCCAACTTCCCCATCCGCTCCAGCTTGGCAAAAGATACATCTCCGGTATATTCGGTCCCCTCTATAATTGTTCTTTCAGTAAAGGAAACCATAGATATCTTGAACCATTTCCTTGTTTTTTTTTCGGAAAGCAGCACTTGATAATTTGCTTTATTTTGATAATTTTCTTTCATCCATTTTGACGCCTTAAGCTAATTTAATAAAATCTGGACTAAAACATTACATGAAAATCAAAGCTTTTCGAAATATAAAATACCCTTCAGCCCTTCCATTAAATGTAAAAGTTGGAAACTTGGTTTAAGATTTCTCCTAAAAGTTATAAACAGAATGCCAAAATGTAAATGAATTCGATGTAGATGGATTCGTTTGTAGATGAATTAGGTGTAGATGAATTCACCTAATGCCCTTTTTCAATGTTACAGTCTTTTCGATAAGCCTTCTGAATTTTTAATTTTTGTACTGCCTTTTCAAAAAGCCTTCTGAATTTTTTAATTTTGTACCGCCTTTAAAAAAGCCTTCAGATTTTTTAAATTTCCTACCGCCTTTTCAAAAAGTCTTCACTTACTAATTTACTGATTTTTCAAGCACTTTTTCTTTCGTTTGACCAAGTTTATGGCCTGGTTCAATTCTTTTTGAACATTTATGACTGCAAGAGAGTCGAAAGATAAGTATACGTGTCTCACAAAAATTCAGGTCAGGAATAACTAATATTTTCTGAGAATTTCATCCGAATGCTTAGTGTGGTCGACTCGCAATAGAAAGTAATCATGCTGTGGCATTCTGAAACTCAATTTAAGTCGGCTTCCTGTACTGACCTCATGTATGCTACCTATACCTTGTCATGAGTTTGCCTACTACACTATGTTTACTCCGAAATAGAAATGAGGATCAAAAACATAATTTACTGGTGTAACGTTCCGTATTAAGTTAAACTTCGATAACCTGCACTCCAATAACCCGATACCAAAAAGACGACAGTAATTTCACCAATAAGCCGGCACGGAGTTGGGAAAACTCGGTCTAAAAAGTAGTAAATTTGGAGGTTACAGGTTTTAGAAAAAGGCAAGAAGAAAAAAGAAAATACAGACAGCCTTTGAAAAAGGCGGCAGAAAAATTAAAAATTTCACAGGCTTTGGAAAAAGACGACAGTAATTTTAAAAGCCGTGAAAACTTTTGAAAAAGATTATAGAAATTAAAACTGTTACTACCGCCTTTTAAAAAGGCTACAGAAAATAGGAACCCTCTTACAGCTTTTTTAAAAAGGCGGTAGTGAATTAATGAAAAGTAACCGCCTTTTGAAAAGGCGGTAGCTTGTTTGAAAAATTTTCAAGACTTTTTAAAAAGGCTGTAGTTATAAAAAATATTAGCCTTTAAAAAAGGCTGCGAAGTATGCATAGTGTAAAACCGCCAACAAATTTGATACAATATCTCAGAGGGCTTGCTTACAACATCATTATGGATCAGTAATCTCGCTATCATACCACACAACATTGTTACTTGTTTTGTTACCGTATAACCTCTATTAATCCACCACCCTCTAATAATCCCCCACCCCTAACTTTGAAGACCTATATTTCAGCCAAGAGTTCAGTCAAAAAATTCCAAAAATCTACCTACAAAGTGAGGAGAAAAAAAGAAAAATTCAAAAAAAAATTTGGTATTACAATTACCGTATTTCCTCTAATAAGCGCCCCGGGGCGCTTATTTTTCAAACTCCCAAAAATCGGAAAATTTGGAATTCGATTTCGAGATTTTTGGGTGCTCAACCAAAATCTAAAAAGTGGAATTGGTAGAGCTCGTGGGAGTTAAGAAAACGTATCAAACAGCTTTGCAAAATATTGCTTCTACACTGAGTTCCAGACCCTCAAAGTCGAGGGGGGGGGCGCTTATTAGAGGAAATTCGGTAAGTGTTTTGGTACTAGAAAAAAGTACCACCCAAATTTCATTGTCATCAACAAGTATGGTCCTTTAGGTTTACTTTCATTCTTTATTCTGAAGAGAGTGAAAGGCAAAGCACGAGAATTTTCTTCTTTTGCTATTTTCTTTCATATTAATTGAGCTGAAATGATGTTGAGTTGCAAAGTCAGATAGACAAAGAAAATTTGCAACAGAGCATTAGAAATTTTATTGTATTCTATTAACAAGTGTGTCTATGTATCGAAACAATCGCCGGACTGGAACATATCCTTTGCTTCGTCCATTGAACAATTATGAATCTGAATCACTTTCTGCTTTTCAGCTATCATTCACATCATAATTTGTTTATTTTAAATTTTTTTTTGAATATTGAGTGATATAAAACTCTTACTTTGTGGTTTTTAGACCTTTGTGAAATGTGTCTGGTAGGCTTTTAACACGTCAATTACTGTTCGGGATTCCGGTTTATTTCGACGCAGAATTTCACGTAGATCATTTCTCAAAAAATGTGTAAGGGTGTTTGGACGGGTCAAGTGACCTAAAAACTGGTTTTAAATGAGTGACCATTTCAAGCAAAGTGAATAATCTCCCGAGAGGCAGACTTCACTGTTCTCTATACCACATACATGATTGGAATATGTCAGAATGACCGCTGCAATCTGCTATTTCAAATGCATGTATTTGAGCTGCAATATGTTGGCAAAAAGTGGGTCAACCAACGTCCATCTCACAAAAACACTATTTCTGACCTTCAAATTTGCACTTAAAGGACTCAAGAGCACGTCATAGCTGTCTATAACTGCTCAATGTCTAGTCGATACTTGTAGAGAAACTCAAGAGCTACAAGATAGACGTAAAACCAGCACAAAATTAACCAAAACTCACTCAGAAATTACAGAAGAAAAGGTAAGACCAGCAGTTTTCAGGGTATCGAAATTTGAAGCATACCTGGTTTGGCATATTCCTGGCCAATTTTGTCATAAAAATTCAGAATGCAATATATCAAAATGATTAGCGTGAAAAATGCAACAGAACTGATGTTAAGACTCATGAGACAACAAGCAAATATAACAAAATTCAAGCCAAAATAATTTGACCTCGAAATCCTCCAAAAAACCAGGGCTTTTTTACACAGTCTTACCTGTGATGTAACACTTGTATCTGATGCAGTTTTTCATGCTCTATCACGTAATATATTTGTTTTCAAAATACGACCCATAAAATTTTGAGAAAATTAGGAAACCAAGCCACAACCACCTGAAGTTTCGTCTAAAAGCCCCGGTTTTTGATATTTTAGCCCTTTTAGCCCCCTGAATTTTGTTATATTTGCTTGTTGTCTCATGAGTCTTAACATCAGTTCTGTTGTATTTTTCACGCTAATCATTTTGATATATTGCATTCTGAATTTTTATGACAAAATTGGCCAGGAATATGCCAAACCAGGTATGCTTCAAATTTCGATACCCTGAAAACTGCTGGTCTTACCTCTTCTTCTGTAATTTCTGAGTGAGTTTTGGTTAATTTTGTGCTGGTTTTACGTCTATCTTGTAGCTCTTGAGTTTCTCTACAAGTATCGACTAGACATTGAGCAGTTATAGACAGCTATGACGTGCTCTTGAGTCCCTTTAAGTGCAAATTTGACAGGTCAGAAAATAGTGGTTTTGTGAGATGGACGTTGGTTGACCCACTTTTCGCCAACATATTGCAGCTCACATACATGCATTTGAAATAGCAGATTGCAGCGGTCATTCTGACATATTCCAATCATGTATGTGGTATAGAGAAGAGTGAAGTCTGCCTCTCGGGAGATTATTCACTTTCCTTTAAATGGTCACTCATTTAAAACCAGTTTTTAGGTCACTTGACCCGTCCAAACACCCTTACACATTTTTTTGAGAAATGATCTACGTGAAATTCTGCGTCGAAATAAACCGGTGTCCCGACCAGTAATTGACGTGTTAAAGACTCTGTCACAAATTTTCTGGAAACTTTAGAAAAACATAAATTTCAGTCTTTTTGAAAATAGGAGTAGGCATTTGTTGAATTTTTTTGACTAGAATTTCAAAACTTAGGTCAATAGTTATTCCGGCTTTTCAAAACGCCCGAAAATGTTTTTTCACATGTTTCCGAAAATGTTTCCTTTACAAGCTCGACCCACCTCCCGACTTCTTCAATTTTTAATTTTTTACAAGTTTTTTACTATTAGCCCATTCAACGTGAAATCGAAAAGTAGGCTTAGGTCATAAATACCAGATTTTCAACTTTTCCTGTAAAAATTTGATTACAGATGGGTCAAAAGTGCAGACTTTAGGCCAAATATAAGGCAAAAATTACATGAAACTTATTTTAGCATGAAATTGTGGCGGTCTGCATTTTAGAGGATGAGTCAAATACCGAAAAGTAGGCCTGGATCTCCTTTACAAAGTTGTGCTCTATTTTTACAAGATCGGGTATCTACGCAAACTAGAAGCCATATTAAGTCAGGAACTCGTTTGTCTAGTCAAATTTGAGGAGTTTTTCAATTTCCCGCAAAATTCCCTTGATAAGCTAAAAGAAACATTTCGGGCGTTTTGAAAAGCCGTGTTATATGATGTTGTTATTAATTCGGGCAGCGAGCAATTGCGCAATTTCAAAATGCATTAATTCACATTGCGTAAAGTTCAAATTGCGCAAATGCAGATTGCGCAAGTGCGAATAGGGCAAATGCAAATTGTGCCAAAATCAATTCACCGGTTTTCGTGTTAAAAACTGATATGTTGAATTGTTATAGATGACACAGTACGCAAGTGAAAATTGAACCTGCTTTAATTGAAAATGTATGGCCCAACATTAGTCCCAGCAACCTTTAGCATTATCACGATTTTTCGCAATTTGCATTTGCGCAATCTGCATTTGCGCAATTTGAACTTTGCGCAATGTGAATTTGCGCAGTTTGAAATTGCGCAATCGTTAGCTGCCCACTAATTCACATTTTTAAACAAACGGGAAAAAACCAAAACTGCGCTGCAAATTTATTTTTTTTGGGAAAATCAAGATTTACCGAAAAATTAATTAAAAATTATCAAATATTTTTTAAAGGACCATGGTTTTTCCGAGTAGCAGCACGTGCAAAACTTTAATTAGTAGCGGACACTTCTCTTTCGTTTCGCACCAAACTCTTTTGAGTCATTTAGAACGGCTCCAAACAGTAAAGTTTGAGACGGAAGAGAAGTGTACCCGCTAATTCAAATTATGTACATGCCATTGCGCGCAATAACCATGGTCCTTAAATCTATGGTAAAAGTAAAAAACCTTGGAAATTGCAAAAATACACAAACGTGGCAGTGCCACATTTGCGATCCAGTTGGCCTGCGTACAATGTGAGAAGTGGAAAAAAGAGGCTGAAATAGGGCGATTTTCTCTCAGCCAGGAGTCTATCCACTCATTCACCACTTCCACTAAGGCACTTAGCTCTTTCATTCGTTTCATAGGGCCTATAAATTCAGGCGTTTTAGGCTTAATGAAATCGACCAGGGAAGATTTGGCAACACCAAGTTTGTAGCTTAAAGGGACATGCTCACCTCATGGCCTTTCAGAATGGGCAAAACTTCATGGCGCAGTAGGTAAAGTGGGGGATTTTGGGTACTTGTCCTGCAAGTACCGGATTTTGTTGTGCCAACAATGGAAAAAGTGTATTTCCCTTGAAATCCAGCGAGTTCAACTCCACTATCCGACACGTTCAATTTCTTGCAAATTTATCATTACTAACCCATCCAATGGCCCTGTTTATAGTCGGGGTCAACTTTTAGGGTCAACTTTTTCTTAAATTCGAAAAATGTCAATATTTATCGTTGTATTTCTTTATCTTGATGTTTATGACCCTAGGGCAACTTTTTGAGCTCTACACGAAAATATAGGCAGTTTTTCCGAGTGATTTATAAAAATTTGACGCAGAAAAATCGGTGGGTAAAAAAAGTTGAGGGGTCAACTGGGGTCAACTTAGGGTCAACTTTTGTCAAAATTTTGTAGAGACAAGATGTCAAATTTTTGTTAAAGCCATCTTGTAGAGCTCAAAAAGTTGAGTGGGGGTCATAAATATCAGATTTGGCACTTTCTCATCAAAAAATTAATATTTTAGCACTTTTGTGAAAAGTTGACCCCTAAAAAGTTGAGGGGTCAACTCGACTATAAACACTGCCAATGGAAATTCGAAAAGTTGACTTAGGTCATAATTATCAGATTTTCAACTTTTCCTATAAAATTTTGAGTACAGGTCAAACCAAAGTGCAGACTTTACGTCAAATATAAGGAAAATAATTTTCTTGCAAAAAATGCAAAAAGACTTTTGAGACGTTTTACGTTAAGCTGGAAACCTCCTCTTTTATATAAATAAGATGAATTTTGTAATACAGTCGACTCTCGATTTAACATACAGCCTGGGGACCGACCCCGCCTATGTTAAATCGGGGGTGTATGTTAAATCAAGGTTAAATCAATTTGACGGAGTTTATTATTGAAGGGACCGGCCCAGCTGTATGTTAAATCGAGAGTCGACTGTAATCGAAATTTAGAAAACTACAAGCCATGTGAAGTCTGGAACCCGTTTTTATCTTCAAATTCTAAGAGTCTTTCAGTTTCCCGCAAATTTTTTTGAATTGTTCACAGGTCACCTTATTGCTCATTTTGACTTCTCTGAAAGGCCGTGCACCTGTTTAAAAATTATGGTCACTGAATTTTTTCCGAATCATTGAACCTGGTTTAACTTGGTTTCTAACAATGCAAGGCTTATAAATTTATTTTAGGTATTCAATGATTAGGATTTTTTTTTTGAATTGGAGGGCACCAATTTCGAACAGGCGAGCATGCCTCTTAAACAGCGTAAACAGATACTAATATCCTACTTCAATATTCCCACGTCTCTTTTTTTACCAAATTTCCCCTAATCATGGAACCTTGCGCAAAAAAACAACCTCTTTGGAATCGAAAATGTAGAGGGAATGAAGAGGTACTTTGCTCCAACATTTTGCATACTTCTTTGTTGTTCAATTGTTCAGCCAAACATATATTCTCCAGGTAGTTTTTAGCTGCTTTGGAGGTCATGGTTCTCAGCCAGGAGTCTAAACTGGTCCCTAAATTAAGGCTTTTTCTTTTGGATTTAAAATTCGATTTAATGTACAATTAAATCGAATTTGCCCCCAACCATAAAGACTTTCAAAGGACCATTGTTTTTGAAATCATTTAAAATGTTGTAATAAATAGGTGCAGTCAAACTTCTCTATAAGCTACACTCTCTATAAGCTACACCTCCTTATAAGCTACACCTAGGTCCGGTCCCGAGGCGTAGCTTATAGAGAAGTTTGACTGTATAGGTAAACAGCTTTTTTAATCCAGAAATTCAAAAAACAATTTTAAACTTTATGTCTGCACTTATTTGAAATTTTTCAAAAATGTAAATATCAAATTAGTTGATATTGTTTGGCGCATAAAAGAAAAAAGTGCTTTAAGATTTGAAATAACCAGTCAGTTATAAAAAAGTAGTCTTGGAATACCGTATTATCTCAATTAGTTCCACACTATCTTTTAAAACCCACACCCATCAACTTTGAGGACATGTTTCTCAGCTCAGTGAAAAATTTAACAAAGCTGTTTATTGCATTTTCTTAAGTACCACGAGCTTCACCGTTTCCGCTTTTTGGATTTTCACCCGAAAATCTCGAGATGGACCCCAAATTTTTCCGATTTGCAGACGATTGAAAAATAATCCCACATCTGGAAATAAGAGAGAGAATACGGTATGTCAAAAATTTTCTGAAATTGGTTCTAGAATCATTAAAAATTAAATTATTCCGAAAAATAGGCTATGGGCTTGACGGTATCCCCAATTTGGGAATACAGTCAAACCTCTTCAAACCGGCACCCCAAAAGTTCGTTCCCGCCTAGGGTCCGACGATTTTTTTACCTCGATTTTTGTACTGTTTTGCAAGTTCTGTTTTGACAGTCTGGTTGCAAATATCGCAAGGATGCCGATTTTGCCTATCGTTTTTTAAAATACAGAAACTTTTCACTCTAAAAATCAAAACCTCTTTAAACCGGCACCCTATTTCGAAATAGGGTGCCGGTTTAAAGAGGTTTTGATTTTTTAGTGAAAATAGTCTCAAGTTTCTGAAAAACTATCGGCAAATCGGCATCCTTGCGATATTTACGACTAGACTGACAAAAAAAACTAGCAAACAGCACAAAAATCGAGGTAAAAAATCGTCGGACCCTAGGCGGGAACGAACTTCTGGGGGCGCCGGTTTAAATAGGTTTGACTGTACCGCAAAGTGGGAGGTGGTATATTACAGTAGCACCGAATTTTCTTAACTCCCACGAGCTCTACCGGTTCTGCTTTTTCGATTTTAGTTGAGCACCCGAAAATCTCGAGATCGACCACAACATTTTTCGAATTTCGAGGGGTGGAAAAATAGACGGGTATGCCTAGGGTTGACCAATGGTCAATTGACCGAGCAATTGACCGGTCAATTAATATTAATTGACCGCTCGATAAGAAATCGGTCAATTGTTCCCTGGTATCCACCAATTTATTTTACGGCACATTTGCCTTTTTGCCTTATTTTTATTCCGTTTCATCACGTAAAATGGATGAGTAATGCAAAAATCTCCTAGTAAGGAACGCTCCAGAAACTGGGCTATTGTCAATTATTCCAAATTGGGATTCCCAATACAGTCAACGTTCGCAATACAGTCAATGATCCTGAAAGTTAACTCGTCAACTACGTCAATAAGGGGTTAAATAAGCGTACGCCAGTGGCCACCTGTGGCTTTTGTACAGGTCCAGGAGATATCCCTCGTTATCCTTCTTGCAAGTAGGTGCTCTAGACCAATCAACCTTTTTTCGAATTTTTTCATTTCGATTTTTAGGGCATTTTTGAAGGAATTCAGAAATTCTGATATTCATGATGTCAATCCAACTTTTCATTCTGCAAAATTTTTCTGAGATTGTAACACCGAGTTGTGAAGAAAATATGGCTCTGCAACCACATTAGCAATAAATAAAACTGGGGTCAATTCTTTTTAATGACAAATCAGCTTTTTAATGATATGTTGTTGTAGGGTTTATGATAACTAAGTGTAAATTTTTGACCCAAAAAATTTAGGATATTTTCACAAAACGATTTTTTTTTTGACTAAAATAAGCAAAATTAGGTTGGATACAGCTTTTTGTTCAGCAAACACGACATACCATTTAAAAGAGCAACTAAAAATGCACCGAAAAAGGCTTCAAAGTATAGAAAAACAAGGTCTTTGAAATGCTAAGCGACTGTTTCAAAAAAATTAACAAATATTTCAAAAAGCATTGAGACGGAATTTTTTTTAACCGCTAGAATAACCTGTAATTCTGACACCGAATTCAGTGTTCAGCATGCTTGATTTGCTATGTGAACTACTTTTAAAAATTAAAAGTCATCGTCAAAATTTGAATTCCTCTCGAGACAATAATTATTCAAATATATTTTACAATTGACCGATTTTCAGTCAATTGCTGTCAATTGCTGTCAATTGACCGGTCAATTGACCGAGTTTTATTTGACCAGTCAATTGGTCAACCCTAGGTATGCCTGTTTGATAGTTAAGACGGTATATTTCATTGAGGTTATTGATATATATCTCCCCGCATATATCTCCCCAGGCCTATTTCTTTAACTTGGGCTTAGGGTAGGTCAGCGTATGTTAGGACGGGCTCAAACCTGTTTTCCAAACTACAAGAAAATTCGACCCTACTAGCGAATACCCCCCCCCCCCAACGATTTTCACTTTTTTTACTTTAGTAAAAAGTACCCAAATATATGTCCCAGACCCGGAAAATGTGCGCAAACTCTTCATTAGTCACAACTTCCGTACGCTGGCCTACCCCAAGCCTAAGGGCTAAGCCTAAACTTGTTGTTTGCAAGGGTAGTTACAGCAATTTTTAAAGGTCGGATGCTTGGGGGGGGGGGGTATTCGCTAGTAGCGCCGAAAATTCTAAAAATATTTTTGATATACGTGGGGAGATATACACCCATAACCGTACTTGAAGGTAATTTTTGGAAGCCTCTTGAACATAAAAATCATTTATTCTCATGCCTACCCACCACTGTTCGTTTCATCAGAGTCGGTTTCGTTTGAAAAGTCCACTTTTACTCTTTTCCATAATCCAGCTTTTCTAGTGCCTGCTTTTCTCTCGGAAGATGTTTCAGCACATCCTGGTTCTACCTTCACTTTTTTAAATTCCTCTTTTGCAATGGTCGCTGTGGTGCTCCAGGTAGATGAAGGAGACCACCTAGTCTTGCTTGAGCACGGCTTTTCCTTGGCAAATTTCGAGAGCATTTTGGCAAACTCTTGAGCCTGCTTTTTACGTGATTCCATAAGAGATTTTGCTGTTTGGAAAGCTAGTTGCAGGTCTGCAGGTGCATCTTTAGACAGCTGTAACTAGTTTTGGTCAGAAATTTATATGATTGGCACTTTGCAAATTTTTATTCTTTTCACTGTTTTAGAGCAACAACTTGAACTTTGACTTAAAGGACCATACTTGTTGATGCAAATGAGAATTCGACAAATTCAAATGCGCGCGGGACACTTCTCTTTTGTCTAACACTCTACTCTTTGGAGTTATTTCGGGCGACTCCAAAGAGTACAGTGAGAGAAGAACGAGAAGTGTCCCGCGCGCATTTGAATTTGTCAAATTCTCCTTTGCATCAACAAGTATGGTCCTTTAAGTGGATGTTCAGCGGCAGATTTTTGTTTGTGTATTTTCTGTATATCGACTATGATAGTGAAATCATCACAATTATTAAAGCATTTATCTCCAACTCAATAAGTGTGTAGATCCATAGATTTTATTTTATTACAACTTTTTTTGCTCTTTTCACAATTCGATTTACCGCTGTTTTTTAAATAAGGTCTCACAATCTTGCGAATTACGGTTTTGCGTATGGATTATCTAAAACAGTCAAACTTCGATAAAAGGTCAGTTTTGATCAGGTTTGGTTGTTAGGTTATTGATACTATATATAACCTTATCATCCATCGTAAATGGTTTTAAAGTGTGTGGAGCAGCTCTGTGCGGCTTTTCTTCGTCATCTAATGGCAGAAAACGAACTAGAATTCGTATTTTCTGCACCCATTTGACCTAAAAAATTATTTTACAAAAGTTATCGTGGTTCAGGTAAGGATCGAACCATTGACCATTCGCTCAATGCTTATTTTAAAATTTCAGGTATTTTTTGAAATTATGTTTTTTTCTACCAGAGACCAAATCCAAATTATTATTTTTTGATATCATTATGAAACCCAGAATCTTGCGACCCCTTGTTGTGAAAAAAAATGTGAAATACCTTTTTTATGAAACAGAAGTTCTTTATAAAAACTTATTTTTTTTTATTTTCTCTCAGCAACGAGGAGTCGGTTGATAGATCATAACTTATGGTTTATAAGAAACTAGAGATGCAGGGCTACATTTCGATTAACGAAAAATCATAACTAAAAAACGGGTAAAACGGAATTTTGCAGCTAATTCTCGTAATTTTGCAGCAAATCCTTGTAATCTTGCAGCAAATATGAGTGAATTTTGCGGGAATTCGAATTTCCTAGTCAAAAGATGAATTGGATCGCTCAGAATCCCAGCCCGGAGTGGTCAGAAGCCCTGAAAGTTGGTTTTTTGGGGGTTTACTAAAGGGGGGTAAACTTTTTGCGAAAATTCGATTGGGCGGATCAGAATTCCGGTCCGATCGGCTTAATCGCTCAGAATTCCGCCTTGAACTACTCAAAACCGTCATAAACCTGAAATTCTGAGCGATTAAGCCGATCGGACCGGAATTCTGATCCGCCCAATCGAATTTTCGCAAAAAGTTTACCCCCTTTAGTAAACCTACAAAAACCAACTTTCAGGGGCTTCTGACCACTCCGGGCTGGGATTCTGAGCGATCCAATTCATCTTTTGACTAGGAAATTCGAATTCCCGCAAAATTCACTCATATTTGCTGCAAGATTACAAGGATTTGCTGCAAAATTACGAGAATTAGCTGCAAAATTACGAGAATTAGCTGCAAAATTACGAGAATTAGCTGCAAAATTCCGTTTTACCCCTAAAAAACACCGATAAATACTCGTTCGTATTATTTACTGGTGGAAATCAGTAAATTACTGATGGAAAGTATTAGGTTGTCCCAAAGCTCTCGGAATTCTGCCTTGGTCCCCCATCTCGTGTTTTTTCGACTGTTTAAAATATGTTCTTGACTTTGTTTTGGCTTTAAAGTAGGCAAGGGTAGGCCAGCGTATGTTAAGTCAGACTCGAACATATCTTGGAATCACTTTAAAGTTCTTCCTAACATACGCTGGCCTACAATTGCCAATCACAAAAAATTGCCCAATCATAAAAAATCACAACAGGGGGGGGGGGGGGGTTTGGGTGGTGACCAAGGCAAAAAACATTGTTAAATCGGGCAAAAGTTTCTTTTAAGCGCGATGTTCTAATTTTTAAAAGCCCAGCCAGCTTGGAAGAAAAAAATCAATTAATTTAAAATAAATAAAATAAAACTCAGTATGGGGAACCTAGTCGAAATTCCGCGAACTTTGCGACAACCTGATAGTAAATTAATGAGTAAAACTAGCTATAACCATTCAAAAATCAGTGCTTGTCAACGCAATCCGCGACACACTCGCCGAAATTGCATAAGCTTTTTGCTTGCTTTAATAGTTTTAGCAAAGAAGGCTCTTTATTTGTATAAATGAACTCAAAATTTTGAAATAGAGTTTATTTTCTTAAAACATTTGGTCTTTTTGTATGGAAAAGTGCCATTTCATCCAGTGAATATTAAGGTTTGAATGCCGAAAAAGTAGATTTTGAAATGCAATGTCAGAAATTCGAAAGGTTTTAAATCTCGAGTAAGGGAAAAATCTGTATTTGAAGTACATTTTAGATCCTTGTTATGAACCCTTTATCGTTGAACATACCTGAGCTGGCCAAGGATATGGTTTTTCTTGTAGTACCCACACAATATCTCCTTCTTCTAGACCCGTTTCCATCACAGTTGTCCAGTCTAAAATGCATGCTATACCATCGAATCAAACAGGTCTGGCACAACAAACTCACTACAATCCGATTCTGTAATAGTAATCCAGGAAGAATCATTATCTTCTTGGTCGATCACACCACCACTACCTTGTTTTCTGGTCTTAGGTGCCAAAATTTTTATATTGGGCATACTTTTTCTTCTTTCAGGTTGTTGCAAGACCGCAGGTAGCTCTGCATTACTTTTGCGTGCACATTTTGCATAAGTACTGGGTAGTGAGAGACGATTTTGAGATTCTTTTGCTTGTTCCAGTCTTTTAGGCCCTCAAATTAAATAATATGAATCTTGAAAATTTATACAACAATAAACCTAAAATACTCAAAATTCCAACGTGTCGACAGCCCTCAAATTTTTTTAGCGCCTTTTTAACCAATTTCGGGGATTATCCCGTTTAAAAACGAATGACCGAGACCAATCACCCCAACCACCATCAGCAAATTTTTGTAAGGTGACCGAAAAATATGTATTAAATTTTAGAAATATTTTGTAAAATTCGACCAAAAGGCCAGCGATAGCTTGCGACATTTCGAATTGCGACAACTTAAATTGCGACAAATCAAACTGATCAAACATTTACAAATAAGATTCGTAATTCAAATAGTAATTTTTTGTCGCAATTTAATTTTGGCGCAATTTGAAATGTCGCAAGCAGGGTGGCCAGATGTCCTGCTTTAGCAGGAATTTCCTGCTTTTTGGTTTTGAAATCTGCTTTTTGACAGTGAAAAAGCAGGAATTTTATAGGAATTTTATGTTCATTCCTGCTTTTTGCAGATTTTTTGTTTCAAAATCCTGCTTTTAGACATCAAAATCCTGCTTTGAAGATTTTGCATTTGGCCACCCTGGTCGCAAGCTATCGCTGGCCGGCTAAAAATGGGTTAAACTAATTTTCTCATCTTAAAATAAATACAGTCAACTCCCGATTTAGTGTACACCCTGGGGACCAGCTCCAGGTGTACACTAAATCGAGTGTACACTAAATCTAGGGTTCATTCTAGTCATTTTAATTAACAGCCGGTCAAAATTATTTCATTTAGGTGTACACTAAACCGAGGTGTACACTAAATCCGGTGTACACTAAATCGGGAGTTGACTGTAAAATAGAAAAATTTAACTTTTCTCAAGAAATTTTAAATTCAACTCCTGAAAGGCAGATGGTATTTTTAGGGTTTCTATGGTCACTTTTCGGTTTTCACCGTTTTTTTTGGCTTCCAAAAAAGAACCAAAAACAAATCTACCAAAAAGTGCGAAAGACGTTTTTTAGTCCGTCCTTGCATGTGCTAGCCTACTACAAAGCCTTAAAACACAAAAAATTTATTTTAAAAAAATACGAAAATGTGCAAAGGATAGAAAGTTGAAAAAATGGGTCCGATCACTGCCGCAAAGCAAATTTTTTCGACTGACAAATTTGAAAATTGTTTAAAAATAACAATAGGATGCATGTTTTGTTCCTTGCATTCATTGTATTCTGAGTCAGTATTTTGGTCAAAATTTCTGACCAAATAAGACACCGAATCAGTGATACAAAGACAAGTATTATACAAAAGAACCTAAAAAAAGATTACCTTTATAAAAGATCTAGTCAGATACGCAGGCCCTGCTAACCACTGGATTTCATCATCGTCATCATTAGGCTGAACATCTGCTACTTTTTTCTCCCTCTCGTGGTCAACCTCTTTGACTTCCAGCTTAACCCTTTTTTTCAAAAATTTTTCTTGCTTTTGTGTGGTTGGAACAAAAGAAGTACTAATAGCCTGCTCAGAGTTTACTTTTAGCTGTCGCTCTTCAGATATTTTGGCTGAATTAGATTTAGGGTGGAGAGAGTAAGCACGTCTTCTGATGGTTAACTGTGAAGTGGATGGTTGACTATCCTTAATTAAAAACTTTGGTCTTATTCGTAAAAAACGATAAAAAGTAAATTTACTTGTAAGTCGTCGGTGTCCTTCCATCTGAAGAGTCTCAACACTTCAGACCCTTTTGTCACAATAGGTGCTTGAAGAGACAACCTCCGACTTCTGTTGCATGCTGGTAGTTGTTTTTCTGATTCTTCTTCCTTATTTTTAGCGTGAAGTGTTTCAAATATCTGAACACAAAGATTTGGGTTTTGGACCCTAGTAAAGAATATCACCCCCCCCCCAAAGCTTATGCCTTTCAAAACTCAAAGGACCATGCTCTTTGGAGTTATGGCGAACCACTCCAAAGAGTGAAGTTTGAGACGAAAGAGAAAGGTCCCCCGCCAATTCAAATTTTGCGCATGTCGCTGCGCGCGAAGAGCATGGTCCTTTAAAGGGCTATGGTTTTAGCGCGCAGTGGAATGTGCAAAATTTGAATTGGCGAGGGACACTTCTCTTTCGTCTATCAGTGTACTCTTTCGAGTCGTTTCTAATTACTTGAAAGAGTACAGTATTAGACGAAAGAGAAGTGTCCCCTGCCAATTCAAATTTTGCACATGCCACTGAGCGCAAAAACCATGGTGCTTTAAGTAAAAAGCACCCAAATATATGTCCCAGACCCGGAAAATGTGCGCAAACTCTTTATTAGTCATAAATTCCGCACCCTGGCCTACCCCCGAGCCTAAGGGCTAAGCCTATATCTGTTGTTTGCAAAGGGTAGTTACAGCTTTTTTTTGGGGGTGGGGGTGGATATTCTATACTAGCGCCGGTTTTTGCATCTAAAAGTATTGCATTTTAAAATAGGGGACTGAGCTGAAGGCTCTGCACTGGTCGAATAGTTAGGTTTTTAAATTGTTAGTAAATTTTAGAAATAGATTTTCATTGCAATCTGGTTTTGGAACATATTGACTACCATCTGTCCAGGCCGGTCATTCCAAAGAAATATTTTAATTGCCGTCTGTATTTATTTTTCTGATTACATTCTTTACGTGTAAATCAACAGCGCTGAGCACGAATCTGGCCTCAGAATTGGCATATCCAAAAAATCGACATTTCTCAGACATGACTCCTTTTGGTCATTAGACCTGGGATGGATTGTCTTTTATTTCTTTTGCGCTATCCGATGCAAAATTAAACGCGTTTTCTAATGATGACAATGTTTTTTGATGGGTCCGTTTATCTGTAGATAATCATTTTTATGGTGCAAATTTACGGTTTGGAAGACTAAGGTCAAACTGACTGGATTGTGTATCCTTTAATTGAATGATAGTTTGATGTTAACTTTAGTCTGCACAGTAAAACTATGCAAAATACAAACAACTGGATTGAAAGACAATTTATGCACAATTCACCAATGCACCGTTAGACTTTTTTAGAAAAATATTTAAACTGCCATCGCGCTGCCCCAACTACCGTATTCTCTCTAATAAACCCACCTCTCTAATAATCCCACACCCCCGTTTTTTTACTAGAATTTCAGAGTAAGGGCCATTTTTAATTGACAATTTCAAGATTTTTCGGAGATTGAAAAATAATCCCACAGTGGGATTATTAGAGAGAATACGGTACCAACCTAAAGATTCATCGAATTAATTTGTATAAAGTATTAGGTTATCGAGGTATCCATATCTTCGACATCGATGATTGAATCGACAACACAAAATTTTAGAAAACGAACCTGATTAATCTTCTTGTACCGAACAATTTTCTTTTGGTCGGTCTCCTCTGGATCGATACACGGAGCCGAAAGTACACTTTTGCCATTGGTCTCCTGAAACAACATTTCGCATTGCGTAAAATCATAGTAAGGACGAATCTCACTACAACAACACTGGTTTTTTCCCTTTTCAAAGTGCGCAGATGTGTTTCCTCATCAGTGGCAGTGCAAAATTCAGGGTCAAAAACCATCTGGTATTAAAGAAATATAGCTTAACCACTACTCAATTTTCTACCTTGTCTTTTTCCAGGGAGTATATCTGTAAGTGGATATGTACATAAAATAGGCAAACGAAACCTTCATAAAGAATCCTACCATGCCTGAGGTCTGGCGTTTAGTGTACTTGGCACCTATTTGGTCAAAATTAAAGGAAAGTCTCTTTAGCACATCTTTGGTTATTTTCTTGTGCTCATCAGAAGGTGCGAAATTCTCATCGTCTTCTTTCATCGATTAATTTATAGAAATGAATTCCTTCAGGAGGTATTATTCTAAAATATATCTTTTCTAATATAATTTAATAAAGCATCACCGATTCAAAATCTTGCTCGTGGCATTGTGTTTCTGATCTACTTTTCTGTGAATGACCCGATACCTCATTAACTTTAATTATGGATAGCTGAGCCTCTGGCTCGTAGCCACAGGCCGGAAGGGGGAGACCGACCCGTACGCAAGTCAAAACCTCAAATTGTAGTCACTGAGATGAGCTCCAATTCTCATTATAACTAGAAATGGAAACAGGACGGAACAATTAACACCCACTGGGCTGAATTTTCTAACGTATACACTTCCATAATTCCCGCCGGAAAATTTCGCCATCAGACCCACCCTGGAAAAAAAATATTCAAATTCCGTCCTGTCCTTAAAACATATAACTTTCAAATGTGGTTATAAATTAATCGTATTCACTAATTAATCATAACTACACGGCCTCGGCATCACCTCTAAAATGATAAAAATAAAATATTTATTTTAAAAGAAAATTTGCCGCCATGATTTTATGCTGTTTTGAAAGGGTATTAACATGTCCGGCCCTGGTAGGCTCAACATACAATACAGGTAGAACGATGGTGCCGGTCTCTTTCACTTCAATTATTGACAAATTAGGTGAAGAAGGGTAAGGGAGCGATAGCTTAGATTTTCACTAGAAGAAATTAAATCCGTGTCCATTTCAAGATAATGATTAACACAGGAAATCAAGAGGAACTCTGCCTGAGCCCAAGTAAAACTTCAAAAAATTGACAAAGTTGAACGTGATCCTAACTGCAACTATGAACATCTGACCCAAATTCCGAAATTTCTAAGGCGTTTATATTAAACATCCTGGCTGTACCACATTCTCAAACAGTCAGTATTTGGTTCTCAAACGGTATTTCCCAGTACGAATTAAAAAATAGATATTTATTGCACACGTAATTACTGTAGGCAAAATGGCATAACATTACACGTTTAGACGGATAAATATAATTAATTGAGCTTAGAAAGTAGATGATGAGACAACACAGCAAATCAAGAGTTTACTGTTGCTCAGCAAGAGATTTTACAATGAGTGAGGAAGCCGAGTTGTTTTATAAAGTAAAGTACCAAAAGTTAAGCGGACACGCAGGCCCTTCACATTCCCATATATCCGCAGAAAACAACAAAATAATCAGCGGACTCAGGGATTTAAGCATTAAAACTCTTCACGGATTGTTAGAATTCACGAACTTCTGCAACGGATTCTGGAAGGGCTGATCACGGAAGAGATGATAGGACTGCCCAAACGACTTCACTTCCTGCTGCTGTGCCGACTGAACACCACTTGGAGGAGACACGCTGCTGAAACCATCCTGAGCATCATGGTAGCCATTCGGATTCCAGACAGGATCATTCATCTAAAATTTTTAGGTTTCTGCTGCTGACACGGAAAGAATTTATAGCACTTGCCCAAAAGGAGCTGTAGTTAGACTGCGGTTGCGAGGATGGCTGACACTGAATATCCGGAGCACCAGAAAAAGCGTGGAGAGAATCGAAACCATTGCGCCGAACCAAGCTAGTGCGCAGATGATCCTGCCCACCATTGTTGACACCATTTCCCATGTACCCTAACTTCAAAGAATCAAGCACATCGAACGGCTGCTGCTGCTGGAAGCTCAACCCGTTGCTCAGCCCATTCTGCTGCGAATCCTGAGAGGATGGAGCCACTGAAAGACCGTTGAACGCCTCACTCAACTGACCACCATTTGAACGCAACTCCTGACTTCCATGCGCGTACCAGCACTTCGGCCCATACCTGAAGATAAAACTGAATTAAGCAGATGTTACCAGGAGATAATATTAAAAAGCTTGATTGATTTAAAAACCAACTTACTTGCACTTTCTCTTGCTGCCTGAAAATAATTATTAGGCTCACTAAGACGCATTTGATCCTCTTAAAATTCAAATGAACTCACGCCAATGATCACAAATAGTCGTCTTGTACAAGTTCGGATTCTTCCAGTGAGATGTCTTGCGAATTGTTTTGATAAACGCCTCCGTGGTGTCAGCCTGCCTATAAAACAGGGAATTAAAACCTCCTCAGCAAATAATGATAAATTACTGCATACTTCGACAAACGCTCGCAGAGTTCCGCAGCCTTGATAAGTAGATCGTCAACAAAGCTATCCATCTGGTTGCTGTTAACTTTCACAATTTCGAAAACTAAATATATCAATTTATTTTCATACTTATAATTCAAATATCTGGAGCATCGACTGGTTTCATACACCAAATAAACTGCACATGAATTCGCATAAAAATGCACGAAATGATATTACAGATAGAGGCAGAGAAAAAGACAGCCCTATCCCACGAAATTGAGGGTGGACTCTATGAAAAAGAGTCCGAAACTCATCGAAAATTCACTGTGTCCATGTCATTGGTTCTGAAGTACGGTCTTGAAAGCACTGATGTTTGCGCTAATTCAAACTATTTTTACGTTTCAATGTTTTTTGCAAATTTTTGATAGAAAAAGAGATAAGCAGGTTTGACCGATCAATTAGGGTTGTTAGCGACCGGTGAATGGACAACAACCGCACAACCAATCACTGAAGTTCATTCAAAAATTTCTCGCAAAAATCGATAGAAAGAAAAAATTTCACTAAAGAGACTTGTAGTCCTCTGATTATTAACCGGTCAGCCAGGCACATATGCCCTGTTTCCTCAGCCAAAGAGATTATTTCGCAACCTGAGGGCAACAAAAGGCATGTTCTTCTTTCTTCCCCAACAAAATTTCTTCACGTAAAAGAATCAGAAAGAGTGGATAGGAAGTATGCTGGATAATAATTGGAGGTGCTTCTTCTCTTTTTCCACAAAAGATTTTCCCTGACCAGCAAAAGCAGTCGATTTATTTGTGAGGTGCGCCAAAGATTTTTGCGGATGAGTTGATTGATTGTTTGTGTGACGCCTTATGGTAATGGTTGTTTTCCAGCCAGCTTTTTCCTGTCGTCTTCCTCAGCCATTATTAGTGTTAATAATACACCTTCTTATGCATTTAGAGGTGACATTCCTCAGAATAATGACACAAACAGGCAGAAGAAATAACCGGATGAGCAGCAGTGGTAGCAACCATTTGGAACAGGAGTCAAACTCGAGCTAGTTGTCAGAAACAATGAAGTGCTGTGCCGGTCCACCACCACCTATACTTAACTGGCCAGTGTATTGCACTGCTATAGCCACTTGTATTGCCATATTCGGGTTGTGGACCGTGGGAATTACTTTGTTTTGTGATCTACATCAGTCTATCCTTGAACAAAATGAAGAATGGGATGCTATTAAGGTGGGTATCTCAACTAAGTTTTTGACCTGGTCAAAGACCTCTTCCAGACTTTCGCTCAACACGAGTTGCCCAAACCACTTCTCAACAAGGGCTGAGAAACGGACGGTTGAATTTCGACAAGACAAAACAGGCTAAAAATAAGGCAAAAAGAGGGGTTTTTTACTTTCTTAACTTCAACCGTCCGTTTCTCAGCCCTGTATTTTTTATAAAACAACAGTCAACATGTCATTATGTAGAGAAATAAAAGAACTTTCGAATCATGCAATGGATTTTATCTTTTCATCGACATTTTTTGAGAAAAGCTATTATTTATGTGACTAAACAGTCATTTTCTTTAGATTTTCCTTTATTTTGACTAGGAATCGACGCTTTCATGTTGATGGTCATAACTTTTCTTAGAATGATCAAAAAATAAGTTTGACCTACCAAATTGTAGCCGAGACACATTCGAACCAGAAGTAAGATGATATCTGCTTCAAAATAAATAAAAACATCGAGCGGCGGATTACAAACCGAACTGCGGTTATACTTATGATACGTCTGATTTCAATGTTTACAGCTATAAATTATTTTCTTGCGCTTTCCAACTCGGCTTTTGCGCCAGAACATGTTTTTTTGCCTAAATGTATCTCGTTAAATTAAAACATTTCAACTTTTAGTCAAAAATCGCTAGAATATCACAAAATATGGGTGCGGTTATACTTATGATACGGAGTGTATGTTACATTAGGCCAAATTTTGGTATACAGTCGACTCTCGATTTAGTGTACACTGTACACCCTGGGGACCGGCTCCAGGTGTACACTAAATCGAGAGTCGACTGTACACCCCTCAGTCAAATCAGCCTGGGGGACCACGGCAATTTTTTAAAATTATTTATATTAAAAAAATTTTGCCTTGGTCCCCCAATCTGATTTGACTGAGAGGTGTATACCGAAATCGCTCCGTTACTTACGTCCTTTCTGAAGTTTTTTTTCTGGACAAAACTTTTTATTGTCGCCGAAAAACTCTTTTCTGTCGCTAATAATTTTTAAATCTTATCTTATAAATTTACCAAACTTTTTCCAATTTTTTTAAAAGTTTTATCACTATCAGGTAGCGCTGTGATTCCAGTTTCTAATGAGGTATCAGTTGTTGCATCATCTTTGCGAAATGTAAAAGTAGGGAGGGGTACGGCCAGTTCGAGACGCTTTTTTCTACGGCCAGTTCGCGACGCCTTTTAAGCGTTTCAGTCCACATGACTGGGCAAAAAAGGTTCCCTATGAATTTGGATGCTCCCAAAAAGAGTAAAAAAGATAGCATGTGAACATAGTTTTGTTAACTGGGCCTACCGCATAAAGAAACGCTGGTATGCGTGCTTATTTCATGCATTCAGAGTCACTTTCGAATGATTTGTGTCTAAGGTATATGGGTGTGCGCATCTCAACCCCAAGCAACCAAACACCCCCCCCCCCCCCCCCCCCCGAAGGGCCGCAGGGCTTGAGAGTTAGAGATGCGCGCACACACGTACCTTAGACATAGTTCCGAGCAAGACTCATTATCGTAAGTGCATATAAAGACTCTTTTTGCCCAGCCCTAGTAATCAAATAGCAAAAAAGCGTCTCGAACTGGCCTATCTCCAGTAGGGAGCAGGTCAGAAAATAATTTGTTTCATATTTTTACTTTTCTGTGGCACATTTTGCAAAGATGATGCAACAACTGATACCTCGTTAGAAACTAGAATCACACGGCTACCTGATGGTGTTGAAATTTAAAAAAAGTGTGTAATAAAGTTGGATAAATTTATAAAATAAGATTTAAAAATTATCGGCGACAAAAAAGAGATTTTCGGCGACAATAAAGTTTTGTCTGTTTTTACTCACAACCAGGGTTGTAAAATTTTCAAAATCCGCACTGGTGCCGGCGCAAATTTTTTTGGCATCGGTAAAAAAACTTCTACTGAAAATTGCCGACGTCTAAAAATTTGTTCTCGACATTTTTTGACCTGCTAAGACGTTGAAAAAAGATAATACTGGTCATTTTTGAGAGATCACCTGTCATTTTTGTGTAGTCATTTTTTCGGGTTGGCACTGCCAACATTTTGCACCGGTCATTACTAAAATGGCCTCACTGCGATCATTTTGGCACCGGTGGCAGCCAAAATGGCATGATCGGCACAAACCGGCACCGCACCAGTGTCATTACAACGCTGCTCACAACCGTTCAAATCGCCGTTGAAACTATTGTTATTTTTTAAACGATAACTAGTGACATTTTTTTTGGGAATTAAAAATGTAACAATGAATTCAGAAATTAGCACAATTTTCGGAAGAAAATTTTATAATTAAAAAAGCAATTATCGCAAGAATCCAAAACAAACTCTTCCTCATAATTAACTCTTGGTATTTTGAAATATTTTATGTTTGTTATTGTTTTGTTGTCTCTATTGACCAATGACCAGTAGTGTAAGTATCCAACATTTGTCACTCTTTTCAGACAGGGCATTTAGGCGTTTTGATGAAGATTAAAATATTTAGTAAAAGTATGTTGTGAGTCATTACTGTTTTTGTCGTTGCAGCATGTGATCTAGATGCTCTTTCTTTGAGTGCATTTGCCCCTAGATTAAAATCATTTTTCTGGCTTTACTATATGATACAGTCTGTATCGTTTGCTTCAAAAAAGTGCCATAAATCATGTTTGATATGGGTGATACCTTTCCAGGCACTTATTGCATTTGACACTACCCACTGTGTGGGTCGAAAAATGGATCGATTGCGCCCTCGAAAATCTAAATTTTACCGGTATATTTTATTTGGTAAAAAACTGGCATACCCCCAGCACTCAAAACTGGTATACCCCTAGCACTCAATTCTTGTATACCCCACGATTTACCCCTTGATTGATAGCTGAGGATGTTAGCTACACGATGGTGTAAAAGTTTCTTGGTTAAGTTCACAAAAATGTATACCTTTTAATCAAAATTGAATTGAATCTTTTCGAGTGAAAATTGAACACTCAAAAATGATTCAATTCAATTTTGATTAAAAGGTATACATTTTTGTGAACTAAACCAAGAAATTTTTACACCATCGTGTAGCTAACATCCTCAGCTATCAATCAAGGGGTAAATCGTGGGGTATACAAGAATCGAGTGCTAGGGTATACCAGTTTTGAGTGCTGGGGGTATACCAGTGTTTAGCCATTTTATTTATGCGTCAATCTTTCAAAATTTTCTGCAACTTTTAAAATTTATTGCACTAGCATGTAGCCCCGGATCTTGGATTTCTAAGGCTCCCCTCATACTCCCGCGCAACACGAGTCGCGCAACAAAATTTCATAGGGTTCTACAGGAAAAATTTTTATTTTCGGTCGCAGACATCTTATACTCAAAATGACGGCTAGAATCTAGCAAACATTTTAATAATAAAAAAATTCCAATCTGATATAAAAATGTTTTAGGAATAATTACAAGTATGTGGCAAATCGGCGTGTTGCGCAAGAAAGTGACGCAACACGCAAATTCGCCACACACTTGTGATTATTCCTAAAATATTTTTATATCAGATTGGAATTTTTTATTATTAAAATGTTTGCTAGATTCTAGCCGTCATTTTGAGTATAAGATGTCTGCGACCGAAAATAAAAATTTTTCCTGTAGAACCCTATGAAATTTTGTTGCGCGACTCGTGTTGCGTGGGAGTATGAGGGGAGCCTAACAAGTTGTCAAACCCTACAGAATCAATTTCGTAATATAGAAATTTAGATGTTTTGAAAAAGCATCATTTTTTTTCAAAACCCTCTAAATCTCTATTTTATAACTGCTCAGTAAAGCTTGATAGGTCGTTAGCAAGCCACATAGCCACGAGTTAGCAAGTTCCAGCGCTACATGCTAGTGCAAAAAAATTCAGCAAAGAAATTTAAAGAAAAAAAATTGACTGGTGAAATTCAGACATTTGAGGACGCACTTTGGTTCATACCAAAAAAGTGTGTAAAATTTCTTGCTCAAATAAGTCATTTAAAGGGAGGGGAACTTCCTATATGCATCGCCTATGTCAAGGGTTTGACTACCACTAGCTTATAACCTTATTTTTGGCACACCTCGAATAGGATACAAAATATTTTGGAAACAATCGATTAGGAAACAAATTCAAATGAGAACAAATTTATTCTGGCACGATTTGTTTTGGAAATCTTGTTTTGACATTCAAATCTTTTTAGAAATAATTTTTTTTGGAAAAAACAAATTGAGAACAATTAATTTGGAACTTTCACTGTGCGCTTCATGCTTTTCGAGCCGTAAAAACCCTCAAGTAACCGCATCAAACCACTATCTAAATTCAGGTCATCTACTGGATGAGCTGAAAAAAAAAATAAAAAAAATTTCCTAACCCAAAATTGTGTGAAGAATTGAGTTTGTTAGGACCAAAATTGCGATTTCATTCAGCCGAACCCAAAATCTGATGTAGGTATACTCTGGCTAAGTGGAAATCCACCTTAATAGCTTGAAAAATTAAATTTTTTAGATTTTGGAAAATAAACCATGCTATCATAAGCGGAATAGTGTGGAAAAACCTGTTTGACAGGACAAAAAGTGCGATTTTATCCACCCAAAACCCGAGACCTGGGCGGTACCACCTGACCAGGTGGATACCCACCTAAATGGCATCAAAAATCAAAAGTTTTAGAATTAAAAAAACATGCTATCATGTTTAAAATCGTGTGGGAATTGGGTTTGATAATACCAAAACTTTGATTTCACTCACCCGAACCCCAAATTCAGGGGTAGGCACCCCTGATCCAGGTGGATATCCACCAGTGATGTATTTTTGCGATTTTTCGGTCCGGCTCTGGCTCTGAAATCTTAGTTTTGAAAAATTAGCTCCAGCTCTGGCTCTGAGCTCGCACTTGAAAAAATTTGCTCCAGCTCTGGCTCTGAAATCTTAGTTCTCAAAAATTTGCTCCAGCTCTAGCTCTGAGCTCTCAACTTTAAAAAATTTGCTCCGGCTTTTGCTCTCAGCCCTCAGTTTGAAAAAATTTCTCCCTTGAAAATCAGTTTTTAGCAAGTATAAAACGCAAAAAAAGTTAATTTGAGCTTTCAATTGTTTAGGCATTGCTAGATATTGAGTCTTTGACAATCGATTGAGTTGACCTTCTTGTAATTGTAACTGTAAGTTTTTCAGTCTTTGCTCTCAATCTGCTCTCAAACTTAAATTTGCTCTGGATCTGGCTCCGAGCTCTTCTTTTCAAAAATTTGCACCAGCTCTGGCTCTGAGCTCTCAAGTTGAAAAAATTTGCTCTGGCTCTTGCTCTGAGCTCTCACTTTGAAAAAATTTGTTCCGGCTCTGGCTCCTGCTCGGAGCCAGAGCAGAGCGAGAGCCAGAGCCGGAGATTTATACATATGATATCCACCTGGATTACCTGAAAAATTAAGGTCGGATCATAGAAAAACATTTCAAATTTTGAAGTTCTTCACAAGACAAAATGTTACTACCGGCTACCACTACACTACTGGGTTTCTGAGTTCCCCAACCTGGGTACGACTACCTGGCTACAAGCAAACCAAGTAGTCGTCCCCTTGGATTAAATTTTTTTTCACGTTTTTCATGTTCCAAACCCTGTTTTCCGGACTAATTCAGGCATGCTGAAGAAAAAATAATAAAATCATGTTTTATCGAGAAATTTTTTGAATTATCGTAAATTCTTGATTTTGATAAATCAATAGTTCACAATAACTCAGAAATTTCTCGATAAAACGTGATTTCACTACTGTCGAACCATCTTTAGAATGCTCGAATTAGTGCGAAAAACAAGTTTTGGAACATGAAAAACGTGAATTTTTTTTTGATCCAAGTGGACGACCAGTTGGTCTGGTTTCTTCAGACTAAAAATTTAAGTTCCCGCAAAATTTTTCAAAGTGAACGAATTTTAAGAGTGTGGACCAATTGGTGTGGGCCAATTCGTGTGTGGACCAATTCGGTATGTATCAATTCCGTGTGGATCAATTCGCTTAACACCCGTAAATGGATATCCACCTGATCAGGAGGTACACATGTCGGCTTTTGGTGTCTGGGTAGGTGAAATCGGGATTTTGGTCCTAACAAACCCGATTCACCACACGATTTTACATTTGATAGCGTGGTTTGTTTTTGATTTAACTTTTTTTTAATTTTCAGGTCATCCAGGTGGATATCCACCTGGCCAGATGGTGCCCACTCAAGATTTTGGGTTCGGGTGGGTAAATGTAGACTTTTGGTCTTATAAAACCTAATTTCCCAGACAATTTTACGTATGATAGACAAAATGTTTTTAATTTTAAAAATTTTTGATATTTCAAGTCATCGAGGCGGATATTTACTCTTGAGGGGATAGGGGACGATAACCATGTCAGACTTTTGAAATACCATGGCCTCCCTTAAAGACAGCAATAACCTGAAAAATATACCCCAAATAAAACTCACTCCTGAAATAACCCGGGTTATGACAGGAGGTGGGTGTTAATGAAGGTTACTTGGGGGCTGTGTACTGTCTTTCGAGCCCCAAATAGAAAAAGGAGAGCAAAATGCGCAATCAATTTTTTCCTAAACCGATTTTGCTCACTTAAGTGAGTAAGTAAGTACTTAATTTAATTTAGAAATATTTTTTTCCAAAACAATTCGTGCCAGAATAAATTTGTTCTCATTTGAATTTGTTTCCTAATCGATTGTTTCCAAAATATTTTGTATCCTATTCGAGGTGTGCCTATTTTTTATATCCTTTAATTACCAAGTTTAGTGTCAAAATAATACTGACACTCTTGACTGTCTAATAAGATCATCAGCACAGGCTTTCACACCTACTGGAGCTTATATCCAAAATAGGCTAAATTTCCGAAAATCGATAGTTTTGAGAGTTTTCGCTTTCTGGTTTGTTTGATATTTTCTGACTTTTTTCTACAAATCACAAGTTTCATATACCAAGACGTAGCCAAGATTCTAAACTTCTGTTTAAGCTATCACACAGCGAAAAAAGTAATATTTAGTTAGAGCCAGAATTTAAAAAAAATTATGATGTCCATTTCCATGCCATCCTACACTGGTCTGTCAATAGAGCATTTGCTGACAGTAAAGCAGTGCTGGAAATGGTTTCAATCGACTGCTCGATAGTTTTCGATCGTAGAAGTCGTCGAAGTTGCTAAAAAGTAGAACAAAACAAATAGGGTGTGCACTCAGTGGAATTGAACCTGTGACCGATAGACGATGCGTATAGGAAGTTCCCCCTCCTTTAAATAAAATTTCGTCATATTATTAAAAAAAAATTCAACAATTGCCTAATATTTTTTCTACGGTGCTTCTACCATGTTTGAAGCATTTTCGCCACAAATAATCTTGTCGCGCAAAAATATTTTTATCTTTTCGTAAGAATTTTTCAAAAATTCATACGAAAATATTCTTAAATTTTAGCTACCACCAAAAATTCTATCCTTGAAGCACATGTTTTCTTTTCTAAGTAGCTTTCAGAGATTAAAAATAAATAAAATATAGCCAGGCTTCCAGGTGATCACCCAAGAATCAGAAAATCATGTTGCTGGGCTACGCCATCGTCTTGACCCGACTACTAGAGCTCGAAAAAAGAGGATGGCGAGAAGTGACTCTTCATTTGCCAGAGACTATGCTGACCAAGTCCAGCACAACATTTTCAGTATTCATGGCCTCACTAAAAGAGCCTCCGATGAGAAATACACTGCGACGGCTGACACAAGCTCTTACTCTGCTAGTAATGAGAATGAAGAACTACCAATGGACCAATGCAAAAACAGTTCAGTTTTTTCATAAATAGTACAGGGTGTGTCAAAAAACTTGACCACCTAAAAAAAATTGGTGTACGTAACACATGCCCGGCCGATTTCCGAATTTTAGGCCCTAACCCTCGGAAATCTCCGACTTCACTTAGGATACTGTGCATAAATTATCACAGAATAAGTATGGCTACAGTGACACGACGTAAAAATGTTCAAATATAGTAATGACACACAAAAAAAATTAACAAGTGAAAAATTTCAAAGTGGTCAAATTTTTCTGACACACCCTGTAGCATAGTTGGACCGCCGCCGGCGGCACCATTTCGATTACCTTCGGCGGCCCTCCGGCGGTACCCGGCGGTCATACTTTTTGAGATGAGAGTGTCACAATCATCTCAAAAAACTATGACCGCCGGGGCCGCCGAAGGTAACTGAAGGGTGCCGCCGGCGGCGTTACAACTATGCCCTGTAGTTATTGAAAAATATGATGTCCAAATAATTCTGGGTTTCGGCTTAAATCATGTTCCGTCAAAATTTATTTATTTATTTTTTGAAGAAACTTTGAAATCGATATTGATGATACTAATACAACTTTCTGCACACATTTATCTGGCATTGCAACACTGAGTTGTCGACAAAATATGGCGGCTAAACTTCACTATATCGATGTGCCAGAAAAGTGGTTTAACCCTTTTTGCCGGCGTCGCGTAGATTCTTCTTTTTTAATAAATTTTTGCATTTTCATAAGACAACCAGGGAAGAAAATCACAATAACCGTAAAAAATTCCAGAAAAGTTGAATTCTGAACTGGCCAAATTTTGGCCAACCGGTTCGAAGTGGTAAAAATAGTTATGGCGCCAATTTGAAAACTGACGCTATTTCGAAGACAATTGTTTGAATTTTTTTAGAATTTCGCAATCACTCCCATACAAACCATCAAATGACTCGAAAAAGTAGATGTGAAGCGGTATTTCACACCTTTTGCACGTCACTGAGCAGTGATTTCTACATTCCGAGCATCTAACGCGCAAAACGCTTGATTTTACAAAATTTTGACCAAAATTTGACTTTTTGTCTTGGTCCCCTAAAGCAATTCAACCTGAAAGGGTACCTGTATATTGTAAAAGATGGAATTTGAACATAGTTTTGTTAACTGGGGCCTACCGCATAAAGAAACGCTGGTATGCGTATGTTTTTATGCACCCGGAGTCATTTTCGAGTGATTTGTGTCTCAGGTATGTGGGTGTGCGCATCTCAACTCCAAGCCCCTGCGCCCCCGAAGGGGAACAGAGCAGAAAACGTCAAAAAGGTCCGTGAGAAAAACGCCCCACAGCGCAGGAGGCTGGGGTTAGAGTTGAGATGCGCACACCCACATACCTGAGACACCAATCACTAGAAAATGACTCTGAATGCATAAAAAAATATGCATACCAGAGCTTCTACATGCGGTAGGCCCCAGAAAGTAAAAACCTGTTCAAAATCTATTATTTTTGCCTTCATTTGACTTAAAAATGGCCAAAATTGGTGAAAAATACCCTAAAAAGACCATTTTTCAAAAAGTTCATTGAGATATTTTTTTGCGAATTCGTGTAGAAAAGGGGCTCCGAAGGGGCTTGGGGCTTGAGAGTTAGAGATGCGAGCACTTACTTACCTTAGACATAATTCCGAAAAGTACACTTGATCATAAAATGCATGTAGAGGCTCTTTTCGCCGGTGCGTTTTAAAATCTGTTTTCTGCACTAATTCGAGCATTCTAAAAATGGTTTCACAGCAGTAAAATTACGTTTTGATGGTATTTTACATTTTCGTAAATCTTGCCAAACGTAATTTCACTACTGTCAAACCGTCTTTTGAATGCTCGAATTAGTGCAGAAAACAGATTTTTGAACCTAAAAATGTGAAAAAAAATTCTTGATCCAAGTCGACGACTTGGATCTGTTGGCACATGGGACATCCAGAGGATCCAGCTACCAATATCGTCAGATGCACTACAAAGAATGGTCTGATATGAGTAATACCATTTAAATGCTATTACCTAGAAACTACCATCTAACACCACCCAAGTACCACTACCTGGGCACTTCACCTGAGTACCGTTACCTAGTCACTGCTTTGGTTTGCCATACACTTGTGATTATTCCTAAAATATTTTTATATCAGATTGGAATTTTTTATTATTAAAATGTTTGCTAGATTCTAGCCGTCATTTTGAGTATAAGATGTCTGCGACCGAAAATAAAATTTTTTCCTGTAGAACCCTATGAAATTTTGTTGCGCGACTCGTGTTGCGCGGGAGTATGAGGGGAGCCTAACAAATTGTCAAACCCTACAGAATCAATTTCGTAATATAGAAATTTAGATGTTTTGAAAAAGCATCATTTTTTTTCAAAACCCTCTAAATCTCTATTTTATAACTGCTCAGCAAAGCTTGATAGGTCTTTAGCAAGCCACGAAGCCACGAGTTGGCAAGTTCCAGCGCTACATGCTAGTGCAAAAAAATTCAGCAAAGAAATTTAAAGAAAAAAAAATTGACTGGTGAAAATTAATGAAAATTGAAAATTTACTGGTACTACCACCTTCATACTACCACTCAATTTACCTGGGTAACACCGCCCGGGTACCACCACCTGGGGACTACCACCTGAAGACCACCTGGCTAGCACCACATAGGTACCTTTGAGGCCATATTATGGGGTGGATCCGACCATTATCAATTCACCGGGGAGTAACAGAATATTTCTTACCGAGACAACCTTTTCTGGATGAATTCGGTGTGGGTGAATTCGGTACCGCCCGAAAAGACCGAATAAATTGAGTTGCGCGCAAACGAGTTGCTCGCAAATGAGTAGTAACGCTTTTCTCCTAGCTCCAGTGACCAAAATAGGGTAGAATACCATAAACCAACCATTTTATGGTCATCCAGTACTCTTCCAGGTTGGTTTACCTTGGTTCCCCAAAGCAAAAATTCAAGTTTCGGTCAAAAATTTTTTTCTAAAAATGGCCGACCGCGTCCAGAAAGCACGTTTTCTATCGTTTTCGCGGTCTGAGATTGCCTCAGTTGTGGTTTAGACCACTTTTCTGGCACATCGATACAATGAAATCCGGCCAATATGGCTTTAAAACCACATTAAAAACACAAAACTTGGATTAATCCTTTCGTGCAGCTTCCGCCTCTCCTCTAAGATGACTCTAATAAGCGCCATCTCTAGAGGTCAATTGAAAAATAAGCGCGCCGGGGCGGTAACCAGACGAAATACGATAAGTCGTTTTTTAAAGGGTTTTTCCCATCATTATTCACGCTAGAAATTTTGGCTCTGCTAGTTAGCTAAAGCGGAAAGATGTCACAATGCACAGTAATCTACTTTGTAGACTTCATCTGAATTAAAGGTTTTTTTGCAAAATGCCAACTTTTGGTTGAAAAACATGAACACAAATTATCCAAATAAAGGCAACTAATTTATTAAAAAAAACTTTCACGTAAACCTCGATTTCAGGATGTGCCCCGCCAAGCGGTAGTTGTCCCAGGGGCCTCCTGGTAGACCAGGACTTCCTGGATATCCAGGTGGTAAGTCATTTCATTTTACTATAGCATAGCACTATTTTGCTATAAAACAACAATAGCACAATAAATCACAAAATGTTTAGAAAATGGATTAGACGGTTTGGATGGAAACGACGGGGCGCCTGGACCGTCTCTCAGTAAATTTTTATTTATTAAATGTTCTAAGGTGAGTGCCCGTGCACGAGATCGCAACAAGGGCAGGACAGGCAAACCACTTTTAAATCATTCATTATTCACTTATCTTGCTTCATATATGAGATTGATGACATTATATTATATTTTTAAAATAGGCAGAAAACTTCAAAAACGTCCATGAGAACGCATACAAAATTTTTTCGAGAAAAGTAAGCGTTGCCGCTCGGTAACGCGCGGGCGTGCCTTTTTAATAACACTTTGGCCAAGTAACTCAACCAATATTTTAGTTCATGAACAAAAACAACCAGGCTGTATAATCTGTGCCAAAGGCCTCCAGGAGTAAAAGGCCCTCAAGGAGAGGTCGGGCAAGTAGGCTTGGAAGGGGAGCCTGGAGAACGTATGGACTTTTAAAAATAATCAAAAAAATTGGTATCTATTTTTTAAATTTAGGTGGTTCTCCAGGAAGAGTTGCCAAACCAGGTGCTAGAGGAATGATCGGTGATCCTGGAGTGCCAGGTAAAACACTTGTTTTATCACAATTATCTGTTCAACGGAGATATTCACAAAAAAATTCAGACTTAATCATCCTAGGATTCGCTTATTTATTGTTGATTTCATTTTTCTCGTTTATTTATTTTTTCTTTTATAACAAGCACAAGCATCAAAGTTGGAACTGTCAGCTTTCTTCCAGTCGATTTTCTAGACCGGCCTATCTTGAATTGTAGAAATTTCAAAAATTAACGGTTTAAGATTGCTAAACCACTTCAAATATGGCTTGGGACCAAACAAAAGTTTCATCGCTTTTACAACTTTTAGTGTCGCTAAAATTAATTATTTCTAAAAAATATTTTATTTCTTCAGACCGTTTCCCCTTTTCAGGTCAAAAAGGTGAGCCAGGCAGAATGGAGAGCCAGGCAAAGACGGTACAAAAGGAAAAGGTAGGCCTGGACCTCCTGGTGGCCCTGGACCGGTAGGGCCTCCAGGTACTCCTGGACTAGCCGGTGCTCCCTCCAAAACTGGTTCTCAAGGACCAATTGGACCACAAGGTATTCCAGGCTCAGATGGATTTGATGGGTCGCCAGGGTCGGTTGGTGAACCAGGGCAAAGAGGCCCACCTGGTTCAGATGGTAGGAGAAGATATCATCCAAAAATTTATTCTAATAGCCAACTTAAGCTCAATACTGTCCCTGTCCATTAAGATCTAGCAATCCTACCACAGACGAATATAGTTCGGGCGGGTGGGAAGGCAAATCAACGACCGCCTCCCAAATTTCTAGAGCTGGCTACAGGAGGAGAAATCCACCAGCAAGCAAGACCAAAAACAGATCTACAGAGACGCTCATTAGCTCAACAGTGAAACCAGCTTTAACAACAGTGGAGCAACATGAACAAACTAAATCTGCGGCTACAAATGAGAATACAAAAGAACCCTATAATAGAACGGCGTTCAGGAAGGCATTGTTTAGAAAACTGTTGAGGTTAAGGGAAAAGTTGCCTGATTAAATTCGTATTTCATGGTTGATTTTTTAAAATAGAACTCAGTGTATTTGCAGTAGTGCAAGCTATTAAAGCTCTCTACTAATGACCTGTCAAAGCTTAACATTAAGTCATTTATCAATTGCAACCTGTTCACAGCGGTCGTTTTTTAGACACCAAAATACAGCGATACTTGGCTATAACCAAGGCCGTAACTTCAATTTTTTTCAAGGGAGGGGAACTAATTTGCCTATTTTTATGGTAATCACCCTTATGACGCCTCCTCCCACCAATTGCTGCCCTGGATATAACTACACCATACTTCTTCAATGACTCGCAAAAGAAAGCGCAGATTACGGTTTTTTAAAGGACCCTGTATCTTGCTTATCATGGCAATTTGAAAGGTTTGAATGCGCGCGGGACCACACACATTTTGTCAATAATAATGCTGAATTATTTTTTGTTTGCGCTGATTGTTTAGAAAATAAATTTGAAAATTTGTTCAAAACTTAGTCGAGCCCAACGTAGCTTGACAATGCCAGTTCGGAAAACTTATCCGCTTGCACTGCTCCACAACCGTCACTGTGGTGATGTGACATTATATCGAATAGAACATAACGTTTAAAATTTAAAATGCAAATAAAAAATAATTCGAAAACATTATTGACAAAATCTATGTGGTCCCGCGCGCATTCAAACTTTTGAAATTGCCATGATAAGGAAGAGACAGGGTCCTTTAATGAGATATCATCGATGTATTTATGACAATATAATGTAAAATTTTAGTTCTTGGCCAATTTTCGAGTCGAGTTTGCTTTTGTCGTAGGGTTTCGTTTGACCATTCCTTTGGCGCGCTGGATATTTTGTCGGTTTCTTGCTGTCTTTTTAAGTCTTCCTTTTATTCTATCTTGGTTGCTTCCAGTTTCATCAAATCTTTTGATGGGATCTTGCACAGTGGTTCTTGGAATATTGAGAAATCAAGCAATTTCACTTTGATATTTCCTGTTTTGATGAGCTCGAATAAAATATCTCAAAATATTTCAAGTCAGCTAGAATAATCTCGAACCACTTCAAGTCTCCGTTAACAACGCTCTGAATTAAAAAAATCTTCCCTCGAAAGATTCTTGACCACTGATTGACTAATGACATTTTTTCTCAAAAAGGTTGCAGTATAGAATCCTCCCCCCACACGCAGAGTGCTCGGATGGAAGAGATAACTTGATATTCTCATCATTCATATTCTCACACATCTTCATAACTTCATATTCGTGTTTCTCAACCCCGATTTCATGAGAAAGCCGGCTGTTTTTTCGATTCTGAGAAAAAAATTCGAATCACATACCGCAGTATCATGCTTTTTAGTAGAGATGGGCATTTGCGTTTGCCCAATACCAATATTTTTTGGCCCTCTCTAGACCCAATAGACCCTAGACCCACAAAGGGACGCGAAGCGGCCCTGTGTAAAGTAAAGTTTTTTTTAAGGCAAAGCAAAACACAGGGACGCGAAGCGGGCCTGTGTGGAAAAACTTGTGAATACACTCGAAGCAAATCCCATGGACGCGAAGCGGCCTTGTTCGAAGGAAACCTTCGGATTCACACGAATCAAAACACAGTGCTGACCGAAGTGGACCGGTGTGGAGAGAGGTTGAGAGAGCGATATATTAAAAATCGCCAGACATTAGAATAGATCCAGGACACGTACACACAACCCGGAAAAGTACGAAGCCCTGGTTACCAGAATATTAAAAAAAAGTCCCTAATTCAATCTAATCTCGATTTAGTAAGACACTGGAACTGATTTTTTGGCATAAAGAAACGAAAATTGATCCATTTCGGTTTTTATTAGGTTATTAGTTAAAATGTGCTCAGAAATCGAAAAATCGAGCAATTTTTAAACTCAAGTTTGTACGAATAAAATTTCTGGCGATCTAAACATTGGGCGAACTGATTTTCGGACGAAAAATTAATGTCATTGCATCAGCTGTCGAATGTGAGAGAAATCATTTGAAATAAATCTTGTTATGGTGTTGCACAATTGTAGAAAAGAAAACTCGATTTTGTCAAAAAAATCACTTCTGGTCAAAACTTCTTAATCACCAAAAAGTTTTGAGTATAGGAAAGTATTTTCGTTAAAGGGGGTGTGTAATTTAGGTCCGGAATATTCAAAAAATTTTCTTGAGCGGAAAGCAGGTAAAAACATATTTCTTATGAAATTTATCTCTGTACGAGAATACTGCTCCAGCATTGACCCTTCTAGGCAGAGCTCCGTGCTCCCTCTTTCTCTCAATCCTGGTAGAATATGCTTTCACAAAAAATCAAATTTAAAAACAAATTTGTTTGCATTGATTTTCCGCTCGAGATAACTTTTTAAATATTTCGGACCTAAAGTACACGCCCTCTTTAAGTTTTTTCTTTGAAAAAAGACAATTTAAGTGAATCGATGAAATAATAATAAATTAAATTTGTTTAATGTCATCCATTAGGCCAAAAAAATGAGAAAATATGAGTGAAAATTTGAAATTTCTATTGTAAAAATTTCATTATTTAGCACCCAATATCTTTGTCAAACCCAATACCAATACCAATATTTTCGAAAGTCACCAACCAATATCCCAATACCAATATATTGTTTGTTCCCATCTCTACTTTTTAGTCAAAATTTCAAAAATTTTAATTGGCGCCTTTTGAATTTTAAAAGGAATAAGGGCTTTATAAAAAGGGCCCTTTTTATGGCAAAAGGTTAGAAAAATAAGTGTTTGTATTCTTCGACTGCCTCACCATGTTTTTCAACTGGGCCGTGGCAAAAAAGTCTCTATATGCATTTTATGATCAAGAGTCTTGCTCGGAATTATGTTTAAGGTAAGTGCGTGCGCTCATCTTTAACTCTCAAGCTTTCTGCTCATCTTCGGGCCCCTTCTACACGAATTTGCAAAAAAAAAGATCCCAGTGAACTCTCTGAAAAAAAGACACTCAAGAATATTCCCCGTGTTAGTACGAATTCTGGTTTTTTGCAGGTACTAAGTAAGCTAACTTTGTACTTATTCTGTTAAATTAGTCTAATTGGCGGAGGAGGTATTTTATAATATAAAAATTGTCTCTTTGCATTAAATTTTGTAGGGTTATCGACGTGGAATTTGTCATTATTGAACATTTCTTAAATTTAAGCTCTAATAACCCTGCTCTTTTCTTTCGCTGATATTTTATAAAAAATTTACGATTTTAGCTGCACAATGGTATACTGTATTTCCTGTATTGACTCCCCATGGAGAGTTATTTTTCAACCCCTAAAATATCGGAAAATTTTGAGGTCCATTTTAAGATTTTCGGATGTTCAACCAAAATCTGAAAATTGGAGTCAGGTAAACTCATGGTAATTGACAAAACGCGAAAAAAACAGAATTGCGAAATGTTTGCTCTAGGCTTAGATATGAGGTCCGTAGGGTAGGGAGTTATTAGGGCGCTAGGCGGAAACCGCAAAATCTGCCGTTTCAACCGTGGATAAAACGGCAAAATTTGCCGTTTTCGCCTAGCGCCGTTAATAGATGAAATACGGTTTAGAAAAAACTAGCTTAGAAAATGTTTATGCTCATGGTACGGCTTTCAAAGCGCCCGAAAATGTTTCAATTAGCTTCTTAGACATGTTTGCATAACTTAAATGCCCGAAAAAATTGTACCATTTACCTCCTTATTGACTTCGATGGTAACAAATTTTATGTGGAGACGTATGTTATCAGCAGTCTAAAAGGCATAAGTCACACCAAGGTTGAAGAAATATTTCTCATTCACATCTTGGTCATATTCTTGTAAAAACATCGTATATAATCCATCATATTGGCTCCAAATTTATTCCATTTAATCTTCATTGGCTTTAAGAGCTCTGACTTCGTGGTTGCTTACCACAGACATTGTTGTGTTTCCAGTTTGTGATATCTCAACCAAAACGTAACTTAGATGGACAATAAAGAAATTGGGCTCTAGTGGCGAATTCCCCCCCCCTTAAGATCTGACCTTTCAAAAATCGCTGTAAACTATCCTTTGGAACAACAAATTTAGGCTTAGCCCTTAGGCTTGGGGGTTCACTACGAGGGTCAGAAATTGTGTAAAATAGACAAAAACAGAAAGAGTGTATATTTGGTTTTTACAAAAGAGCAATGTAAATTGAAAATTAGAATTTTTTTCCACTAACCATTCCATGAAACCCCGCCCAGAAAAACCGGCCTTTTACCATAAGCTGAGAAAAAATCAAGGTAAACAAATTTTTTACACCTGTTCTAAAATTACAAAGTTACTTTTCATGGCAAAATTCCACAATTTTTAGTGATAAAATTAAATTTTTGAAATTTACAAGCAGCTTTTATTATTTTACTTTTCTAATACTCAAAACTTCAATATTTTCCGCAAAAAGTTGATTAATTTTTTTCCAAATAAACCATTAAAAGAGCCAAGGGTTGTTTAACTTCCTGTGTGTGTGCGGTAAACTATTTGCTTATCTCGCTTCCCAAATATTCACTTATGAAAATATTTGTGCAACAAGCAAAAAAAGTAAGCAGTAGTAGAAAGTGGAAAAAGAGTAAACTAAACTCCCAACCTCTACTCCAGATCGATAAGCAGCAGCCAAATGGCTCAAAGTTTTCTGTGTTTACTCAACAGATGATGAACCATAAAGATACTTTTGAGGACTAAAACCATTTAAAAATTCCATTTACCAGGTCTTGATTGTTTTATCTTTTAAGCCGCCATAATTTTTGGGCAAATTATCAAAGTTAGGATTATTTTAATAAGAAGCCATTCCGGGGTTATATGTGTGCTGGTGGTGGTTATAATAGTGCTACTACTATTTTATTTGTGCCTCTTTATGACGCTATGCTTGATGGTTTTTTCGCTGGCCTGCTGGTCTGCTTGTGCAGCCATTTCACACACAGGCACCTTTTCATTCATTTATTTATGAGGTGCTACCGCCCCTGACTTGGCAGGGGGAAATGAGATAGCCTTTGCTTTTGATGAGGAGCACTCAGTTTTGGGTAGAAAGTTGTGGTTGTGACTAGATTTTGGTGCAATGCATGGTTTTATTTGTGCAATTGGATAAGATGTTAGGTAGTGTGTTGGGCGGCTCACTATGCCCCAAGCGCCTACCGCGAAAAACCATAAAAACAACTTTTTTTTTCACTTTGTTCCAGCATCACCAGTTTTTAAATTTTGGAAATATAAATGATTTTTCTGTTTTTATGCGCTCCATATTTTGAATTTTGTGGATTAATTTTGTAGAATAGCTCTGGCACAAAAGGTGGAATGACTGAGGCTGGTCCAATACATAACTTAAAAAGAACATTGTGGGTCAACTACTTTACTCACATTGGTTTTGCACGTAACTTTTTAAACCTTTTTCAAACCTTCATTCAACCACCCTCACCTCAAATTCGTTCCCACCTAGAGTCTGACACTTTTTTTTGAGGCGTGATCGTTTTGCCAATGAATTTTTGCCAATGAGATCACTTCGCCAATGGCATCTTTTTGCTACTAGACTTTTTTTCTCAAGTATTGTTATTCCCTTGTCCGGCAAATTACCACTCATTCTGTAGCTCATCTCACTGGCTACAAAATGAGTGGTAATTTAGGTGATAGGGAAATAAGATTATTTAAGAAAATAAACTATCAGCAAAAACATACCATTGGCGAAGTGATCTTATTCGCAAAACTATTACGCCCCCTTTTTAAGCTGATTTTAAAAGCGCGTTATCAGTTCTGTTTCCACAGTCTGCTCTCAAATATTGCAAGGATTTCCAAGGGTTTCCGAAAGCAAAAAACCTGAAGTTTTCGATTTAAGAAATCGAAACCAAAACTTTATGTTTTCGAAAAACGATCGGCAAAGTCGGACTCCTTGCGATATTTGCGACCAGACTGTGGAAACAGAACTGGCAACGCGCTCCTAAAATCAGCTTAAAAGTGTCGGACCAAGTGTTCAAATTTTTCTGCAAACCTGCAAAACAACTTCCAAAACCCATATCTGTTGTGGCATTTTTAATTTTGACCGCATCTAAAATTTCTCTTGTTAGCATGCAACATTTCAGCCCACGTTTAACAACAACAATAATCGCACAATTTTTTTGTCACAGCTCTAAACAAAACGCCTCCTCCAACAAAAAAGTCTTGTCAACAATTCAATAGGCTGATTTGTTGTGCAAAACTATTTAGTTTTGTTGTTCTTTTGTTTCCAACCACCACCTTTTGGGCCACATCCAATTGTTTATAAAGGGTTTTGCTCTAACAATCACTCTGGCTCTCTCCTCAATGGTTTTGCATCCATTTTAATAATTCCAACAAATTGCTTTTTTCACCATCAGCGGGGGTCCATGTGAGTGGAGACCCTCTACTAAACTACTCCTTTTTTTGAATAATCTACTGCTTGTCTAGTCTAAAAAAAAGTTAGGTGGGGGCCCTGAGGCGTCTTCCTTGCTTACATGGCTCAACTTTTGGGTCGGGATGGCCAATCTTTTTTAGTTGTTGTGTGTGTCTGTTCTTCTACTAACCCTCTTTTTTGCCCCAGTACTCATCTGTGCAGGGAGAGTTCATTTGAGTGTCAGCTAGAATGGGATTGATAGTGGTGGTGTGAAACTTTTGTTTGCTCGTTGAAAATTTTCCTGGAAATGTTCTCTTTCCTTTTTTGAGTCTTAAATTCAAAGAACTCCGAGATGTTCCCCAATGTTCGTCTTTTTATGTGAGCAAATGTCTTTTGCTAGGAAGTTAAACGTAGGGCTATGCTTTTGCATTGTTATCCCACACAGTCGAACCTCGATTTAGGGATACTAGAAGGACCGAACATAGGGGATCACCAATTCGCGCGGTATGGACTTTGGTGCTTTATTTATCGGAGTTCCCGTTACTTGATCCGAAAAATGAAATATAGGGAATGCTAAATCGAATTTCGACTTACAAGAGCGGGACCCTAAATTTGCCCGGGAACTTCAATAAACACTTTTTCGCGTTTTCTTGTAGTGCATGACTAAGTTAATTATTAACATGGCTTTTTCTAAAGACCTGCAAAAACTAGGACAACTGGCACTCCAAAGTTCTAAACAAATCGATCAATTAATAACGAACTTAGCCGAGACTTCGTAAAAAATGTTCATCGAAGTTACCTCCGGTCACAGTCAGGATAAACCTTTTTAAAATATTGACGACATATTTTTGGTGTGTCTGGAAGGTGTATTCAGTTATCAAAAACTCTCGGGTGTTTAAAAGTACTGGAGGCGAAAACTTTGCGTCCTATTTATTTGGTGTATACAGCGCAACGGCTATGGGTATATAACGTACTTTCTCTATAGAACGGGCCGGCCCGTTTATTTTTCAACCCCTAGGAAATCGTAAAGTTATGAAACGTGATAAACAGCTTTTCAAGATGTTCAATTTGGGCTGAGATATAGATACTCTAAGTCGAGGGAGCCCGTTTATTAGAAAGGGCCCGTTTATTAGAGAAAATACAGTATCTCTCCATCATATATCTCCCCGCGTATTTTTTTCCCCATTTTCCTCACAGATTTTTTAGATTTTTTTGTAGTTTAGGGAGCACGTTTGAGCCCGTCCTATTATACGCTGGCATACCCTAAGCCTAAGTTAAAGAAACAGGCCCAGGGAGATATATACCCATAACTAGGGTTGTGGAATTCTCCAGAATTTCGGAGAATTCTCTGGACTTTCTAGTTTTTCATTATGAAATTCGAATTTACTCGAGAAAATTCTAGGAGAATTCTTCGATTTTCATTTTTTCGGAGAATTTTTGACAGACCACAACCTTATCCATAACCCATATTTTAAATGCTATTGCTGTCATGTTATACTTTTTCAAATTTTGTACATAAGACGTAATTTAAGAAAGTCATTTTTTATATTTGAATTGAAACCTCAAACCTTAATTTTTGAGGATTTTGTCCCAAGGCGCGTTATATGTGTTAGTAGATTTTTATCCAATTTTCGTGTGGTTTTTAACACTGTGTAGAATATTTTTATCCCTGTTTTAAGCTCTACCCCGTTACATCCTATAGCCAAAAATCACTTATAGCCAAAACGGTTATCTCGAATTTTCCTGTGGTAGCTTCTGTGTTCACTTGCTTAAAAAAATGTTTTGGCTTTCACTATTATTTAAAAGAAATCAGTTAAATGTATGATTTTTTTTTATTAGTACACGAAAAAATCGAGATGTAACCGTTCTGGCTATAAAAGGGTTTTTGGCTATAACAATTTTCGATAGAATAGGGTAGAGCCGTTTTTTAAATACATATATGTTGCAGACTAAACAGGACAGAAAAAAAACTGTAAGTGGAAATATTTGGCGGAAAATCAAGAAGTTGTTTTGGGGGCAGAGCTCCAAGGCCCTTCTTTTGGCTACTGCTCCCAAATGGCCAATTGCTCCGTGGAATTGAAGCGCACAGACACTATGTCCCCCTCAAACACGACTCACAAACCAATACCACTGATTCAAGTTTGTGAAGCTGTAGATCACATCCAGCTGAAGGACTCTTTCCATGTGGACGACAAGAAACTGGTTGGTTTTTTAATTAAAATTTTACAATTTTTTTTAATTGTTTTTAAAAACAATCGGGGAAGCGCTTACATAAATTTACTTTGTTACTTACAAATGAAATTCACTAAGATCCGCACAAATAATTAGGGTTGTCGCGTACCCAACATCCGGACACCCGGACTGGAAAACCAAAATGACGGGTTTAAAGTCAATTACCCGAAAACGGGTAACCGACTCAAGGGCCCGACTTACGAGCTCATATACAGTCGAATCTCCCAATAAAGATCACCCTACGGACCAACCTCAGGTGACTGTTATTGGGAGGTTCGACTGTAATTGAAAAAATTACAGTTGATTTTGTAAAAAAAGATAAATCTTTGGAAAAGATATCGAATGTCACATTGAAATTTTTGATATTCACTCAAATATTTGTTTCATTTGCGTGAGGTTTACAAAATTTCACTTCCGTAAACAATAGCTTTGTAGTAACATCAAGGAATAAACCATTCACATTTTATATTTATATTTTTAGCTTTTACTAGTTTTTATGGCATTCTTGACAAAAAAAATTCTTAAAGAAATACTCAAATTATTCTTTCTAGAGCAAATACAGCCATTCAAATCTGGAACAGCATAATAATCCCTGCCTTTTTCTGTTTGAAGTACTGAAAAAGTATTTCGATTAACCATCCACACAAGGTCTTGGGCAGTGTTGTAAATCGATTTTTTGTTTTTTTCCGTAGCGATGGCCATGAAGCAATGGCCATATACACAAATAAAGTTTTCACAAGAAATCGATATATCATTTTGCAGAAAAATCTCTCGGCTACAAAATCGTGTTAAAAGATTCGGCATGTGTCTTTTAGACAGTTAAAAGGTCAATTTGTGAATAGAATAGTTCTCGGTGTCACACCGATGCCGTTTCTTTTTCGGGTCAGGCAGCCATAGCACAGGACCTAGTTATGGTGAAAAGGTGTGTAATACACCATTTTGTATAAGAAGAATTACTCTACAGAATATATATAAAAATTCCTACTGTTATGTCTCTTGTTTGGACTAATGGTCTCCGGAGCCGGCATTTTTAATTTAACCTACAAGCCCGGTTCCGCCACCCCAGGGGACCCCTTCACGGTGGTGGTAGCTCAAGGGTACAGTGCGAAAGTCGGTTGTAGTTGGTCGTTCATTCGATTCCCACTTTTTTTACTAATACCGTATTTACTCTTATAGAATGGCATGAGTTGAGGCCAAAACTAGGGAAGTCAATTTTGTCTTATTCCATTTTCAAGGTAAAGTCAAATTTTTTCTAGGCTGATAAATAGACGGCGCGCCCTTCTATTGGAATAAAACAATAGGCTGGAGTTTACATTTCCGTCTACAAGTACGCATTTCATTTATTTTTGTGGCATATTTTTGTATTAATAGTAAATTCAGACTGTGATAATACTTGCCCTTAAATAAGTTGTGAGAATTTATTTAGTTTGGTTGTGGGGGGATTGTCTTCAGGATGTGACATCTTCTTTTTCTTGTGCCCTGCTCTAAAAGGCAATGAATTAGGGTTGAGGATGGAGGGGCAAAGCTGCCTCTAAAACATGTTGTCGGTTGTTGGTCTGGGGAATTGCTCTTTCCGCGAACTTCTCTGCCTCTATTCTAAATCATTTTAGGGGGCGCAGATGTTTGTGTTTCTAGCTGGCTGCGAAATGCGCAATTCCGCTTGCTTGTCTCTTCGCTACTACTCATTTACAGCGGTTGGCTAGGGGGTGGGTGCTTGTAGACTCTCCTAGCAAAAGTTTTTCCCTTGGTTATCAATCCAGCAGAATAGGAAATGATAAGTGTGGTACTTGTGTTCCAATTATTGGCACTCAAATGATCTCCCAGTTTTTTTGATGGAGCGAAATTTTGTAATGCCTGAATTGTTTAATTTGCTCAAACTAATTATTTATTTTATTATTTAACTTCAAAACTTGTCAAAACCTCTTTTTCTCGGATAATAACACATTAATACTTTGTTAAGAAGCTGTGGTCCAGGGCTACACCCTATTTTCCAAAAAAGTGGCACTATATGGAGAGCTGCAGATATTACAGGCAAAAGTTTTTGGGATTAGACTGACGGATCACATTCGGCAAAATACCTCAAAAATCCAGGGAAAAAGGGTAGGACCTTGGACGAGAACGAACTTGGATGGGCTGGTCTTATAACGGAGTCTATTAATAAGACCATCGCCGTTGATGACAATGGCAATTTCGAGGTTTTGAATTGGCGGGGACGGTGCGTAAACGTTTAGGGGATTTTGTGACAAATGTCACAAAATCCACTAAACGTCTTAACAGAACGCCAAGTTTGTACACATTCAAATTCATTCTGATTTCTCGCAAAACCGGTTTTCTGTGTTTGCTCTCCTAATTTTTCTCCCGAAGTCTCTTTTTGAGTCCTTCGATGGACTTTTACCAATTTATGAGGCTTTATGGTAATTTTAGAGAATAATATGAAAAAATGATAACATTCTACTGTTTGTTCCTTTACATTGCTTTGTTAAGATGAAGGACTTCAAGTGGACTAACACCGACGTGATTGAAAACCTACAGCGACTCAAGAGTGAGAAGGTTACCGTGGGAGATGTCGTCGAATTCCTAAAGCAGCAATACAACAAAACGTGTGCGCTGAGGACGATCTATCGTCACATGCCAAGAGAAAGAACCGCTGATACATACCTCAATGATGAAATTATTGTGTAAGATTTTACTTTTTCCATAACCTGTCCTTTCTTACCTCTGCTTTAGGACTCTGCAAACTAAATTCTCGAATGAAATGCTGGCTGTTAAGGAAGGTTCTGATTATCGAGTGTACAAGAAGCACAAGGATGTCTTCGAATGCATCGATTGCTTAAAGTATTTTTGTCAAATTTTCGGGATAGGTTTCAACGCAATTTTATGCAAACTTAGTGCGAAAACTCGTCCGACTCCAGTCCCTACTCTCAAACAGGTTGATGGCCATTACATGCTGAATAAGGGAATGCATGTTAAAGAATGTCGCCTCCATCCAAAAAACAAGCTTATGGCAAGAGACATCGACCGTGTGGTGCGAGAAGAAGCCGAGAAGAATCCGCTCATGAGGCCTCAGGAAGCTCATGAAAAAGGGCAGCAGTTCTATGGGTTTGACTGAAATTTATACTTTTGTTTGTAAACTTTCTAAACTATTTAGTTCTATTGCGCTGATTGTCTATGGCAAGGAGAACGAACAAGCAAAAGTGCGTCGTGAGCTAATGGCTTATCTGGATAAAAATCGCACCCAAAAGTGGACGAATCGGATCTGCTCTATTGAGGATGTTGATGATTACATCAGAGATCATGCTACTACGCCGAGTGAAATCTTTGCCGAGCAGAAGCACTGGGGTAGCACGCAGCAATTGATCCTGGCAGCACGCCTCTACAATCGCAATTTTATCGTCTTCCAGCCAGATGAAAGAATGAGGTTTTTGAAATTCTCTGCTGCTTATGAAAACGCAAGTTTTTCTTTGGTGTGTCTGATGAATGATGGCTATGAATGTTATTTTTCAGTTGAGAACTCCTTTGGCACCAGGTCCTACTTCTATCATACGCTATCAACGCAGTCACTTTGATGTTGTGAGCCAAACAAAGAAAAAATGAGAGACCAGTACTTTAGATATATTTTTTGTCTAACCCATTGTTGAGAATTGTTATTTGTTTGAAGTTAAATAAAGTTCAGCGTGAATTTTGCTTTAGAGATTGTACCTTAGAGTGTTAAGGTTGTACCGTATTAATTATATTTTACGGTCCTTTTTTATAAATGGGCTCCCTCTAATACCGCTTTTTTAAGGACTCAAATTAAAAGATTGGCAACTATTTTATGATTCTGTGGAGGGTGAAAAGTTCTCAGTCTGATCCGTTCAACAGAGCTAAAACGGTATTTCGGTGGGCCGCATAGACTTCTAGCACATTTTAATTATCGATGTACATCAATCAAAATACAGAAATAATCATTGATTTTTGGCAGAGAATTGACTTTATCAACCGAAACCTAACTAGAGAACCCGATAATGAGTTAAAATAGATAACAGAATGTCAAATTCTCTTCATATTATTCTCATAAAATACCATAAAGCCGTATTGCCACATATTTCATTTGCATAATATAGATTTTTTAAGGACTCAAATTAAAAGATTGGCAACTATTTTATGATTCTGTGGAGGGTGAAAAGTTCTCAGTCTGGTCCATAGAAAGCCGGCTGTGAAAAAAATAAGAATGAATTTAAACGTGTACAAACTTGGCGTTCTGTTAAGACGTTTAGGGGATTTTGTGACATTTGTCACAAAATCCCTAAACGCCCCTATGCCGGCGGGACAGCCGAGAATGTTTTTTCGAATTATTTTTATATATGGCGAATCGTGTTTTATCTGTAAGAGGTTATAGTTCGATGGAAGAGCGGACGAGTAAAGAAGAAGGGAAAAAGAAGAATGGACGAGCTGAAATTTTGATGGTACGAGTACGGAGTACGAAGGCTAGACTTTAGCAGTATGAATTACGAGTACGACTATTTTTGAAAAGTCCAAACACTGATTGTCAACCAATGATGGGCTCGACTAGTGGATGGTTCAAATTTTTGAAAAGTCTTTAAATTCAAAGAAAAAATAATTCGAAAAATATTTTCGAAATAAAAGAACTGTCCTCTGCAAATTCAAAAACTCTAAATTGCCATTGTCATTGACGGCGACGGTCCTTTAAAACATAATCCGTTTCAGGCCCTTTCGACAAAAGCTGCGAAAATTACATACGTAATTTTTTGTCAGTATCAATTTATTTTTCTAATAATTCATTGCCACCATTCTATCTATTTTTGCAAAATTTCACCATCATCGCAAATATATACTATCGCTAAAGGTACTTCAACCCAAACATCTTTGTTTTTCCTCTCTTGTCCACCTCTATTGACGTAAGTCAGCCATGGGAAATGCGTAAATCAGGCCGAAGGAGGGACTGTCCAATACAGGTGCAGCATATTCCCTCCTAGCTATTGCTCTAACCATCTCGTTAGTTATTTTTCAAACACATCTCGCCAGCCTCTTGTAGGTAATCCAATCCAGGCGGGCGTGCCCACATCGATTGGACGAGAGCAGCAGGGGCAGAAGCAGCAGCCAGGATTGATGGACGAGTGGGGGGTTGGATGGCTGACGTGGTCTTAGTAGCCTGATTGACCTACCACCACCCTGTTTGTACAGCCTGGACTGTTTACGCTATCGCTGGGCAGCAGCAACAGCCATAAAAGCAGACTTGGCTCCCATTGATTTGTCTTGGTTGGCTGGCAAGTGAGCTAATTTTGAGAAAATTGCTGATATGCCTTTTGGCAGATTTGTGCCCCTGTTTCCACTACTACTCAATTGGCCGCTATTTTGCAGCCTATACCAGCCATTTTTCTGTATTTGTGTATTGTGTAAATTTCTGGTTTTACTAAATTTCTTTTGTTGAAATTTAGGATTTTGTGTACTTTTTTATACCTCATTGATAAGTTTTTTTTAATTGATTCTTGGCTGAGATTTCTTTTAAAAACGTATTTTCATCTGTAATATTTTCGGATTTTAATCTGCGAGTGGTGGTATGATAAGTTAGTTTGTCCAAGCAAATCGCTGAAATTTGTGTTTTGGTTTAAAACCGTGGAATCCTTTCGTTTTTCTTTAAGAAGCCGTATTATTTTATGCCTATGCTCTCCTGTTTTTTTCTGAACGAATAGGCAAAGGGTCGGTCAGCTTACGCTAGGACGGGACTCTTTAAAAAAAAGTCCTGAGGCGTGTAGGCCTGACATCTAGGAAATAAATCGATGGCGATGTACAATTTGGCATCTAATTTTATCATTCGGATATTTTGGATATACCTTTCAGCTATTTTTTTGCTGCTGCTCTCATACTTGCACGTTCTCCAAAAAAATGAAAATCGCCGCCTCCACCGGGGGTTTTCAAAAATGAGCGCCACCGCCGGCATTTTAAAAATTTCGCCGCCTCCACCGCCGGCGCTCCAAAATCGCCAATTTTACCCGGCGGGCCGCCGGCGGTTTGGTTGCTCTACTCAAAACTCTAAGCTTACTCCGAGTGAGAATCTCACTCTCACTCACAGGGTTTTTTTCAATTCTTACTCTCACTCACTAAGTCCGAGGATAAAAAAATTATTCTCACTCTTACTCAAAGCCTGTGAGGACAAATTTTGTTCTCACTCACAGGCGAAAAAACGTCCTCACCATCAAAAAGCTACGATTTTGGCTAAATTCTCACTCAGATTCTCATTTTCAGTGAGATTCTCACTGTAAATGCAGTGTTTGGAAAAGCCAAAGCCAAACGAAAAGCCAAAAGACAAATTTGGCTTTGGCTTTTAGCCTTATTTAGGCCAAAATTAAAAGCCAAATTTGGCTTTTGGCTTTTCGTTTGGCTTTGGCTTTTCCAATCACTGACTGTTAGTGAGATTCTCACTAAATATAAAATTTTTTTTGAATTCTCACTCTCACTCACACGCTGTGAGGACAAATGTCATTCTCCCTCGCTCTCACTCACAGCCCAAAAAGTGTACTCAGCAAAACACTGCTACAAACTTTCAAATTAGTATTGTTGTTGTCTGTTGTTATGTGACTGCCGACTTTTGCAAATGCTGTTTCTGCAGCAGTTATTATGTTGTCTGGCCACCACCCACCTGTGCCCCTTTCATTGATGAGTTGCTGTACTCACACGTCATAGCAGCACCTAGAAGCCAGTTGTCAGCAACCATTGATTGGCTCAAGGTGTTCTTTAGCTACTACTACTGGGCTATTTCATTCCACATTTGATTCAATCACTTAATTGTTTCTGCTGCCAATTGGTTTTCATTAACTTATCTCAATTCGATTTTTTGATCTGCGTTTATTCGGGCTTCCGAAAAATTCACTTTGGCACTTGTTTACTTCGAGTGCACCTAATATGAAGTCAACTTTTTTCTTGGGCAAAGCCTTAGGATAGTCATGTTTTAGAGCGAACTTAAGCGTGTGTGTCATAATATGCGTATTTTTAAGCTTTCAGTGATATTGCTGTCAAAAAGCAAGGATTTTGTAGTAGGGGCCCTCTAATTAAACAAGTGCCTTCACTTTGTGGAAAGTTGTGAATTGAATTTTGTATTTCAACTTTTAAAGAGATTTCAAGGATACATTTGAGTAAATTTTAGCCAGCCCTTTTAGGCTAAAAGTGATGGGCCTAGGGCCAGAGTATTTGTATAGTAGCAGTGAAAATAAATGACAAGCTGGAGAGTTGCCTTTAATGGGTTGCAGCAGAGAGGGCAACGGCCACTGCCAATACTTATTTATTTGTTTTGGCTGGGGGCCCTTGAGCACGTACTAACCTCTTTTGTTAACACTTTCACTTCCAAATCATTTTTTGATTTTAATATTTCCACTTTACAACAGCCCAATGTCTTGCTAGTTAAGCCACAACTACGTTAATATTCAGTCGGTTTTTTGACCCGGTTGCTTAAAAAAATTCTATTTTTTTCCATATTGTTTTTTTACATATGTATACACATAATTATTTTGTAACGCTCAGAACTCAAAAAAAGTTCGATTAATTTTGTGGCAATGAACATAAAGCGACGCGAAATTTTTCGCTTTGGACTGAGATATAAGGTATCTGTGAAGGGTAACTATTTGAGCAACTACTAAAGAATGGGTAATTCATAGAGAATTTACGGTATACAGTCGACTCTCAATTTAACATATCCTTCAATCTAACATACGATTTTTCGTTTTTTGTCAAATAATTTCTATTTTTTTCTTTTTTTAACTCTAAAGGTACCCACCCTCTTAAAATTTTGTGCTTGACATCAGAAAGTATTTGTGCTTGACATTCGTTTTCAAAAAAAGATCTGAGAAAACGCCTAAGACTAAGACGAAATATTCACTTTTAGGCATTTTCTCAGAATTTTTTCGGAAACGGAAAGTTCTAAAAAACAGAAATGTCAAGTACAAAATTTCGAGGGTGTGGCTATTTTCAGAATTAAAAAAAAAAAGTATTTGACAAAAAACGAAAAATCGTATATTAAATTGAGGGATATATTAAATCAAGAGTCGACTGTATATGTATAGCATAAATATTGTGCTGTTGTTTATATTGTTGTCGCGACAGATGGCGTCGTGTAATAACGTTAGCTCGTCCCTTTATTTCACTGACTCAAAAGTGATATATTTTTATGGTCCCATTGTTGAATTGAAACATTGAAAATACGGTAGACCCAAATTTTCGGTTCTTAGTATCCAGAGTCCACTGTACTCGAATGTTGTTAATTCCTGAACCTATTTGCTAGAACCTTTGCTTGACACTTACAACTCTTCTCTATCAAGTCATCTCTTTACTATGCTACAAAAATCGAGAAAATCTCTACTTCCCTTTGCCTGAGGACAAACAAACTTTAGTAGGGATGTATGGCCATATCCCTGCTGTCCCTTCCATTCTCTAGCTTGCCTTTATTGATCCCCTCAATTGTCGTCATGGCCATAGGCTGGCTGCATACCCATCCTCCACAGTCGACTAAGCGGATTAAGAGTGGAAAGCTAGGCAGCAGCAGCAGACTGGCTAGAAGACTAAACAGAAATTAGCTGGGGGAACACACCCTGCATACATTAGGAGGGTCGAGAGTGTGTGTGTGTAATTAAATTGCTCTTCCTCACCACCCACAATTAATTTCTTTTTTTGGGTTGGAGTAAGCTGTTTTGGGGGTGTGTACGCTCATACTTTACAACTACTGCTTCTATTTTCTGTATGGGTTATGTGGATGTATGGATTAGTGTGGGGGGAGGTTGGTGAGAGTAACTTTCTGCACTTTTTCTTATATATCAAAAATTGCCGAGTGTAAGGTGTAATAGTTATGGCCTTTGAGACAAAAGTTTGGGTTTTGCACACAGATATTCGATTTGTTTTCTCTTATAAAATGCATAATGATGTTTGAATGCTCCAGGAACTTATGATCCCCGAAATTTCATGAATTCAGACTTGCTGATAAATTTATTTAGTGCTCAAAAATAAAACAAGTAAAAAAGTACCGTGTTCTTACTAATAGAGCCCCTCTCAAAGGCAAAAAAAACAAAAAACAAAGGGAATAAAGTGCAGATGAAAAAATAACTGAAAAATGCTGAAATCGCTCTACATATTAGGGTTTTTGTCACTTTTTGAGAAGTTTAGACGATTTAACGCATATTTTTTATTATTTTTTCACAAACAGCAATTAAAAACATTTGAGTAGCGAAGCCAAACAGTTTGTATAGCTTTCAGACCAGACAGATTAATTGCATGTTTTCTTCATGTTTCATAATGTTTATTCCAAAAGCAAGCTTTTCCACGGATTTTCTCAAACCTGACCCCTAGAAAATTTTCTCCTACAATTCTCACAATACAAATTTGTATTTTGAATGCAAATAAAAAATTATAGCAGCTAACAAATATAAATATTTACACATTTTGAATTTTTCTTCATAAAATACTTTTTATTGGTAATCACAGAGTTTAGTTAAAGCGAGTCAGATATTCAATGAAAAGTGGATGATAAGCCTTGAAGATCTCCGTTTTTTTTTCTTAGGTGACCAAAGCCACTTTGGCACCAGGTTGTTTACTGGAATCTTTTTATCAGATAGGGGATGGGGCTTTTTTTGGTGGTTACACAGTGAGGTTAGGGTGAACCTTTTCGAGAACCTTGAGAGCTAGAGATGAGCGCACTCACTTACCTTAGACATGATTCCGAGCAAGACTCATGATCAAAAGTGCGTATAGAGTCTCTTTCTGCCACGGCCCAGTTGAAAAACATGGTGAAATACACAAAATAGCTGACAGAAAAGTGGCCTCCTTTTTGTCCCTTCCCATCCCAATACAGTCCTTATTCCCTTGAAACTCAAAAAGTTGACAATTTAAATTTTTGAAATTTTGACTAAAAAGCCATGATACCCCTCTGTGGATCGAATTTTTTTTCTCAGAATCAAAAAAACAGCCAGACGATCACCTTAACCATGATCACCATCAAAAAAACAGGAGGGAGCAAGGCATTCTTTAAGAAAAACAACAGGGGGACCAAGCTAAAATTGATGCCCCCATAAGGTCAATAGGGCCAAAATATGCACAGCGGCAGAAGAAAAGTGTTTAAGCGACGAAAAAAGGCCCCCGTACTGATTTTTAACATCGCCCAGAAAAAATGAATTTGGAAAAAATCGTAATAAAATTTTGAAAATGACAAATTTAGAGCCCTAGAATTAGTGAACAGCCATAATATCTAATCTAGAAGCTTACTAATAGCTTACTAAAATCTTTTGATCCTTTTACACGTGCTTAATCCAGGATTTATCTTCTTTGTGTTTAATTTGCACCCCTAATCGTATGCATAGTTATGGCTCTGATGTTTTCGCTTGTATTCCAACGAATTCTAAGCCAAAAAGTAAGGGACTTTGAAACATTATGTTTTTAAAACAGTCTCTTTCGTTCTGTTTTGTGGAAACAATTGGTTTTTCAAACCCTCATACTCTAATCATTTAATCAATTAACACAGGGCTTCCAAACGTCCTTTATTTAAAGATTTGTCCTTTATTTGGGACCTCAAATCTTTAGAAATTTCGAGATCTCACGTCAAAATCTTTATTTTTGGCACTCAAAACCCAACAAGCATTGGATAAAATGGCACTTTTTAACCAAATTTCATTTATTTTGAAATTTTGATTTGGAAACCCTGAATTAACACTGTAACAGTGGCTCAATTCGCCATCAATGTTTAAACCGTTCTACTTTTAAACACGTCTCAGTGTTTCAGGCAAAACTTAGCTGAAAAATAAAAATTTTACAGACATTTTGGCTCTACTTTACATGCCGATCACTTTTATGCTTTGGTTTCCCCTGTTGTTTTTTGTATTGTGGTTAGGCGCAAGGCCATACATGTTTGAACGGGTTTTAACGAATGTTGGCCAACTCTGCGCCTGAGCATAAAAAACAGCAAGGGAACCAAGGTAAAGAATTATAACGTGTACAATAGACCGACATCTTGTCTAGTGAGATGCCTCTAAAAATTTTTATTTGGCAAAAGTAGTGGTTGCTGAAAAAAGGCCAGCAGAACACCCGTTTGCAACACCCCTTCAGGTTTTTTTTTTCGACTTAGGCAGTTGAATAAAAATTATATGTTGTTGGTGTCAGATCTGTGACGTCCACCTTTACCATTCCTTTTGAGGAAGGGCTGGTTGCTGGCTGGCTGAGGTGCTACTACTCTCTTGTAGCAGAGAGAAGGCAGGAGGTTGTGGAATATATATGTGTGTGCACACATAAGTATAAACGCTTTTGTTATTGCTCACTGCTTTTTCACTTTTCAGAGACGGAGGTCAACATTTTGGTTGAATGGGCCTCTGTGTGAGTGGACAAAGGTGCTGACTTTTTAAATTTTTATTTGAGTTTTTTGTTCCGCCAAGTTCACCCGTGGGTTTTGGTTAATCTCAAAAGAGATCTGCTAGATGAATCCGAGCAAGATTTCTTACTTTTTTTTCGTTCAGCTGCAGCCCAGGAAGCATGGTAGAATACTCAAAGTATCCAGGTACCTTCTTGGGTTTAGATCATCTTGGGTACCAAGGCAAAAATAGATTTTTAGTTGAAAAAAGTTGCGCAAAACGGTTTGTCCTCACTTGGTTTTGTGTCTTAAAATACCTCGAAAGATATTTTTTCTAATTGTTTGAACCCATGCCATGTAAACCCACTCCAAACACTTACATACTTAACTTTTCATCCGCTTACTTGCCAAAAATCCATTTTCTAGCAGCACCCAGCAGGCCATATTCTTCTTTTCCAAAACTGACAAGCACAAAGACATCATAATATTTCTTGTTGTTCTCGCCCCCTAAAAGAGGGTAACATGATGGCCCCCAAAAAGTGTAAATCCAACAAGTTGGGCCGCTTAAAAGGGGTTGGTGTATTGGGAATAGCTGCAGCAGCGGCAACAGAAAAAAGACGGGAGAGAACAAGGAGGAGAACAAGCTGATTGTGATGCACACACACCAATTCTCGCTGCTGCTAGTGACTGGCTGGGTGTGTGTCTGTCCCCAAGCTGCGGCGTCTGCTCTTCTTTTTAGCCTCAACTATATATGTGTATATATATTTATTTATTATGCACACACATTTTTTTATCGACTATATGCTGTTGCTGCTAGTTAATGGTGTGTATTGGGCTACTACTCTTCCTGGTTGATCTCACTTTGTATTTTTGGTCTGATTTGAAAATTCAGAAGAGATTTTGAAGAGTTTCCTAAAAGAGTTTTTTTTGAGAGTTTCTTATAGTTTTCAGATTTTTGTGTATGTTAAATGTGATATAGTTTTCCAGCTTTTTAAGGCGGAATTGCATTTGGCTCGGATATTGGTTTGACGGGTCTGGTTTTAGAAAATAAATAAGGGTTGCGGTATTGGTTAGTTTCCTTTTAAAATAGTAGTAAAGTCAGATCTCGATAAGTATAACCCTGGGAATGACCTCAGGGGTGCCTTATAGCGGGGGTGCTCCATACCGAGGTTTGACTGTATTGAGTGAATTTCGCAAATATTGCAATTTTGGCGCTAGTGTCAATATGTACACCCCTCCCTGTCCCCAACCTTAGTGTTGTATACACTCCTTCTTCAATAATTTAGGTTTAAGTCAGTAGACTTAGGCTCAGGGCCTGGCCATTACTAATACTTTTTTTTTGAAAAATGCTGGTTTTAGGCACCCTTAAAACATATTATGGAGGGGGGGGGGTATACGGCAGTAACGTCGCAATTTTTGTTTTTGCTGACTTTGAATTCTTCTCATAAGCTAGCCGTCGCATGTTATAGTCTACCGCTCTAGATGGTAACTAAACCTAAGCTTCTGATATCATTTAACGGATTTCAACCAACACTACCCTCGTTATCTAATTCATTGCACCCAATTAAGCTGTTTTATTGACTTTTACGCAAGTATCTTCTTTGTGTTGATTATATTGACATATCAAAAGTAATGCTGCTGCTATATACTATTACTAATAGAAATCTAACTTAAAGCATTAGGCCAGTGCTGCCAGCACACACACCCAACATGCCTCTCCTTCACCATCCAAACAGCCACTAAAACACCTTTTCTAAAGCAAGCCCAACCATAACACATGTCTATGCACTAGGCCATCCGGCCACATTCATCCACATAGTTAACCACCTATACAAGCTACAGTTAATTTTTTTATCAACAGTCACCATCAGGTCTCTACAGTTAACCATTCTCTCAGTCATTCTTCTGTCTCCAGATAACAATTCAGTCAGCGCCAGACCACCTCTATCCAGCCATAGTTGACCTCCAAATTCTACAGCTAACCATTACCAAAGTAAAGTATGCGATGGTGTTGTGGGGGCACCTCCGGCCAACACCAGGGAGAAGCAGCGGGTGGTAGCATGGAGTTAAGTTCACCCAAGTCCTCCTCCTCGCACTCAATCAAGAAGTGGTCGATGGGCAACGGGGGTGGAGGCGAGGCAACTACTAAAGGCACCCAAGTGGTTGGAGCTGGTCAGGAAGCCAGAGTCCAGTTACTGGAGCATCAGCAGCAGGAGAATTCTCAGCCAGTCACCACCCTGTTTCACCCCAGAAGAGGGGTGCTCAAAAGCAGTCTTAAACTGTTGCGCCAACGTCAGTCCAGTCCGGAAGCTGCTGCTGCTAAAGAGGGCTGGAAGGTGGTGGAGGCAAGAATCACCATGCTCATTTTGCTTGGGAAGGAAAAAATGCTTCCCCTTCCCCTCCTTCCACCGCCCATCACCACTATTGCTGCTCTTCTTCAGGCCCTGCTAGTCCATCTACTACTGCTGCTGGTAGTGTTGGTTTGTTCACTAAAGCTACTATGAGAGGAGGAGAGGTGTCCAGGATAGAAGGGCTTGATAGATATGGCCCTATGTTGTTGAGGCCATCAAAAATGGTGAGTTTGCAATGTCGGATCATTCGGATTTTTGTCGCAGAAAATTATTAGCTGGGTGGTAAAACAGGGATTGGGTACACTTTTTCGGTGAAATTCGGTAAAGCAGCGTTGAAAAACACCGAAAAAAGTGTACCCAATCACAATTTGTACACAATCGCTGGGCAGTCTAGCTGGGTGGGTCAAGAAGCTTTTCTGACGCAATAACTGTAATTAGCTGGATGGAGGAGGTATAAGAAATATTGCATGTTCAATTTGACCTAGAATTTGCCTGTTGATTTGCTCCTAGGAGCATGATCCTGTTTTTGGTTCATTTATCAATTTGGAGGGGGAATTGTGTTATTATGTCTTTTCCCAGGGTAGAAAATAAATCCAAAGGGAAGTTTTACAAGAGGCTTTTAAAACAGCAAAATAAATGATCAACTTTACCAGAATCAAACAAGAAAAAAACCATAAAAGTAAAATACCATGAAAGTTACATTTTCTTGTTTTATCGAGGTAATAAAACTTTTCTTTCTGTCTCCAGATTTTTAGTTTTATGATCTTCACACAACTTTACATCCAAAAAGTTGTCTTACAGGGGAACATTGCAGGCTCTTTTTACACGTTCAGAAGAGTTTGGTCTCATAAGTGTCATCAGAGTTTGGTGTACAGTCCACTCTCAAGAGGCACTTTTGAAAAGCATGATTTGGCTGGCCGAAAAGGAAATTATACAAAATTTACTCCCGATAAACCGGCAACATCTATAAACCGGCACCCCAAGCTGGTCTCAAGGGGTGCCAGTTTATCGAGAGTGGACTGTATAGTTAATATGCGACATCGCTGGCTAATAGCCAAATATTAATATAAAAGGATAGTAAAATTGTGAAAACTTCGAAAATAAAATTTATGAAATTAAAAAGTGCCTCGGTCCTTTCTACGGTGTTTCGATTCTTTACTAGCCTTTTAAACCAAACTTTTTGTTGGCTATGAGCCAAATATGAATTATATTGAATGTCGCATACTGACTACCCAATGAGCTCGTGAGGTTACCTTATTAGAGGCTTAGCACGGCTACCAAAATTTGACTTTTTTATCACATTAGAACCCCGAATTGTGGTAAAAAAAATTGAGCTATCAGAAGACTGAAAATCGGGGTTAAAAGGGCATACCAGCGCGTTACACTGCAGATTAAGGCGGGGACCAGAAAGTTTTCAAAAATCGTCCGTATTTTCTCTCGATTCAACTCAAATCTGATATTTATGACCTTATCCTACTTTTAAAAAGTAGGCAGAAAACTTTCATCGTATCCGGTGGAACGCTTGTAGAAAATAATCAAGAGAGAAATAAATTGCTGATCCCCGCCTTAATTGCAGTGTAACGCGCTGGTATGCCCCTCTGAAACAGTGTTAGACCGAGCACGAGAACTAACTTTTTGGAATGTCGCCAGGCCGAGGTCTGACTTTTACAAATATATAAGCATTAATATATTTGGCATTGTTGTTGTAACATCCAATATATTGCACTCTAATCGGCTAATGTTTTTGTGTCCCAGCGGAACCTTGCTTTTTACTACTACCCGTTTTTCTATCTATCTCATTCTATAATAAACAGTTCTGAAAATAGAATAGAAGGGAAGTGCAGGCCGCAAACTTGGGGAATTCCATTTTCATATCTAATTGAAAGCAACAGGCAACTAAATGGATGGGTTAGGCTAAAGATCGACTCCCCCTTAACAACATACATACAAATGCTAGGAGCCAAACAATTTCCCAAAAAGTTAGAGGGACCAATCCCTGAAGAGTTGGACCTGACCTCTTTTGATATTCTGGGTGGCGCGAATTGCAAAATGGAAACAAGCAAATACTATGTTTCCAATTAACATCTTTGCCAACTTGGCCCCCTCTCTCTCTCGGCTTCTGTTTAATTGCGAATTAACCGCCTTTTTGTCTCTGAGTTGTAATTAATGAGTGGTGGTGCAAAAAAAAGACAAATCAATTTGGACAAAATTCTTTGGGTCGAACAATTAAATAAAAGAGTTTGTGTTGTAAAAACAAACTCACCGAAATGTCGATAAAGTAAAATTCACTCAAGTTTAATAGTTGAATGCCAAAATATAGCGAAACTTTGTTTTGCATAAGAATATTAAAATATTCAGGTTTTTAACATTTTCAAAAGCGAAATTTTCGCCTTTTAAAAAAGTCAGAAAGTAAATTGATTTCAAGATTTTTTACAGCCTGAAATAGGCCTTATTTTGATAGAAGAGTGGTCATCATAGCGCGGTTATTATAGAGTGAGTTAACTGTAGAAAACGGCTCATAAATTAAAATAAACTGATTGAGTAACTGAATTAAAGTATCGAATAACTTATTTTTTGCAGGCATTGTATGTGTCACCGTCAAGTTCTTCATCATTTTCTACAACAACATCTCCTAAGTCTTCTACAGCCTCGACTTCGTGGGCTGTGCCGGGAGGATGCCCTTTCCTGGAGCATCTACAATCGGCTGGCTGGACTTTACATGTTAGTCTTATTTATAATTCAGACAACAACTATCACAACAACTATTTTACGATTACCTAAAATAGTTATTCAATTTTATTTCTATATTTGCAGGTCTCAAACCCTAGCTCTGCCAGCCACACCTTACAAAGCTTGAGGCCAGTGGTTGTGCTTTTCGACCACAAAATAGATGATCTCATTTCTTTGGCCAAGTTAGCTGTTGGACAATTTTTGAAAAATTGTGATAAATTTAACTACAGTCCACTATCGCCAACCCGCCACTTTCGATAACCCGCCACCTTGAGCCCGATTTGGTTAGCCGACTAAGAAAGCAAAGAAACTTTATACCTGCTAACGCACCACCCCACTAACCCGCCACCCCTAAGTGAGTCCGAGTAGAGAAAATGTCTCTCGATAACCCGCCACCCCTCATCTTTTGCTAACATTAAGCTACAAAATATTATATAAATTGCCAATCACAAGCCTGGATGGCCTCAAATTCATGAAAATTGCCCGCGCCCACCGCCTTATTTTTTAAACTCCTAAAAATCTGAAAATTGTCAATCGAAAATAGCCTTAACTCTGAAATCTTAGTAAAAAAATGATGCGGTGCCGCCTTATTAGAGCATGCCGCTTTTTAAAAGGAGATACGGTATCTATGGTGTAAGCATAAATTTGCTGACATTTTTACGCGATTTCAACATTTTTAGTATAGAAAATAAGCACCTGCTTTAAATTTTCCAACTTTTCGTGTTTGATTCTAGTCGATAATATCAACAGAAAAGAAAAATAGACTCTATTTTTCTATAATATACTTTTCTATATGTTTTTTGTAAAATTTATCATAATATTGAAAGGTCAATAAAAAAAGTGCTGACCCTTAAAAATATTAAAGGGCATAAGAAGTGGTTTCCGGGAATTCAAATTTTTTCCTAATCATTGAACTTCTGTAAGGACTTTTCAACTTGGTTTCTAACAAAACAAGGCCTAGAATTTAATTCTAGGCCTTGTTTTGTTTAAAAACCAAGTTGGAAAATTCGTACAGAAGTTTAATGATTAGGAAAAAATTTCGAATTCCCGGGCACCACCCTTTATTAGCGTGGGCATGCCCCTCTAAATGCCAAGTATTGACCCTCAAAAATCTTAAGAGCCAATGATCTTGATCCTCAACTGCACTCACAGTCAATATTAATTTAAAAACGGCAGTCTTTTACGTAATAGAAATAATCCTAATTTAAATTTTTCGTTTGCTGCAGTATTTGCCGAATTATCTCATAGTTTAAGGTGAAACAACCTACCAATCAATCATAAAACATGTATGAATAAAACAGTTTTCCTTGTATTTTCTGTCCAAAACTAATTCCTCATTCCCAAAAAGTTGAAAAATTATTCTTTTTATTGCGTTCTCCAAGTAAAATTAATCAAGCAAAACTTGTCGGACAATTAATTAAAAAAATATACGCACCCCTTTTGCAGTATTAATAACAAGTGGTTCTCCCCAGAATATAAAAAGCTGTTTTTCGCGCATAGTTTGCCACTCAATTTGGTTAGCTTGAAAACTTGTAACATTTTATATGCCCACACTCAAAAAGAGGGGCAATCAAGTTGGTTGGGAACAAAACAATTTTTTTATTCTTTCAAGGGGAGGGGCGAAAGAGCAGTAATTGTGGAACATTCCTCTGAGCAATTGTTGGTGTGCCTGTTAACTGATGGCTGTTGCAAGCAAGTGTAGCAGAAGGTTATGCAAGAAATGACAGCAGCTTGTTGGATGGGATATCTGATTTCTTGAAAAGTTAGATGCAGCAGCAAATAAATCAATTGCTAATTAGTTAGCAGAATAATCAATCTTTTTAAAATTCAACACATTTGGATCGAATTGAAAACTTGAGAGTTTTTTAAAGTTAGATTAGCCTTGAAGGCTTGCGATAAATTCCACGCATAAGAGAAAGTATAAAGCTGGCCGAAGGCGTAAAACCGCAATCGCAAACCAATTAAAAAACCAAAATTTGTAAAGGTGTGAAGAAAAAATTTGGAGCGCATACAAACTAACTTTTCAGAAATATTCGCTCACTGCCAGAATCGGAAGATATGCTTTTTGGAATACTGTTGGATGGTGCTCTGTCAGAAAAGAGGTTGAAAGCCTTGGCAAAAGCCGACTTACAGCAGGTTAATTTTGCTAATTTTGTGTCTGAAAATGCATACTCAACAACTTCTAACTAGCCTCTAATTTATTTGCTAGAAATTTATATGAATTTTGCAATACAAGCAATCAAAGTTTGTGTTTTTAAAAATTTTTAAAAAGCAAACATTATTAAAGGGGGAGTGTATCTCTTGTCCGTATCTGGTCCCGAATGGAAAACTTTTAAATTCAAATTAAACGACTTTCGGAGGTTGCTAGTTCGAATCCCCATGGTTGTAAACTTTATTTTTTTCACATGTTATTCGACATTTACAAAAATAATTATCAGAGTCTTGCAGACCGAGTTAGATTATCAGGCATGATTCCACAAGCATTATATCTAAGCTACATTCAAAACCAAGAATAGCAATTTGACTTTCGTCCGAAAATCGGTAATTTTTGTAAAGCAAGCTATCCAAGCTACCCGATTTCTGAAGTTATTTTTGACGTACTGTCAATTTCTATTTGATGTAGAGATTTTGTTGGCTAAAATTGATTTACGCCCTCAAAATACTGGTATACGCCCTCAAATCTATATATGGCCATTTTTTGTCAAATTTTTGTTGCCACTTTTTCAATATTTTTACACCAGCATGTAGCCCTGAATCTTGGCTTTCTAACAAGCTATTGACTGATTTTCTGAGATTTCAAAAAGCTGTATGGAGCAAATTTTTCTAAAAATTTGCTCCATACAAAGACTTGTTTCTCCAGCTTTTTGAAATTTCAGAAAATCAGTCAATAGCTTGTTAGAAAGCCAAGATTCAGGGCTACATGCTGGTGTAAAAATATTGAAAAAGTGACAACAAAAATTTGACAAAAAATGGCAATATGTAGATTTGAGGGCGTAAACCAGTATTTTGAGGGCGTAAATCAGTTTTTTGAGGGCGTAAACTACTTATAGCCGATTTTGTTATGAAATAGTTTGCTTATTTCTGACTCTAGAAAATGGCTAAAATAAAAGAAAAAATGGTTAAAATAAAATAGACCGATAGATAAAATAGACATAAACCGAAATATTTGGTTTCTGGTTTATTTCGCAAATTGAAGACAGTTGTCAACTAAAAAAGCAATCCCGGAAATCGTCCGAAAAAAATCCATTAATTGGGCTTTTTAAGGCCCTTTTCGGGCCTTTTAGGGCAAAATCCCACAGCCAAAATGCCCGGAACAAAATGGCACAGCCAAAAATCCTGGGCAAAATATGCCATTTACCTCCCCTCCCCCCGATTGAACCGATTCCAGGTTGTCTCTAAACAATATGAACCAGACGACTGGTCTTAATCCAATTTCCAGCTTATAATTTCATTTGGTGGGTTGTTTTAGTTCTTCATGTACTCTGCCACTGACATATCCCTCTGTGAACTCTTCGCCCGTCTGTCCTCACGTCTCAAAGCCATCCCTGCCCTGTTTGCTGTAGTTGAAGAGGTTAATCCACTCAGCATCATAATCCAATCCACTTTGAGCTCATTTTCAGGCGGAGCAGCCAATCAAAATCTGCGATGAGCGTAATGTTGTGCAATATGTCAACCGCGCTTATGAAATGGTGACTGGCAGGACAAGGGCTGATGTTCTCGGCTCTGATGCTTCTGAGATGCGCTACAAAACACTCAACAATGTGGCCGCAGCTGCAGTGGCTACCTCAAGTGGGAATTTTTTGAAGAATTTTTTTAAACAAATACATAAAAGTAAATTTGTTGACTCCTGACTATCAGGTTTGACCGTTAAGAGGCCTTAGGAAAACCAATGGTTTGTATAATTTAAGTTATCCGAGGAACAATTGAATGGTATGCTTATCACCCTACACAGACAAATTAAACTTTCTTACATACCGTATTTTCTCTAATAGCCGCCTTTAAAAATTTATGTATTTACTGTTTTAGCTGTCTAAAAAGTGCCTTCGAGGGATTTCAAAAATCTAACAGGAACTTTTTACACAGCTCAAACATTAAATTAAAACACGAGTTTTAAACCACTTGAAGTTTTAAAAAATTGCATGCTTCTAATTCCCGCCCCGGGGCGGCAATTAGAGAAAGTACGGAAGTCAGAAATACGGTGTATGTTGTGTTTTAAACTACCAAAAATTATCTGGTCCCAAATCAAAATTCGAGAAAAAAAAATTATTTTTTCAATAGGTAAGATAAAGAGGACCGCTTTGTACAGCTATCAAAAAAGCTCAGATGTTAGCTTAGAGCTCTGAACTTGAAGTTTTAACAAACTTTTGTATTTTAAATGTCATATTTTTGGTCTATTTGGTCTAACATGCGCCTAAAATGTATATTTTCTATGCCAATTTATGACTATGAACCAAAAAGTGCATTTAAAAAGTTTGAAAGGCTAAACTTCTTAAGCCCCATTCATACTCCCACGGGACACGGGACAATTTTTGAAACACGTTTTTGTCTCTATCTCGGCTCCCAGCCATCATTTTTCACTACTTTTAATAGATACACAAGGAAGCAGACCATGCTCTACAACATAGGGATAACAGATTTGCCATGATCAGTATCGAAAACGGTTTTTAGGCTGTCCCGCAGGTCAATGTCCCGTGAGACAAATCCCTATATTTGTACCGCGGGACATTGACCTGCGGGACAGCCTAAAAACCGTTTTCGATACTGATCATGGTAAATCTGTTATCCCTATGTTGTAGAGCATGGTCTGCTTCCTTGTGGATCTATTAAAAGTAGTGAAAAATGATGGCTGGGAGCCGAGATAGAGACAAAAACGTGTTTGAAAAATTGTCCCGTGTCCCGCGGGAGTATGAATGGCCTATTATGAGTCTGATAAAATGTCTTTTCACTAGGGTTAAGTAATTGCAAACCCGGAGAATTGTCCAAAAGACGGACAATTCAACCCTTCTGGCTCCGACATTTTCTGATTCATCGCAGAATTGTCAGATAAATTGAGAAATGTTGGAAAATGGTTGGTCAATTATCCAACAATTGCAATTTGGTCGTACAATTGTCTTACAATTGACATTGGCCAACCCTACTTTTCACCCAAATTTTAGGTAAAAATCAAAAATATCGGTAATCTTTGTGTTTTAACCAATTTTTTGCTTTAGCACCAACAGCAATGACAGCCGCAAGTGTAGGATGGGGTGATTCACATGGCAATACAGCAGTAGTGCCAACCACTCCAACCAATGAAGAGAACTTGTTTGCCAGTCCACCTGGTGGTGGGGGCAATGGGTTGCACAATAACAGAAGGAGGTCAAGTGAATGGCATTGCATCACTGTGCCCACAAGTTCTACTAGGTAGCACTTATTCGAATACGCTGTACTAATGGTTGGTATTTAAGCCCACAGTTTGTGTACGTCAAGCGTGGAAGTGCTGATGGTGAGTGCTTCGAAAAACAAAAACAATTTCTCGGGGAAAATGGGAAAGAATTGTAGCTTGAGAAAATGCCAAAATTTTCTCTTTTTTTCTTTGGTCTATTGTAAATGATAGTGAGGAAGCTGGGAAAATGAGGATATGAATCAATTTGTTGGCTTGATCAAACGCTAACACATACTGAATCACTGCTTTCACTCCCATCAATGCTATTGGCAAATGTTAGCGAGAGAAAATAATTTAGCAAATAAATTCTCACAATAAAAATGTGAGGAGTACAAAATTTACCACATTTTCGTTTGAATCAGGGCTTTTTCTAGATACCGTATTCTCTCTCTAGAAGCTTTATCTCAGCCCAGCAAACCTGTTTATTTAGTTTTCTTAACTCCCTAGAGCTCTACCGATTTCGCTTTTTCGATTTTAGTCAAGCATCAAAAATCTCGAGATTGACCAAAAAATTTTTTCTTGATTTTCGGGGTTTGAAAAAGGCAGAAAAAATTCACATATGCGGAAAAACTCGCTATATGACCATGTGAAAAATAAGAGAACGAATGATTTTTGAGTGATAAAATTGTTTTTAGCAGCAATTTGTCGTGATCTATCCCTGAAAAGTTTGCGGTCCCAAAGTGCCCTTGTGGACGCTCCGATTACTGAGGTGCCACCTAACTAATATACCAATTAACTATTTATGATTATCTTTTTTATGTTTTCTAGGCATTGAGTGTGTTAACAAATGTGTTGCACAAGTGTGACGAAGAGACACAGATGCAGGTGCGAGATGCTATCAAAATTTTGTCATCCACTGAACTATATGCACCAACAATCACTCGTTTTCGGGATAATGATCGAATTGCTACGGGTGGGTATCTGGTCCAAATTTTCTAAACTCATGTAATAATTATGTTGATATTTGTTCCAGGTTACTATGATGGATTGATCAGGGTTGGTCTTGACAATTTGTTTTATCAATATTGTCCCTGAAATATTTCATAAAAATTATAAAAAAGGTTTTCAAATGAAGATTCCCTGTTTTGATCTATTCTACTATTTGCCATAACGTTTCTAATAGATAGTTTCTAATAGGCCCTCTCTAATTGAAGCCCTTCCCACTATTTTTTACTAAGATTTTAGAGTTTAAAGCAATTTCTGATTGACGAATTAGAGATTTTTCAGGAGTTGAAAAATATAAGCCCCGGCGCTTCTATTAGAAATATTACGGTATTTTAGGGCTTCCGAGTTCTACTATGACTTAGCTCGATGACCATTTGTCATTTTTTTAACACACTCAAAAACGGAGCGAGCAACCGTTTTTATTCTACTACCGTATTTCCTCTAATAAGGCGGCCCGCTCTAATAAGGTGGTCCCCCTCATTTTTTTGACTAAAATTTCAGAGTTAAGGCCATTTTTGATTGACAATTTTCAGATTTTTGGGGGTTTGAAAAATAAGGCGGCCGGCCGCCTTTTTAGAGGAAATACGGTAATTTCAATTCCCAAAGATGACAAAATAGTTAGGGGGGTTAAGAAACGTTATACGGTAGTCAATTTTGACACAACTAAATTCTAACACTAAAAAGCTAATTTTGACACACATTTGGACCTAAATTCGTAGAATTTAGTTTTCAAAAACTTAACTTAAACTCAATGAATCTGGAATAGAGAATTAAGAATAGCCTGATAAGCCTCAATATTGAACACCGAAACCCTCAAACAAGAAAAATATCCAAAATTTTTGAGATGTAACTACAGTCAAGTATCGATATAAGATAACCCTCGAGACCGGACCAGGTGAATCGAGGTGTATCTTACATCGAGACTAATACGAGGCGGTTTATTTAACTTGGGACGAGTCCAGGTATATTTTATATTGAGGTGTACCTTATACCGAGACTCGACTGTAGTCACTAACTAACTAGATGTAATTTAACTAGATACATCAGAACTCGAAAGTCCTAAACCAAAAGTTGGAGAATAGATCAGAATAAGTAGTGCCCTTTTATCTCTTCTCAGTTACTTTTCACACAATTAACTGCTCATATTGATTATTTAATTGTTCAGTTGCACCATCCAAACCGCCAACGCAAACGGAGTGTGGTGGACGCCTTTCGGGAGAACCAGCAAAGACGTGCATCTGGAGGCAGCAGCATTAGTGGTGGGGGCAACGAGTCAAGGAGGCGCATCTCCACTGATGTGGTCAATGCTCTGGAGAATGAGAACTCTTGGAATTTCGACGTGATTGAGCTAGAGAGGATCACTGACCACCATCCTTTGAGTCAATTGGGTGTTAAGGTCGGCTATATTCAGCTGGATTGATTGACCTGTGGACTGAACTAAATCTACCCAGTTTCAGATATTCGAACGGTGGAATGTATCAGAAACCCTGCGGTGCCCAGTTGACAACATAGCCAGATGGTTGACAGTGATTGAGGCCAATTACCAGTCCGGCAACGCCTATCACAATGCAACCCATGCAGCGGATGTGCTACAAGCCACGTCTTACTTTCTCAACTCTGATGCGGTAGGGCAGTTTGTGCAGGACACCCATGCTGTGGCTGCCCTCATTGCTGCCACTGTTCACGATCTGGATCATCCAGGTCAGTGGTGGTCTAATACCGTTCGGCTTTTGCCCCATCCTTTAATGCGTCTTATAAATATACGAAAAAAATTTAGGAAGAGGCAATGCCTTTTTGATGAACACAAGGCAACGCCTAGCCCTGCTATACAACGACCATTCAGTGTTAGAAAACCACCATGTGGCTCTGGCCTTCCAGTTGACACTTACCCAACCAGGTGTAAACATATTTGCCAGGGTGCAGCACGATGAGTTCACCCAGATAAGACAAGCAGTCATCGATATGGTGTTAGCCACAGACATGAGCAGACACTTCGAATACCTCACTAAATTCCAGCAGCTGATGTCAAATATGCCCGTAAGTGTTTTGTTTTTAAAACAATCAGATTGGATTCCATGAACCTGGGGTAAAATGCAACGCTAAAAAACCTGACGATATTGTCATATACCACCCCACATCTCCAGAGTAATTTTTTTATTGGGCCCGCAGCTTAGGCTTAACCTCAGGGCTGGGCCATTATTTATGGCAACCAGACATTCCTGGACAAAAGTCGGAAATGTCGCATAGACGAAAGTTTTGTTAGTCTACTATTTGACCATGCATCGAGCTGATTTTTTCATAACCACTTCCTCTCGGTAATTTTAAGTGGTCCTGAAAAAAATCAGCTCGATACGTAGTCAAAAAGTGAGTTAACAAAATGTTCGTCCGCTCGACATTTCCGACTTTTATCCGGAAATGTTCGGTTGCCATTATTTACAAGTACATTCTTATAACTTTTTTTTCTTAAAATGGTGGTTTAGCACATTTTAGCACATTTTTGACAAGTTATTTGTGCGGGGGCGGGGTGATAAAGTTGGTGATTGCTACATGGTGGCAGCGTCAAACATCCAATCCTTATTTTGATAACCCAAGAAAAAATTCCTAAATTGACCCCAAGAGTTTTGATTTTTTACAGGACAACGAAGAAAAGTGTGACACCAACTCGTTAACTATTTGTCGGATGTTGATCAAATGTGCAGACATAGCCAATCCGACCAGAGAATGGAAACTGTGTCATCAATGGGCCATGCGCATTGTAGAAGAATACTTTGAACAAGTGAAATTTACCATTTGCCCATAATATTATTACCTATTTTGTAATTGTAGACAGCCGAAGAGGTGTCCAAAGCCCTACCAGTGACTATGAAAGGGTTTGACCGAGAGACTTGCAACATCCCGATCACCCAATGTACCTTCGTGGACATGTTTGCGCGAGAGACTTTTACTTGTTGGTGTGAATTCTCTGAACTGCCTCATTTATTGATCCAAATGGAGAGCAATTATGAGAAGTGGAAGGCACAAGCGGCTGATTGGGAGCCTTCTTGCAATCTTAATCTTCAAGCTAAGATAGCTAGATAATAGTAATAAAAGTGTTCATCGGAAAAAGGACACGCTCCTAATGGGATTCGAACACAACACTTGTTTCAAACTACACAGTTTTACCACTAATTTATGAAGGAACGGCGCTACTATAGAATACCCCCCCCCCCAAAAATCCGACCTTATAAAATCGCTGTAACTACCCTTTGGAACAACAAGTTTAGGCTTAGCCCTTAGGCTTGGGGGTAGGCCAGCGTACGGAAGTTGTGACTAATGAAGAGTTTGCGCACATTTTCCGGGGTCTGGGACATAAATTTGGGTACTTTTTACTTAAGTTTTAAAAGGTCGGATTTTGGGGGGGGGTATTCTATAGTAGGGTCGAAGGAACCATTTTTAATGGTAACTCAAGAATTTTAAAAAGGGGTGCTGCATAAAACCTTTTCAAAATTATTATTATTTTTTGCTTTTACCGCATTTTCTTCATTAATTTGCCTTTTCAAAAGTGACCAAATGTAGCTACCGTGAATTCTCTAATATGCAGCGTCGCCCTGGTTCATAATCGTGTTTTCGGCATTGTTTTTTCAACCCATTTTTTTAACACTGATCTTCGGCAAGTTACTCTCGGCTTCATCTCACTGGCTACAAAATGAGGAGTAACTTGTCTAAGTCTAAAGAAACTGGATCAGAAACAAGATTATGAATCAAGGGGATCTGCAACTATGGAATTTACGGTATTTTGGCCATAAAGCTTACAGAAAAGGGCCCAACAAAAGAGAAAATAAGAAGGCCGGCCGTAAAATCGACAAAACCAAGAATATTCTAAAGATCATCATGCAATAAAAAGTAGGTCTCTATTAAATCGGCTAGAGCACCGAGAATTAGAGGCATTTTAAAATAAGCACCTTTGTCACTTTTGAAGAGTAGTGTAATCAGAGAAAATACGGTAGTCAATTTCTCATTTTCTTTTGTTTTAATTAGCCTTTGTTTAAAAGAGGGACGTCAAAATCGTTTTATGCTATTCGGGTGCAATTGTATGTCAAATGTTCTTGTTTGTTCGATTTTTTTGTTATGTGCTCTAGTCTTGTTCTCTTGTTTTCAATGAAATTATTATAATATTAGTTCATTCTAATTAATTTTTATCTCTAATGAACAAACTCAACCTGTGGTGGAATCGGAAATTGCCCATTCTATGACAACTTGAATTTATGTCTTCGGTTCTACTACAGTTAGTTTAATGAGATTAAAAAAAATTGGGCGCTAGCAGCGAATACCACCCCCCCCTTCCCAAAACCTGACCTTACAAAAGCGGCTGTAAGTACCTTTTCAAGTAACAAGTTTAGGCTTACCCCTTAGGCCTGAGACATATATTTGGGTAGTGTTTACTTAAGTTTTAGAAGAAAAATTTTTTAGCGGGGGGGGGGGTAAGTAGTATTCGCTACTAGGGTCAAAAATTGTATTGAATCCAATTTTTTGGTAATGAGCAAACTGAAATATATGACAAAAAGAAGAATAGTCTGCAAAAAGTAGGTGAAAAACACGATTTTGAATAAGAGGAAGTTAGACTTTAGAGACTTTATGGTATTACTTAATAATATAATATCAAACTGAATCACTACTCGAAATATAAGAATATTGTCTCACTTATCTTTCGAGTGAAAAATTTCCTGACGATAGTTGAAAAAAGATAATTAAAAACAGATTGCCAAAAAAAACCAATGTGAAATTTTCATGTTTTCTTCAAATGTTGGTCCTAATTGGGAACGTTTCGGCATTAAAGGTTAAAGGTTGTTAAAGGAGCATGCCCGTCTACGTTCACGATTGTCCCCCGCCAATTCAAACATTTTTTCCAAATCATTCAACTTCTGTACAGATTTTTCAAGTTGATTTCTAACAGAACTTTAACTGAAATTAAATTCTAGGCCTTGTTTTGTTAGAAACCAAGTTGAAAGACCCGTACAGAAGTTCAATGATTAGGAAAAAGGTTTAAATCTTGACTTAAAAAGATACAGTATTGAGAAAAAAATTCAATAAAGTTATTCGCGAAAATAATGTTTTTATTATAAAGCTTCGGGAAATAAATATTGGTAAAAATTGAACAGATACGACCTGCTTTGGTGTAGAATTATTGGAATTTTACATCAAAACCTTTATTTTGATGGCTCTTTATAAAAACAGTGTTCTTTACATTGTCGAAAAATGACCTAAATTGCTTTGTTTTATAATGGTGAGATCATAACCCTGGACCTTTAAAGGACTGGTTTGCATGATAAAATGCAATGTTTAAAAAAAAACTCTTGTATCTTTGATTTCATCGAATTGTGAATGATCTTTATTAAAATGTTGGTTGTATTAGTTGCGGTGCTCTTTCGGAAAGCATTATTATTAATTTAGTTGTTTGACCCTATTGTCGCTGTTGTTCCACTTCTAGTCTTGCCACCCTCACTCACTCACAAATGTTTAATGAACACAAAGAGATTTATTTAAAAGGTGTGACAAATGCTAATAACTATTGTAAACACTGCATTTTATTTTGTTATTTGATTCTTTGGTTGGCGAACATTTGCTCCGACTTTAACAGTCTTTTTTGTTCTTTATTGTGCTCTTTCTCAAAACTTTATTTTGTGTTGCAATTACAAATTTTTAAATGATCAGAATAAATAGTTTAATGGGATGCAAAGAGTCTTTCTTAATTTTCAATAAAAATCAACATGTCATCAACATCAATTCTACAAGCCAAGGGTACACAGGATTGAGAAAAGTTGCGGAGTTTTTTTAACACACACCTTAAAACTTAAAAGAGCAGTTTTGTAATTTTGTCCTTTTATTAACACTAGAACAGTCGAGCGGCACTTTTGGGTGTTTTATACGGAACTATATATACGCAGTCACAGGTTCGACTACCACCGGGTTCAAACCCTGTTTTTTTTCTCCTTCTATTTACAAGTTTAGTGTCAAAATGTAGCCAAGTTTCTGGGCTTTCATTTGAGCTATTATACAGATGTAGCCCTGCTTTTCGTCGTCATTTTCAGCAAACGGTTGTATGAAATCATGTAAATTGTTCATTTCTTCCTGGGGTTATTACCTCCACAGGGACTTGAACTTCCGACAATAGACGGTGCGTATATAAAGTTCCCCCATCCCTTTAAGATTTATGTATGACGAAAAAACTCTCTATTAGAGTCAGCACAACATACTCTTTCTCTTTCGGTAACGGCATCACATATCAGCAACACACCTCACTCAGCACTTAGTTTTTGGACATATATAATATCAATAGATCACAAGAGATTGACCTTGTTAATCTGGCTAAAGGGAAAAATAGAAAAATTTGGCAGTATAGAACGCTACCGGCGCTGGCGGCGGCAATCTTCTGGCTTCTCAGCGCCGGCGCTGGCGGCAGCGCCGGCCTTTTTTAGCGGCGCTGCAGGCATGGTATAGAATTCCTTCATGCATCTAGCATGCATTTCGATTTCATGCATCCAAAGTCACTTTTGAGTGAATCAATCCCCCTGCGACCCAGAAGGAGGAGCAGGGGGATTGAGAGTTAGAGATGCGCGCACTCACTTACTTTAGACATGATTCTGAGCAAGACTCTCGATCAAAAATGCATATAGAGTCTTTTTTGCCACGGCCCAGTTGAAAAACATGGTGAGGCAATCGAAGAATACAAACATTTGAATTTCTAACGTTCTGCCATAAAAGTGGCCCCTTTTATTTTCTTCTTCTCCCAATACAGCCCTCATTCCCTTTAAAATTCAAAAAGAGCCAATTTAAATTTAATTTTTTGACTAAAAAACCATGATACCCCCCCCTGTGGTTAGAAAAATTTTTTTTGCTTAGAATCAAAGAACAGCCGGCTTTCTTATAAAATCGGGGTCGAGAAACACGAACTTAAAGTTATCTCCTCCATCCGAGCACACTCCGCGTGGGGGATTTTATATCTAAGTGCTGAGGGGCCAAACGTCCTGAGGGGCCAAACGGTCAGGGGGGCCAAAGGTCAAGACCGGAGAGGAGAGCGACATGACCACGTGAGTAAAAACCACGTGAGTAAAATGACCACGTGAGTAAAAACCACGTGAGTAAAATGACCACGTGAGTAAAAGCTGACCACGTGAGTAAAATAATAATACGTCCGCTGCAGACTAAGATTCCTGCAAAGATTCAGTTCAAGGAATTTACACTCTTTATGTGTAAGATTAGCAAATCAGTTACGCTGATCATGAATCCGGTGTCAGAATTTCAGAAGAACTTTGTAAAAAAGTTTCTCGTAAAAAACTGTAAAGAGCTAGAGCGACCATCAAATTTCAAAGGCCTACTTCGTCATGCCTTCTCAAACTTTTTTTTGGGAGTTTTTCCATGATGTTTAGAAAAAAATCAGGACGGAAGGGAGTCGGTCGTTTCGCCCCCTGTATTGTTTCGCCCCCTAGTTCATTTCGCCCCCAAGTTCATTTCGCCCCTGTATTGTTTCGCCCCCAAAATTCATATTTATCCCCGAAATTCAAATTCGCGCCATGTACGCCGTCGAAATTGTGGTCGAACCAGTGTTTTCAAAAGTCAAGGTCAAGTTCAAGGTCAAGGTCAAGGTAAAACTTGACTTTAAAACTTCAAGGTCGTTTTTCTCGATTTTTAGTAAGGAAAATGGGTCTGAATTTTTTTTCCTATCCCTTAAAGTCAAGATTTTGCGCTCAACAAAACGTACTTTTCAGAATAACGATATAATTTTTGCACGATGAGATATAGCCTAAAGTCAAGGTAAAATCACCTTGATTTTACCTTGACCTTGACTTTCGCTAAAATCAAGGTGATTTTACCTTGACTTTAGGCTATATCTCATCGTGCAAAAATTATATCGTTATTTTGAAAAGTACGTTTTGTTCAGCGCAAAATCTTGACTTTAGGGGATAGGAAAAAAAATTCAGACCCATTTTCCTTACTAAAAATCGAGAAAAACGACTTTGAAGTTTTAAAGTCAAGTTTTACCTTGACCTTGACTTTTGAAAACACTGGATCGAACTCATTCTGTATCAAGAAATATATTTCTTGATATATAAAGGGTCAGCCCTCAACCCGGATCATGTACCCCCAAAGGGTCAGCCCTTATCCCGGACCATGTACCCCCAAAGGGGCTTCCTATTGATATAGGTTGCCTGCCGAAGGCAGGCATGTAGAAAATCTAAAAAGTCAAAAAGTTAAAAAAATTACTTCTTTGAAGTTGACTCTCCACTCTCCGAGAGGCGAGTCGACGCGGAAGAAATGTCTGAGCTTGCCACCACGTGTCAAGACAAATAACATTTACAGTTTTTGAAAACTAATGTCAGTTGGGTCATGTCAGTTGGAACTCATGTCAGTTGGGTGTCGTTCTGTCCAGCGGTCGTGACCAACAGTACCTGAAGTAGGAAACTGTCAAACGCCCGAAGGGAAAGCGCACCAAATACGTCCAAGCCGATGCTCGCATCCTGAAAGTTGTCCAGAGCTACGAACACAGAAGCACGAATGAATTCTTCCGCGGTGTCGCCAGAAACTTTATCATGGAAGACTGAAACTCACATGTTGTTTCTCTGTCTCTATTGTTATGTTATCCGTTTTTCTCTGTTTTATGTTACCTTGCCAATAAAACTTGTTTTCTTTGATCTGAATTTAATTCTGCTAATGACCAAACTAATGAAGAATAAATTATCGCTAACTTCGTGAACTAGGGGGCGAAACAATACAGGGGGCGAAATGAACTAGGGGGCGAAACGATACAGGGGCGAAACGATACGTACCCGGACGGAACAAGCCAATTTCCAATTTTTACGGCCGTAAACTCGTGTTCACTAGAGGCTGATTTTTTGAAAAACACGACCCTACCGGAGTATACCCCCCCCCCCCCAAATGAAATTTTTTTTAAAGTGTTTTTAAACACCCTATATCGACCCAAAATTGCCTCGGGAGTTCAAAAAAGACATTATTTTTGAGTTCTGATTAATAAAAATTGAGTTTTGGACATTTTGAAATTTCGACCATTTGCCTGTTTTGGCATGTTTTGGTCACTGGAGCTGGGCAAAAATAGTCTCTAAATGCATTTTTGTTCAAGAGTCTTCTCGGAATTATGTCTAAGGTAAGTGAGTGCGCGCATCTCTAACCAACCATACCCCCGAAGGGGCGCAGGGGGCTTGGTTGCTTGGGGTTGAGATGCGCACACCCACATACCTTAGACGCAAATCACTCGAAAGTGACTCTGGATGCATAAAAAATGTATGCATACCAGAGTTTATTTATGCGGTAAGCCCCAGTCAACAAAACTATGTTCAACATCTTCCTTTTCACACTAAATTGGCCCTTTTTGGTCCTTTCCCACCCTAATATTGCCCTAAATCACTTCAAAAATGGTCAAAATAGGTATATTTGGGTGGTCCAAAAACTCAATTTTTTATTGACTAGAACACAAAAGTAATGCCTTTTTCGAACTTCTGAGGCAATTTTAGGTCGATATAGGGTGTTTGGAAACACTTTAAAAAAAATTTCATTTGGGGGGGGGTATACTCCGGTAGCGCCAAAACACTTATTTTTAGCAAAATTTGTAACAGACTCTAAAGTTTTACACAATTACAAATAACAAAACTTCTCTTTCAACATTGACTAAGGACTATATTTTATTTACTAGTTAAGCTTGGTTGAAAAAGTTCGTTGAAATTTTACACTAGGCGATAAAAAGCATGGGAACGGTCATTCAGTTTTACCCCCCGTACAAATTAAAAAAAACTCTGTTTAAATTTTTTATTTCGGATTTTCTTCGCACCCTGTTCAGCGTTTTAATAAACGCTGATCAATAAAATATCGATCACAAAAATCAAAGCGTTCACAGACTCTAATTGATTCTTCAATTGGCGAATCAAGACAAACTTCTGAATCAGCGCTTACACAAATATGGCAACAATTTTATTTCTCGGTGCAACAGCAAACGGATGTCAAAGGATAACTGTAGAGACTTAATTTACTCCTATTCTCTGATTTCGTCAAGGCCGATTTCTCCGTCGACTTCATCATCCACGGTAGCCTCTTGGTACTGCTGATACTCGTTGATAAGGTCGCACATGTTAGACTCCGCTTCAGTGAACTAAACTTGATGGTTAACTACAATAATACAACGAATACCGTATATTCTCGATTAGAAGGCCCCTCTCTATTAGAAGGCCCCTCTCTAATAGAAGGCCCCCTTGAGGACCTATATATCAGCCTAGAAAAAGAAATTCGCAAATCTGTTTTTCGCGTTTTCTTAGTTAACACGAGCTTACCTGATTCCACTTTTAAAATTTTGGTTGAGCACGCAAAAATCTCAAAATCGACCCAAATTTTTTCCGACTTTTTTAGGGTTGAAAAATAGAAGGCCCGGCCTTCTAATAGAGAATATACGGTATATCAAAAACTCACCTCCATCTCATCCATTCCTTCTCCGGTGTACCAATGAAGGAAAGCTTTGCGTCGGAACATAGCTAAAAAAACATAGGAGTAAATAAAAATTCATAGAAGAATTTAAAACAAGCTTACAGGTGAACTGATCCGAGATTCGCTTGAAAAGCTCCTGGATAGAAGTCGAATTTCCAATGAAAGTGGCGGACATCTTCAGACCTTTCGGAGGGATGTCGCATACGGCAGTCTTCACATTGTTCGGGATCCACTCAACGAAATATTCCTGGTTTCTAGCCTGCACAGCCTGCATCTGATCTTCGACTTCACGCATCGACATCTGACCACGGAAGATAGCAGCGACTGTCAAGTAGCGACCATGTCTTGGATCACAAGCGGCCATCATATTCTTTGCATCAAACATCTAAGACGACGACACGTGAGAAAAATACAAGAGACTAAAAATAGCAATAACCTGTTTAGTGAGCTCAGAAACAGACTCGGCATGAAAGACGGACGATCCTTTAGCAGCAAGTGGAGCGAAACCAGGCATGAAAAAGTGAAGACGCGGGAACGGAACCATGTTGACAGCAAGCTTACGCAAATCGGCATTCAACTGTCCCGGGAAACGAAGACAAGTTGTCACACCAGACATCGTCAAAGCCACTGTAACAAGGAAAATATTTAATTTCAGATAAAAGAGTAATTGTGAATAAAAGACTGACCCAGCTGATTCAAATCACTGTAACTGGGATTCTGCAACTTAAGGGTACGGAAGCAAATGTCATAGAGAGCCTCATTGTCAATGCAGAAAGTTGCGTCAGTATTCTCCACCAGCTGATGAACCGAAAGCGTCGCGTTGTAGGGCTCCACTACAGTATCCGAAACCTTAGGAGAAGGAACAACACTGAAAGACGACATGATGCGATCCGGATATTCTTCACGAATCTTCGAAATGAGCAGAGTTCCCATACCAGAGCCAGTACCGCCACCCAGCGAATGCGTCAATTGGAAGCCCTACAAGAAAAACTACAGATTCAAATTTGTTTACTGCGAAAATTCACCTGGAGACAGTCGCAACCCTCAGCCTCCTTACGAACAACATCGAGAACCTGGTCCACGAGCTCAGCGCCGTCTGTGTAATGTCCCTTAGCCCAATTGTTTCCAGCACCACCCTGCCCGAAAATGAAGTTGTCCGGTCGAAAGAGCTGTCCATACGGTCCAGAGCGAATAGAATCCATGGTCCCAGGCTCGAGGTCGACCAACACAGCACGTGGCACATACTTCCCACCTAGAACATACTGGTAATTGACAAAATGAAAAAAAAAATGAAATCATTTACCCGAGGCCTCATTGTAATAGACGTCGACACGCTCTAGCTGGAGGTCGTTGTCGCCCTTATACAGACCATCCTCCATTATGCCGTGCTCATCCGAAATCACTTCCCAAAACTGAAAATCGTATACTTTATAGTAGGTAAAAACGAGATAAATCGTACCTTGGAGCCGATTTGATTGCCGCATTGACCAGCTTGGACGTGCACGATTTCACGCATCTTATTTTTGAGCAAGAAGCTTTTCTTGGAGTCGAGGAAACTTTATAACGCAAAACAACTGAAAAATTCACATTGAGAATCTCCAGATCGGCACCCTTGATAATTCAGAATCAAAGGGTCGATCTTCCAGCATCCCCAATAATCGAGGGTTGACTATGGAACAAAAGCTTCAAGCTAACGTTTCACAAAGACTCAATTTAAATGCCTCCTAAGCAATCGAAGTGAATAAACTATGCAAAATAAACGATGTTAAAATTTTACAAGATGAACAAGAGAGTCATCCGAACAGAGCAAATATTTATGGCCGAACCAGTGTTCTCAATAGTCAGAGGCAGAATGGAAAGTCAGAATGAAATTCAAAAATTCTGACAGTCAGAAAGCGCGGGAAAATATTCTGACTGTTAGAATGAGAGTCAGAAAAAAAATCGATCAGATCACGCTGGTTTTTCCCTGTCTGATCGTCATTTCTGAGAGTCAGAAAGAGTCTGACAGTCAGAATAATTTCCCGCGCCTTCTGACTGTCAGAATTTTTGAATTTCATTCTGACTTTCCATTCTGCCTCTGACTATTGAGAACACCGGGCCGAACTGTCTGATAGAGCTCTTGAAAAGCACTATAATCAGAGAAAATATGGTAGTCAGCTTTTTAGAGTTATTCTAGGAGATACAATTTATACAGCATTGAAATTGCTCATGAGAGTAGTTTTCTATGGAAGCATTTTGCAGAATTTTTTCGCGGGAGTTTAGAAAACAATAATATTCTCCTGTTTTCTCTCTGATGCCGACCCACGATGGTGAAAAACTCATACCGTATAACCTCTATTAGACGGGCACCCTTTAATAGATGGGCACCCTCAAGGACCTATATCTCAGCGCAAAAATTTTTTTTTGCAAATCTGTTTTTTGCGTTTTCTTGATCACCTCGATCTTAGTTGATTCCGCTTTTTAGATTTTTTTGAGTACCCGAAAATCTCAAAATCAAAATATTTTTTTTCGATTTTTTAGGGGTTGAAAAATAGAAGGGCATGCCCGTCTATTAGAGGTTATACGGTAATTGCACGCATTTCCGCATATAAGCATTTTTTATGACACTTTTCTGTGATACGGTCACCCGTCACATGCTGTGGGTACGGCAAGGTAGAGCACCAATCTCTATTATAACACCACTCTCTAACAAAGATCTAATTTACAAGGGAAGGACCCTGACTGTGACCTGGGGGAACTTTGATGACAAATTTTCTATGAGTAGTCTTGTAAAGCGTGCCCCAGTTCCTGACAAATCTGGCTCCCCAGCTCTGAAGGTTCACGAAATGCGGTAGAAGGGTCACTCAAAGTTCTAAAAACACCTCGATACGCATATCATGACTTGCATAACTGACCATTGGGCCAAGGGTCATTTATAAAATTTTTATTAGCATTCAGAGGTGGGGAGCCAAATTCACATAGGGTTGGGCACGCTCTACAAGAATAAGCGCATAAAAAAAATTATCGAAAAAAACCCCACGTCACAGTCAGGGTCCCTCCCTTGTCAGAATTCACTAATCGTTCTATTTTGCCTGAGTTACTTTTGGATAGAAAAAACCGTCATTCCATCTAGTTTTAGAAATACATTCTTATAGATCGAATTATTAATTTCATGGGTATATGTTTTGGGTTTTTGTCAAGAACGAAAAAGAAACACAAAACGTCACTATAACACTAGTCGGGAGTCGAACCTGAGACTCGGTGTATCGAGTTGGCGTATCGAGTCGCAACTGTATCGAGTTGGCGTATCGAGTCGCAACTGTATCGAGTTGGTGTATCGAGTCACAATGTGTATCGAGTCGTCGTTATACCCTATTTTGTTTGGCTTGTTTGATCATTTCTAGGGGTAATTTGGGTACATGACGATTTTCCGCCACCAATTTTCCGCCGCGACAATTTTCCGCCGCTGTAATTTTAGTTTCTGTTTTCAAGGCGGTGGTGAATCCACCCGTGGTAAATTTACCCTCCAGGCTTTGAGGTTACAGGTTCAAATACTGGTGGTAGCCGACATTATATTTTCTTGAAGACCAGCCATAAGGCGACCAGTAAGCCTGAGGGATGTGGGTAGAAAAACACCCTACTGCCTTCCCTAAATGGGTATCAACCTCCAAAACCCAAAATTTCGTTTTTAGGTGTAAGAAATTAAAATTTTTGTACCTTTACCAGTTTTTAATGCTAAAACAGAGTTTTTAACGTTTTGCATTGGGAAGCCAAGGTAAACATTTATATAAAGGTATTCTACCACATTTTGATCACTGGAGCTGGGCAGAAAGAGTCTCTATATACATTTTTGATCAAGAGTCTTGCTCGGAATCATGTTTAAGGTAAGTGAGTGCGCGCATCTCTAACGAACGACACCCAACTGGCAGCCGTTCCCAACTGGCAGCCCTCCCAACTGGCAGCCCCCAACTGGCAGCCTTCCCAACTGGCAGCCCCAACTGACAGACAAACTCTCACTTTATTTCTTTTAGCTGAAGGGTGGCCCTTTTCAGCCAAAAAGGTGGCACTTTTCAGCCACAATTGACACTTTTCAGCCACGGGGTGGCACTTTTCAGATTTATCCTTTTTTAGGGTCATTTTTTAGTGATTTATCACATTTTTCTTGCTGGAGCTGGGCAAAAAGACTCTCTAAATGCATTTTTGACCAAGAGTCTTGCTCGAATTATGTCTCAGGTAAGTCTGTGCGCGCATCTCTAACCAACCAAGCCCCCTGCGACCCCTTCGGGGGCGCAGGGGGCTTGGTTGCTTGGGGTTGAGATGCGCACACACACACATACCTGAGGCACAAATCACTCGAAAATGACTTTGGATGCATGAAAACATATGCATACCAGAGTTTATTTATGCGGTAGGCCCCAGAAAGTAAAAACCTGTTCAAAATCCTCAAGTGTTTAGTAATATTTCTTTAGTTCCCCCCATATAACCAAATTTTGAAAAATGTTTTTCATACAATCCAAAATGTGCAGAAAAAATGAGTTCGGGAGATGATTTCGGGTCATTTTTTGAAAAATCCGGATATGGGGGGACTAAAGAAGTTCCAATACTAGAACAGACACACGACGGCTTTTTAATTTGAAACATTTTTCCGTGTCAGGGCTATAAAATTCGAAAAAAGCTGCCAGTCGGGGCTGCCAGTTGGGAAGGCTGCCAGTTGGGGGCTGCCAGTTGGGAGGGCTGCCAGTTGGGGGCTGCCACTTGGGAGGGCTGCCAGTTTGGGGCTGCCAGTTGGGGGCTGCCAGTTGGGAGGGCTGCCACTTGGGAGGGCTGCCAGTTGGGGGCTGCCACTTGGGAAGGCTGCCAGTTGGGAGGGCTGCCAGTTGGGGGCTGCCACTTGGGAGGGCTGCCAGTTGGGGGCTGCCAGTTGGGAAGGCTGCCAGTTGGGATTTTACCTCTCTAACCGACCAAGCCCCCTGCGCCCCCTTCGGGGGCGCAGGAAGCTTGGTTGCTTGGGTTGAGATGCGCACACCCACATACCTTAGACACAAATCACTCAAAAAAGAGTCTGGATGCAAAAAATATATATGCATACCAGAGTTTCTTTATGCTTTAGGCCCCAGTTAACAAAACTATGTTCAAATACCATCTTTTTGGCGTGCTAGGCATCTCTTTAGAATAGTTCGCCGTGCTCCTTTTTCGCAAAAAGTCAACTTTTGATGTGGGAACATGTCAGAAAATAGCTTCTTTTATCATTTCAAGCATACAAAAATTACTCAGGAAACGTTAAAACACTATTTTCAAACGCCCCTCTTCCCAGTGCCGGATGACTGATAGTTGGGATTTTATCCGATATAGGGTGTTTGGAAACATATAAAAAAGTTGATATCTGGGGCATATCCAAGTAGCGCCAAATAATTTTACACCGAATGGACGACCACCTGGTTTGGTTGGTGCATGTATTATCCAGTAGGATTGAGGCTGGATTCGAGGCTTGATTGAGGCTAGAAATTTAAAAATCGGCTAGACTGACTCGTGAAGCATAGTATTTTTCAAATATAATACTGGCGGACTATATGGGTTAATAATCGGACAACTTTTTTTTAGATAGTCAAACCGCACTCTGAGTCCCATTCTAGGTGGGTTAGCATCATAATAATATCATGTCTATGCTGACGCAAAGATTGTCGTGCAGAGATTACGCATAATTTAAAAAGAGAAACTGAAATTATGGCAGCGGAAAATTGACGGCGGAAAATTTGTCGGCGGAAAATTTGTCGGCGGAAAATTGGTCGTCGGAAAATTTGTCGGCGGAAAATTGTCGCAAAACAACTTGGTCCCCTGTTAATTATGGTTATTGTAACATTGTGATTATGGAGATCTTGGTTATTATGATTAACATGACCACCTTAACAACAACAGGTGGGACCAACCTGTTTTTCACGAAAAAACAACAGGGAACCAAGGCGAAAAATGGAAACGCATTCTTTATTACAGCCTTAGGTGTTTGGCCCTTTTGTGACATTTTTGGCGTTCTGCCCTATGTTTTATTTTGGCCACTTATAAGGCTCTTACAATGAGCAGGTGTAGGTGCAGGTGTGGGTCGAGGTCGATGTTATGTTATTACAATGACAGGTGCGGGTGCAGGTGTAGGTGAAGGAGGATGTGTTCTTACAATGGTCTACACCTCGACCTGTACCTCAACCCGCACCTGCACCGCGATATAACCCTCGCCCGGTTAGACCATTTGTGTATTTCGCATCACAATTCTGTAAAACGATTTCCTTATTGAAATTCAATTTTAAAAACGTCTGTAAAAAAGATTTGAGATATTGTTTATGAAAATGGCTAAATCGAGCCCCGGTGGAGGTCCCGGTGGATGTTTTCAATTCGAATTGAAAGACATCGCTCAGGCGGAGGTAAATTTTTGTTTACGGTTAGTTTTTTTAACACCTCTCCTATAACTAATCTTACACGCTGATCACGAATCCGATATTGTTTTTGCCATTAGACTTCAAAAAACTGCTAAAAAATTAGAACTCAACGTTATATGTGAAATCCGCTCGAGTCAACAAATATTTGAACAAATGCAAATAATTCAACTTAAATATTATTTTGTAAAATATTTTCTAATTTCACAGTGAGTTTTCAAAAAGAAGGGCAGTCTTATAAGCGTATCGGGCATGCCGAAGACGAATCTGGTGTCAAATTTGATTTTGACCAGCGAGGCAAAAGTATTATAAAACAAAGTACTACAAAAGTATTATATTTAAATAATTTTCTGTTTTTTGGGGCTTTTAAAATTTGCGACTTTCTTTTTCTTTTATCTTTCTGCAGTCTGGGACATTTAATAAAGACAGTCCTAATTTTGTGCTGGTACACTCGGCGCCTAAGGCCTCACCTAAATTTAAAAAAGTTTAAAAACGAGAAAATAGCCAAAAATAAATTAAATTAAAAGGGCGCGAATTCAAACGAAATGGTACAAAAAGTACTAGTACCACTTGTACTGTTTCAGGGACTCCTATTCTTTTCTATTTTTGACGTTTTACATCAATATCATTTTTTGTGCTCGTAAATCAATAAGCAAATACTAGATAAAATGGCTTTTCTTAGACGAAAAATGACCAAACTATACTTTTTTGGCCAAATACCGTATTTCCTCTAATAAGCGCCCCGGGGCGCCTATTTTTCAAACCCGCAAAAATCGGAAAATTTGGAAATTGATTACGAGATTTTTGGGTGCTCAACCAAAATCTTAAAAGTGGAATTGGTAGAGCTCGTGGGAGTTAAGAAAACGTATCAAACAGCTTTGCAAAGTATTGCTTCTACACTGAGATCCAGACCCTCAAAGTCGAGGGGGGGGGGAGGACGCTTATTAGAGGATATACGGTATGCTTTTTTCAAAACTAGAGCTTGCCCGCCTTATGGGCGGGTTTTATTTTCCGCTGATTTTCCCGAATTATTTTTCGATTTATTTTCCGCTGATATTTCTGTAGAATTTTTCGATCTATTTCTTGCTGATATTTTCGTAGAATTTTTAATTTACTTTCGATTATTTCACCTTCAAAATTATTTTAAGATCTATGAAATCAAATCTGAGATGACTAAAATTATACACCGCCACTCTCAATTACTTATCCACTCTTCACACAGCTGTCAAAGCGTCTTCTTCTGGCGCGAGATTTACAAAAGCGTCTGCTTTGTACTCTCTGGTGAGATTCATAGAAGCGCCTTTATTGTTGCGGGATTCATAAACACACACAACCGAAACATATACCGTGAGCTATGAGGTCCTTTCCGAGACTCACAGAACTACTTTATTTGCTAACTTTTTAAGACGTGTGTGTGTGTTGATATTGATTAAGGCATATTCATGTTAGGCATGATTTACATAAACGTTTGTCTTCTTTCCTCTGGCGAGACTCATAAAAGCGTCTTTTGAACTGCTCGAGATGCTCAAGAAGCGATATGAGAACACCGCAAAATTTCTTCCTGAAGAAGACTCGAGAAAAGATTTTATTTAAAGATATTCTCGAAACATAATTAGTCCATTTCCTTTGATCCAAAAATGAGCAAATATAACGTAAGATATGCACATACTACACACAACACAAACAACGAAAAAACATAATTTTTTTGACAAAAAAAATACAGGCAATTGAAATAAACGCGAAAAATTGAAGAATGAGCCGTGCGACCGAAACATGAGCCGTGAGCTATTGACTTGGTTCAATTTTACTATATTTGCTAATCTTTTTAGATGTGGGTGCCTAGATTCATGAAAGCATATTCTTGCTGTGCATGATTTACAAAAGCATTTCTCTTTTTTCCTGTGGTCAGGCTAAACAGATCAAGAAGCGATAATGAACAAAACCATTTTTCGCATAGGAATCTATCAAAGCGCCTATTCTATGGGACGATTAAGAGAAGCATTGACTTTGTTTGACGCTGGAAGTTCGCAGCAAGGTTTAATTTGTTTCGTTGTGATTCTTGTGGCAGTGTTTCACGAACAGTCGGGAAGAAATACATGAGAGACAACGACGGAAGCGAGCCGATCGCTCCACGTTCCGTAATATCAAAAAAAACGACCATAGTCTCGATGTAAAAGACTCAAAGAATTCTCATCTCAAGATAAAACTCAAGATAAAGATCAACCAATCTTCTGAGTTTTCGAACTTAGAGCAAGTCACTCAGACATCATAGATGATTGACACATAGGACCACACCTGAAAATGATGAGAATAAATTTCTTAATGCTCACTTGAGCAGAGGACTAAACTATGCAAGTAATGACACACGAAAAATTAGAAGGAAAAAACATGTCACATGAGCCATAACAAAGTCACCATGAAAAGTGACCATAATACAGAATACATGATCACTACATGTTACATGATCATTATGGTATGCAAGAAAGTTAGACCATGACTGAAGGTAGAATTTTCATTGTTGAAGCAGCTGGAGTGACCATGATTCATACTTGAATCAAAAACAAAAAAATAACTGCAATAAGACTGCTTGATGATTCACAGTCTCACCCTCTGATACCTTGACTTAGTTACTCTTCAAGTTGAGACTCAATCATGAACCATAGTACAGTCTAAGCACTTCAAGTATTTACTATTATTGAAGGATTTGGACTGTAGCATGAATCATATTTGAAGCAAGAAATATTCAAAACTAGGGTTTCTGGCGCCTTAACAGGCGCCGAGTTATGAGTGAAGAATCATGGTACAGTCAATCCTCTCAATTATGACACTCAAGGAACCGGCCAAGAGACGGGATTTGATATCTGTTTTACCTCAAATTTTTATGACTATTGCCGACCCCCAAGTGGGACCACTACCTGGATATTACTACCTGGGTAACACCACCTGGGTACCACCAGCTGGGTAACACCACCTGAGGACCACAAATTGATGGTAGTATGTCTCCTTGCCAAAATGATTGTGCGCCAATTCGATCCGGCGCCAATTTGATGCTGCTTCAATATGAGTCTGCACCAAATTCAATTAGGCGCTGATCGAGTTGGCGTCATTTTGTTGTTTGTGACAAATGATTTGGCGCCATTTTTCTGTTGGCAACGATTGGCTCTGAGCCATTTTTCTACTATACCAAATGTCTAAGCTGCAATCATTTCTTTTTACGAAGCTGCGCCAATAGTGAGTTTGACCAAAATGATATCCCGACAACAGCCATCCAGGTGCAAAGGTACCTTCCTATCGTTTTCGTATCCCGATAGGTAAAATCGCATTTTAGACCTTATTAGACCCAATTCTTGACGCCATTTTAGACGATGAATTTTTTTTGTTTTTTTATTGAAGATTTTAATTCTGTAGGCCATAAAGTTGGACACCCACCTCGATAACCGAAATCACTAAGTTATATGAAAAACAAAAAACATCTTATTTTATCTTTTCTAGAATCTTGTAGAGAGTCGGTTTTAAAAGTACGTGAGGGTCCACCTGAAGAACACCACTTGGGCACCGCCACCCGGGCACCACCACCCGGGCACCACCAATTGGGTCCCACCAACTGGGTACCACCACCTGAGGAACACCACTTGGGCACGACCACCCGGAGACCACCAATTGGGTAACACCAACTGGAAAGGACCAACTGGGTAGGACCACCTAGGTATCACCAACTGGGTACCACCACCGGAGTTCGATTTACTGAATTACTAAATACAGCGATAAAATAAGAATATTCGAAAAACGCGCAAATTCAAAATAATTTTGTTGTTAATTTTTTCTTCAATGATTTGACCAATTTCAATGCTTAATTTGTTAAATTCTCAAAAACCGGCTCGAGTCACAATGCTCTATGATATCACAATCTAAAAAGCACACTTAGCTCTACCGATTGCAAAAAGAATGAGCGTGGCACATTGACTCCAGCTCGAGAAAAGTCAAAAAGAAGCAAAACACAGTGTGACTTACTCAGTCCAAATACTATATAGAGATTATTTGAAAAGACTCGAGTGCAAGTGTTTATTCGAGAATATTTTCCGTTCTCTAGAAGAGCGTGCCCGTGCAAATGGTTATTGAGTACGATAGAAAAGTACGGTAGAAAAAATATCTAAATTTTAAAATAATTGTGTTATTTTTAAATCCAATTAAATCAAACCAGGTATGTCCATCCTATGACCAGGCTGCCAGCCTGCTTCTTTAAAGCCTCGTGTCCAATTAGCGGATTTTCCTTTCACTCTCACTCTTCATTGGACACACAACAAACCTTTCACGCTCACTCTGACTTTGGCCCTCACTCTCACTTTCAGTGTGTGTCCAAAGTCAGAGTGAGAGTGAAAGGCAGAGTGAGAGTGAAAGGCACACTGATAGTGAGTATGAATGGCAACTTTTAAAAGACTTGAAACTAAAAAAGACTAGAAGGCAGACTGAGAGGCAGACTGAAGGGAAATTTTTTCTAATTTTTAATTTATTTCTGCATCCCGGATTCGAACCAGCGACCTCCCTTCTAAATAAGTAAGGCACTACACCAACCCCTCTCTTTATTAGGATCGCCCAGAACTCACGTCGGAGTAGCCGATAGGCAGAAATAACTGGTTTTTGGGGGTTTACTAAGGAGGGGGGGGGGGGTAAACTTTTTGCAAAAAATCGATTGAGCGGATCAGAATTCCAGTCTGCTTGGCTAAGTCGCCCAGAATTCCACACTAATCCACCCTGAACCACTCAAACCACCGTAAACCTAGAATTCTGAGCGATTAAGCCTATCGGACCCGAAATCTGATCCACTCAATCGAATTTTCGCAAAAAGCTTACCCCCCCCCTCTCCCCCCATCTAGTAAACCCCCAAAAAACCAGTTATTTTTGCCTTTAGGCCACTCTGCATGTGGTTCTGAACGATTCTAAGGAGTGATGTGGAGGTTGCTGGTTCGAATATTTGAAAATTCCGCTTATTGGACACACGAAAATTGAGTGCAAGTGAGAGTGAGAGTGAAAGTGAGAGTAAAAATAAGTGTCCGCTAAGTGGACACACACTGAAAGTGTGATTGAGAGTGAGAGGTGAGAGTGAAAGGAAAATCCGCTAATTGGACACGAGGCTTAACGCTTTCAAAAAGAAGAAAAAACACAGTCTCACCTGTAATCTAACCACTATATCTGATGCATTTTTTTGTGCTGTATCACATGATATTTTTATTTTCAGGAAATTGCCTATTAAATTTTGAAAAAATTACGAAACCAAGCCATAGCCACCTGAATTTTCGTCAAAAAGCCCCTGGTTTTTGGTATGGTTTTGGGGTTAAATTGTTTTGCGTTGAATAATGTGATATTTGCTTGTTGTCTTGTAAGTCTTTGTGTTATTTTCGTTGCCTTTTTCACGCTGAGCATTTTGATATACTGCACTCTCTATTTTCTTCAGAAAGTCGGCCAGGAATATGCCAAACTAGGTATCCTTCAAATTCCAATACCAGGAAAACAGCTGATTTTGCCTCTGCTCCTGTAATTTCTGGGTGACTTTTGCTTAATTTTTGTGCTGATTTTTGCCTTATCTTGTAGCTCTTGAATTTCTCTTCAAATATTGACTAGGCATTGAGCAGTTATACACAGCTGCGACATGCTCTCGAGCGGCTTTAAGTGGAAATTTGACAGGTCAGAAAATGGTGGTTTTGTGAGTAGGACGCTAGTTGTCTACTTTTTTGCCAACAAATTGTAGCTCATATACACTTATTCGAAAGAGCAGGGGCGGTTATAATAAAGATTACCCTTACCTCTACCTTTTACTCCTACCTCTACCCTTACCTCTGCCTTCAACTTTTACCCTTACCTCTACCTTTTACCCTTACCTCTACCTTCAACTTTTACCCTTACCTCTACCTATACCTTCAACTTTATTCTCGAAAACGAAATAAACGGCAAGTTATTTATTTCAATCCGCAACCACAGCAACATAATTCAACGCGCAAAGTAATGATTAACAATAGAATTTCTCATACTAGATCCGCTATTCATTCTTTCACCTTCAGCAAAGATTTCCTCCGGCGGTTGATCATCGTTCATTTCTTCATCGTTCTCATCGGAGACCCCCCGCAAACGGCAGATGTTGTGTAAGACTGCGGCGGCAATGATAAATTGAGGCACCCGCTCCAATGCGATTCGAAGCTCTCCATGCAAAGAATGGAACCGACGCTTCCACCGACCGATGACTTGTTCAACCAACACCCGAGTCCTACAGAGGGAGGAGTTGTATCTGAAATTCACTGCTTAGGAAGAAAATAAATAAAACATCTCAGGCGTAAACATAACGATAACTAGACATGAGAGCGATAAAATACGACAAACAGTGCGTGTACAGCAAAGAAAGCAAATCTCAACAAACAACACAGAATAATGAAAAACGGACGTCGAATTCGTGTTCAGCGACCCAGAATTACCTTAGAAATGCATTGCGGGACAAAATTAAAAAATCGAGTTGGGGGTAAAATTTTTACTCTGCTACCACCCATGGTAAAAATATGTCTTGGTCCCCCTGTTGTTTTTTTACTTTTACCTCTACCTCTACCTTTACATGCAGCTTTTATTATAACGGGTAGAGGTAAGGGTAAAAGGTACGGGTAGAGGTAGGTGTAAAAATTCTTTATTATAACGGGTAGAGGTAAAGGTAAAAGGTAAGGGTAAATCGATTATTATAACCGCCCCAGATCGTAGCGGTCATTTTGAAATATTACACTCATAGATGTGGCTTGAAGAGGAGTAGTGTCAGCTTTTCGGGAGATTGTCCACTTTTTTCGAAATGGTCGAGTACTGGAAACAGGGTATTAGGTCACTTCAGCACATCCATACACCCATAGTCATATACACAGAAATGATCAGCGTGAAAAACGGCACCAGAATACACGCATATACCGGTCGGGCGTTCTCGTATTAAGTGAAAGTGTCAACAAATCCAGCAAAGTTATTGCATCCGTTCCCAAAGTTTTGAAAATCTAAATTGTATTCAAAAAGAAAAAAGTTACTTTAAAATTCTTGGCGTTTTGTTTGTCTTTAACTGAACACAAATTTGCTTTTAGAAACCCCGTGGCCGGTGTTGAACAAAAATACTCAAATTGTTCTGGCGTCAATTCAAATTATTTTAAAACTAACAAAAAATGGAATTTAGGTGAATTCTGTCTCGCTTGGAAAGACACTTTACAAATGCAAATTCTGTATACATTTGTAAATTGGACTTTCATATTAACTTTTTAGCACTTTTCCAGCAATTTTATTTGACTTCTGTTCAAAAAATAAATGAAGAAAGCTGAAATATTGAGTGTGACCACACATCGACCTCGACCAAGCAGTGTGACCATGATCGACCTCGACCCCGACCTCGACTAAGGAGTGTGACCAAGGGGTTATTTATTTTTTGAATCTTTAATATTTCGGCAAGACAGCAATAAGTAACGTAAAACACAAAACTTGATTAGTCATCTATGTAGCTCAGTCGAGCATCAGGGCATTGACAGTAATGATGTAAGTTCGACGACCCCGACCCTCTTTTATTGGCCTGTCTTAATTTACTTTTCTCTTGTAACTTTACTTTCTGGTTGTCCATAAATAAGACAAAAACTTTATTGGTTTAACAAATCAGCTATAACAGCTGTTCTAAAAAATAAAGAAAAAGTCAAATTTCTCGCAGCAGGTGTGAAGTGTTAATATGGGTATTGATGTTTCAGTAGCGGTAGTGATTAGGCTTGAAAGGTCCCTCTTTGGGGATACCTAAAAATATCGTAGCCAATTTTATGTTCATGCTTAAAAGACTAACCCAAATAGTTGGCCTGATCTTCCGTGAGTTTGGTCAGTTTCACACCTAAACTTATTTTCTCGCATTATATTTTTCTCTTGTCGCACAAGTATGCATACCCAGTTTGTCCAAATGCAATCGAGCCACTTCCTCGTCTAAAGTTTTGGGCAACACATACAGACCAATTTTGTAAGCATCAGGAGTTCCGTGCTTGGTGTAAAGTTCAATCTGGGCCAAAACTTGGTTAGTGAAACTAAAAGTTAAAAAATTACATTTTTATCAAATAATTCGTGGCAATATCTACCTGGCCGACATGACAAATGAGGGGTGACCAGTGGCACAACCTAAATAAAAGCAGCTTGGAGGAATAGACGGTTGAACATAGAACGTTTTTCAATGTCCTATTTCAAAAGTTTACCTAGGTTGACAAGTCGTCCCTCAGCCTACAACAAATCAATGTGAGTGGCTAGTCTTATGCAGTGGAAACCAATAACTTACGAGCAAAATGACGTGGCGGTTGTTTTTGAGCAAGTAACGATCCACTTGAGGTTTGATTATGTCCTTACTAACACAGTTGTCATTCAACCACTGCACATCGATCTCTGAAAGTGTCGGAATGTGCATGAGCTTATAATCACTTTGCACAAACACCTACCACAGTCAAAGTGACCCACATTGCATACAATAGCGTCATCGGGCAACTGTTCCATGTGCTCTCCACGCACGATACCTTTGCAACCAGTGGTGGTCACCACGATTTGGGCTTGAGAGACCACCTCATCCAAGGTACGCACTTGATAACCTAAACAAAAGTCGTCACAATATTTACAAATTATATCTGAGTTCACCTTCCATGGCTGCCTGAAGAGCATTGATTGGGTCGATTTCAGTGACAACCACATGGGCTCCGAAAGCTTTGAGGGATGCAGCTGCTCCTTTACCCACATCTCCATAGCCAGCCACCACCGAGAATTTACCAGCCAACATTACATCTGTGGCACGCTTGATCCTGAAGTAGGAGATGGATAATTAATTTCAGCAATCTTTTGAACCAGTAAAAGTGACCCATCAGGCAGCGACTCCCGAATGCCGTAAAGATTGTCAAACTTGGACTTGGTGACTGAGTCATTTACATTAATGGCTGGAACCTGAACTCAAAAGTCAATTTTTTAATTTTCAAAATAAATTAATCGACCATGAGGGTGCCAGCAAGAAGCATCTTGGCCAAGTTGTGAACTCCAGTAGTGGTCTCCTCGGAGAGTCCATAGATGCCGGACAAAAGCTGAGGGTGTTTGGAATGAACAAGGTTGGTCAAATCTCCACCATCGTCCAAGATCATGTTGAGGGGCTTTCCATCCCGGAAGATAATGGTCTAAACAACAGGATTAAATGAGCAAGCAAAAATGAGTGAGTGGGCAGAAACCTTTGAAATTATTGACTCTATACAAGGTGGCCCAAATTCGCCGCACGGTTGGTTTTCGCCATAACTTTCTATTTTGATTCAAGCTTGTCTCGTGACTGAATTAGGTGTCATGTGAGTCAGAATCACGAGACACCTGATTTAGTCACGAGACAAGCTTCAATAAACATTTTTTTCAAGCATATTAAAAAAATTTTGACGCCAAAATGTTCGCTAGATTCTGCTGATCACTTTGAGTGAAAAATATCTAAAAGGTAGGATAAAAAATTATGTCTACAAACCGGTTGAAATTTGTCTCGCAACATTTGTCTCGCGGGAGTCTGATGAGAGCTATAGAAAATTTTTGAGAGAAAAAACCATTGCTGGTCCTTGCCTTTTCTCCGTGTAACGCACGGGCATGGGCCTTTAAAACGAAAAATAGCTTCAAAAAGTTGAATTTTCGAACCGACTATCAAAAGTCCGTAGTGCGCCTCCAAATTTCTATTTTTCCTAGATGTTATTTTTGTTTCTCAGAATTCGATATTTTGTGTGTTACAATTTAATCTGAGCCATTTTCCGAACAATAATTCAGTTTTTATGAAACCGACCTGTTCAATGCACCACTCATACTCCTCCTCAGACTCTCCTTTCCAAGCATACACAGCGATTCCACGAGCAGCCATTGCAGCAGCAGCGTGATCTTGAGTGGAAAAAATATTGCAAGATGACCATTGAACCTACAAAAAAACCACAGAAATAAGATACTGGCTGAGTCGAAAAATTTTGACTTAAAAGTGCAAACCTCAGCACCCAGTTCTATCAGGGTCTCCATTAAAACAGCCGTCTGGATGGTCATGTGCAAGCAACCTGCAATTCTGGCTCCCTAAATTTATTTATCATTACTGTTTTAAATAGTTGACCGGAGAATATTACTTTCAAAGGCTGTTGAGGTCCGTACTTAGAGCGCATAGCCATGAGACCAGGCATCTCATTTTCTGCCATCATAATCTCTTTGCGACCAAATTCGGCCTGGCTCATATCGGCTGAAAACAAAGTAATATAAGTAAAAGTTCACAATCACAAAGAATACTACAGCCTTGTTGCAATATTTGCCAACTTCTAAGCTGCTCTCATAGGCGAAACCGATTTTTGTGTCGAAAACAAATTTTTCCGGATACGAAAGCTAGTTCAAGTATGCTGAACAATCTCAATATATCTATCAAAGTTTTAGTGCAAGATGTCAATCCTTCAAGTGCGACCCCTACCTAGGCCTCAGACTTTACCTCATTTCTCTGAGTGAAATTAAATCGATCCGATAGTCTAAACATTTTTTTTTGAAGTAGAGTGAAGTTATATCGGGAGGCGCGAGTTTTTTTTAAACTGTGGTTAAAAATCAACTGGTTTAATCGAAAATTTGCAGATATTCCGCATTATACTGACGTATTAATTTTGGGGAAAAAATCCGAAAATGTAAAAAAACGCAAAAAAGTGTTAGCCCAGCTGTGCCAAATTTGAGGGTATGATGTCTTATTGAGACCTAATTGTCAATGGCTTAAACTGCGAATAAAGAACATTTGGAATGCTTTGTCTGTAAGAGAGTTTTATAAGAGTAAGAAAAATAGATCTATAGACTTCAACAATCTAAATAATTCTTTTAATCACTTACCAACTTTGTACGGGGGCTTCTCGTGGTTGGCAGACATTACTGGCAATTTTTTGAAGGCAAGACTACTGGAGCTACTGAAAACGAAATTTTGAAAGAAAAATTAAGGCGAAAATAAATCCTCCTAATAATAACACATTGATACCTATCAACAATAATTTACAAAGAGGAAAAACGTGCACGAAAAATCTTCCACTGGAAATATTCCTACATAAAATTTCCTCCAAGATAGATTACACGTTTGTGACCCTTTTGAATACGAAGAACAAGCCAGTGCCCAAAATTTAAAGATAGGGGAAATAGATTTGGTCAAACTATTCAAAAAGAAGGGAAAGCAAAAGACTTGCTGGACCTTATCAGATAGAATAGAAATAAGAACACAAAGCCAACAAAGAACAAATATTTCATTGAATATATATTTGGACGAATATTTATTATAAAAAGGCACAGCAAAATCAGACACCCAATCTGTCTATATATCAGTCAATTAAACAGCATTTGAACATATCTAGCTTTATATGATGACTTTATTTAAAAAGTGATAGACACGAATAAACTGATAAATTCATCATAAAATATCTTTTATAACACACTGTTATAACTAGGCTTGGACTCCGGATCGGAATCCGGTCTAGGTTTTCACGACGAAAAAAATCCGGAATCCGTCCGGGACTCAAACGCTCAAGCCTAGTAATAACTGGCTGTACCGAACAGTGTTTTCATAACTAACACTAACTCTTAACACTAACACTAACCTAACTGTTAGTTTAGCAAACTAACACCCGATTTTTCTCGTTTTGGTCAGGAAAACTGCGGAATCTAATATTCATGACCTTATACCAACGTTTCGCAAGGAATCAGATGCACTTTACAGATTTTTCGAAAAAGTTACAAAAAGTGGATAAAAACCTAAATTTATACCTTAAACTAACTGTTAGTTTCTCAAAGTAACACACCACATTTAGTTTAAGAAACTAACAGTTAGTTTAAGGTATAAATTTAGGTTTTTATCCATTTTTTGTAACTTTTTCGAAAATCTGTAAAGTGCATCTGATTCCTTGCAAAAGGTTGGTATAAGGTCATGAATATTAGATTCCGCAGTTTTCCTGACCAAAAACGAGAAAAATCGGGTGTTAGTTTGCTAAACTAACAGTTAGGTTAGTGTTAGTGTTAAGAGTTAGTGTTAGTTATGAAAACACTGGTACCGAAAAAGGTAAAGAAATATTTGGTAAAAAGCACATTTGGTAAAAAAAATTTTTTGGTAAAAAAATTTCGTAAAGCACATTTGGTAAAATTTTTTTGGTAAAAGCATATTTGGTAAAATTTCTTTTGGTAAAGGAATATTTGGTAAAAATTTTTTTCGTAAAAGCATATTTGGTAAATTTCTTTTAGTAAGGCACTTTGTAGTCGTTTTTGTGTCAAAGACCTTCTCATTCCAACTTTTTCCTCTTTCCATTTCTTTCTCCTGGTTTCTATAGTATCCTCCCAGTAAAATTTTTCTTAATTATACTCATAGGGGTTATAGTCTTGGTAGTGATACCATTAGTGGTCTTTATCAGCTCTCAGTGCCCAGGTGGTCCAATCCTGATGTAAATGCACTGGCACCCATATTAAAAAACTAAACCAAACCCAAACCTAAAAAAAAATTCTTAAAAAAATGACCCATTTTTTTAACTTGAAATTACGTGGGGAATTAGGTTTGTTAGGACCAAAATCAATATTTAACCCACGCAAACCCCAAAACGTGCGGTGGTTACCTCCTGGTCAGGTGGATGTCCACCTCTGGATGGAGTTCTGAGCGATTATAAGTGGTGATGTAGAGCTTGCTGGTTCGAATCCACCTGGCCGCATACCTTATTTTTTATCATGATTTTGAGTGTTTGAGTGGTGTAGATGTTCATACACTCATCACCAAGGTTGCTGGTTCCAACCCCTCTGGGTGCAATCAGTCCTGAGTAGAGGACCTCGATTCATGTCCTGGTCACTAGGTGCTTAACAGGGTTCGGGGAGCATAAGGTGCTTTTATATGGTTTGGAGAAACGTCTATGCCCTCCTAAAACTCCGCGCCGAAATAAAATCTATGGCCGAAAACAATAACTCTATGACCAAAAGGTGTACCACCCAAAAATGTCCACCGAAAAAGTGCTTTACCAAAAAGTTTTCTTACTGCATGTGCCTTTACCAAAAAAATTTACCAAATGTGCCTTTACCAAAAAAATTTTTACCAAATGTGATTTTACCAAATAAAATTTTACCAAATGTGCCGTTACCAAATGTGCCTTTACCAAAAAAAATTTTACCAAATGTGCCTTTTACCAAATATTTCTTTACCTTTTTCGGTACACCCGTAATAACTGACTTAAGCAAAAATTATCTAATTTCGTAAATTCTTGTACAGTCGCCTCTTGCTATAACGGCACCCCAAAAGTTCGTTCCCACCTAGGGTCCGACACTTTTTCTAACCCAATTTTTGAAAAATTTTGCCAGTTCTGTTTTTACAGTCTGGTCGGAAATATCGTAAGGATTTCGATTTTGCCGATCGTTTTTTAAAAATCCTGCAATTTCATCATTAAAAAAGCAAACATTCGATATAACGGCACCCCTTTTTCAAAAAGGGTGCCGTTTGCTTTTTTAACCCAAAATTTTTTTTCTTCTCAAAAAATGATCGGCAGAATCGAAATCCTTACGATATTTCCGACCAGACTGTAAAAACAGAACTGGCAAAGTTTTTCGAAAATTGGGTTAAAAAAAGTGTCGGACCCTAGGTGGGAACGAACTTTTATGGGGTGCCACTAAATCGAGGTTCGACTGTAATATTTTTTTTATTTTATGAAAAAAATTTAGTGTCCTTGAGATCTGAGTCTTCTTGACTGCAAATTCATAATTGTCTCACGGTGCTGTTGGGATCTATGAACCGGACAGCAGACTAATCTCTGACTTGGAATCCGCTCGCTTGCCCAAGCTAAAACCCAAAAAAAATCCATGTTTTAGGTATAGATCCAAACAATTTAGAAGCCTCGTCAGTCCTGATTAGTTAACTAGCTTTCTGAGAATGTACATTAAGATTTGCATGGTCCCACAATGGTTGCAGCTATTGGTTTTTTCTGCACTTCTTCCGCAGTATTCTCCGACAAACGCAACTAAAATAGAAAAAACTAATGTTTACATAGTCTTAGCATGGATTACTCCTCTATCTATTGCTTTAAGCTGTTGTCATTTAGAGTCATTTCAAAATGAACACTTCCTTTCGAAACAAACTAATTTCTTTTTTCTATATTTAAAAACATCTTCGGTGTTTCGCGTTTTTCGTACTTTTACTCAAAAATACTTTTTACAGCTGCAAAAATTTGGCCAAAAGCCGCAGAAATTCTGCCTATAAAAATTATTGCCCTGTTTTATATTTATTTTTTTGCTAAAAACTCTTTAAAAAATATTTCTTAAAATAACACACATCCTTTTTTCACCCTCAAAAGACTAAACTCAATCAAAGCCACTTCAATTATGGGTCCAAAATTATTTTTCACATTCTATGAAATGATTTCCCTAAAGCACTAGTGGATTTGGGTCTTTGTTGTGGTGGGCTGTCTCTCCCTATTCATGTTGTTGTTTTTTTGAAGTCTGCATAAATGGTTCTTAATAATTTTTACTTTGCTCTTTCCGCAGACAGGTCTGGTTTAGACTTGTCTAAGAGCACAATGCTACAAATTTGTTAATTCAAGTCTTCTTGAAAACAAAGAGCGGCATTTTATTTTTAGCTTGCTTATAGAGCTTAGAATAGCTAATCTTTAATGGGATTCAGCTTTTTACATGTGTTTCCAAATTGTACTTCCCTTTTGCAGTCACGCAACAGCGTAAATTAGCAATGATACCCACATCACTCCATTTCCTAGCTAAAAAGATGGTAAAAATGTCAGTAGTAAACTGTGAATATGGTGTCCCATTTTTAAAATTCAACCCGGCCAAAATAATTTACTAATTTTTTTTAAATTTATATGGTATGAACTTTTAGTAATATTTTTTATTGATGGGTATGCTGTGTTGAGGTTTTACTCTACTTTGAAAAGTTATTTTACATCAAATCTCATGGCTTGTTCACGTTGTTAGAGTTAGAGTTCGGGTAAGAGGTGTTCATGTACTCAAAAACCCGAACTCAAACTCTAACTCGATGGTGTTTACGTACATCGAGTTAGAGGTCGAGCTTGAAAATGTTCATGTATATAGCTTAGATAGCTCACAATCTCACTCCAAAGCCGTCTAAAGCCACTGAAAGTTAGTTTTTGGGGGTTCACTAAAATAAAATCCAAGCTATATGCATGAACACCTTCAAATCCAACCTCGAACTCTAATTCTAGGTACATGAACACCCTCGAGTTAGAGTTATAGTTCGAGTTAGAGTTAGGATCAGAGGTGTTCACGTAACCAAAATCCCGAACTCTCAACGTGAACAAGCCATTACTCAACTATAACACTTAAATTTTTTTAACCGGATTGGAAATGTTAATTTCCAGCAAAATATGATTAAAACAAACAAAAAAAATTAGTGTAAAAAAACACAGCCGTTATGAATAGAAGTCAGAGCAAAATGTGAATTAATAACGAAAGCCGCCCAAGAATCAGACCTTTTGAAAATCGCTGTAACTACCCTTTGGAACAAAAAGTTTAGGCTTAGCGCTTAGGCTCGGGGTAGGCCAGCGTACGGAAGTTGTAACTGACCAATATCTCACGCCCTCGGGGACAAATATTAGGGTACTTTTTACTTTAGTAAAATAAGCGAAAATCGTCGGGTGGGGGAGGTATTTGCTAGTACGCTCATACTTTTTTCAATGGGTTTTTTCCCTTTTTCATTTCAATTTTTATTGCATTTTGTAAAGCAATTTAGAAATTCTGATATTCATGTTGCTAATCCAGCTTTTGACTCTACACAAGTTTGTCTGATATCGCAACACCAAGTAGTCGACAAGTGGCTCTAAAACCACATTTTGAAAAACACAAAACTTGGTACAATCCTTTCGTGTCGATACTATCTGCTTAACAGGTTTCACCCCTCCTTTAAAATTGAAATGTTAAATGTAAATGATACTCTTTGATATGTGGTGAAATATCAATTTTTTCTATCACAATTCAAACTCGAGGATTCTGTGGTTTCTTCTGTCTCTGAGCTTCATTTGAGAATAATAAGTCCTTGGCGGGCATAACCTAACGTCGAGATATATGTAAAAAGAGCAACCTTTCAATTTTAAGAAGTATGAGCGGGGGCCAATGACATTAAACTTTGAAAGAATTAATGGAAAAATTAATAAAATTTCAGAGAACGGCGTTTTGAAATTTTGAACCGCGTCGTACTATGCCCACTATCCATCCAAGTTCCTAGTACTATTCAAAAGCTTGTTTTTATACCAAAGAATCTCAACTTTGTTGAAATATCAACGAAAATATTTTATTTTCTACATGGAATTTTATAAAAAAGGGTAGCAGCTGAGTCCTTCTTTGATTAGTGTTTTATTGTGCCAGTTTAACTCAAAACAAGAGTGTCACAGGTGGCATTCCGCTTACAATTGATATGAGGGTACACGTGTCTCCCCCTCTCCTACTTATCGATTCCTGCTTTATTTAACCCCATCTCCCTCACTTATTCATTCAACCATCTACATCAAACAAGTCGCAAATGCCAGAAGCAACCTGACACAATGGCTCCCGAAATTGGATTACCCAGACCTAGAGCAAAGGTCCACCGCTGAAATCACAAATCTAGAATTTTCATTCACTAGATTTTTTCTTTCCAGAAACATTGTTTTATGTATTTGGCAGAAAGCATATCAAAATTATATGTTGAGTTAAAGTTATACAGGGTGTCCAATAAAAGCTGCAGCGTTTTCGAAAATTTTTGTCATGGGCTTCCGCGGACCGGTAAAATGCTCCAGACTTTTTTTGAGTTTTCAGCCAAATAAGTTATTGCAAAATATAGCTAAAACCTAATGTTTTCTTAAATTTTTTCAAATGTATAGAGAGAATGTATCGATCCAACCATTTGTAAATAAAAGATTGGTTTAACCTTGAAAATTATGTAAAAAAGCAGGAGCTTAATGTTGCAGTTTTCATTCGACACCATGTACAGTCGTAACTTGATTTTACGGAGAGACAGGGCTAGCAAGATATTCCCTTTACAAAAAAATTGTGACTTGTTATTCAGGTATTTTATTAGCGCATACACTATTTCTTCATACTAGTGTAAAGACATTTTCATTACCTATTCATTAAGATCTTTTTAGTGCATATTTTAATTAGAAAACCTTAAGTAATAAGTTAATTTTTGAAAATTCTGCAAAAAATTTCGGACCCTTTTTCTATCTTTAAAGGACCATGGTTTTTGCGCGCAGTGGAATGTGCAAAATTTGAATTGGCGGGGACACTTCTCTTTCGTCCATCAGTGTACTCTTTCGAGTCGTTTCGAATTTTTCGAAAGAGTACACTGATAGACACAAGAGAAGTGTCCCCCGCCAATTCAAATTTTGCACATGCCATTGAGCGCAAAAACCATGGTCCTTTAGGAATATTTTGCCAACCCTGCAAGGAGGCCAAAAAGTTCCTACCCATTTTATTAAATTCTAACCAGTTCTGTTTTAACAGTCTGGTCGCAAATATCACAAATATTCCGGTTTTTCAAATCGTTTTTCAGAAACTTAATTTTTTTTTAAATCAAAAACTTGATTTTAAAGGGGCATGCCCACGCTAATAAGAGGTGGTGCCCGAGAATTCAATTTTTTTCCGAATCATTGAACTTCTGTACGGATTTTTTAACTTGGTCTCTAACAAAACAAGGCCTAGAATTTAATTTTAGGTATGGTTTCGTTAGAAACCAAGTTGGAAAATACGTCCAGAAGTTCAATGATTAGAAAAAAATTTCAAATTCCCGGGCACCACCTCTTATTAGCGTGGGCATGTCCCTTTACGGACAGATTTCTTCAAAAATCCCTGTCCCTAAAAGCAAGTGATCACTGTGCTTCAAATTATATCTGGTTATTTGGGAATGCATTGTTTTTTAAGGTTCAAGGTTTTTTTCGCCTTTTAGTTTGAGGTTTTTTTTTCAAAGTTTTCTAGCTGTTTAGCATAAACCAAAGAGCGGCAGCAAATTATATTATGTCATATTGACTCTTTAAAACTTTTTATGCAGTTTTGTTGGTCTCCTCTTTTTAAAATTCTTCAAATTCGTCAAGAATTTGCGTAAATTTAGAAGCATCAAGTTTTTATAACTTTTTTTGAATTTTTTAAACTCTTTTTTATAAAAATAAGGATAGAAAATTCTGGAAAAAAGGGATAAAGTATGGTTTGGACTAGGCTTTGGCACTGTTCTTGTCAGTGGCACACGCAGGAATTTCTGACGGAGGGAGCACCAGGCCATTTTAGGCCATTTTACCTACACCGTTTTTCAAATTTTATAACATAAAAATATTTTGGCGAAATTGTCCAAATTTAACAAGTTAAAAGGGCAATCCCGTGCGTTTCAAAAGTTAAGGCGAAAACCAGCAATTTTATTTGAAACCTTCAATTTTCGACTTGTTTTGCATTAAATCCAACATTGATGACTCTATACTACTTTTAAAAACTAGGCAGAAAACTTAAAAAATCTGAATGCGTATGCATGTGAAACTTGATCGAGAAAGAAAAAAGTGCTAGTCCCCGCCTTTTCTCCGTGTCGGGCACGGGCATGCCCCTTTAAAAGAATAATAAATCACTCTGGGTATTTTTTTCAAGCAATGAAATTTCTTACCATTTTCATACGCAGTTTAAATTGTATGAGCTAATAATATGACCCACATCAAATTTTTGATAAAAGCATATTTCTGTAAATATAAATAAATATTAAAACCCCTGCAATAACATAAAACCACCCAGTTCTATTAGAAGCCATTGTGTGACATACATTCCCAGCAAACTAATAGATTCTATGAAATATGTCTATATAATTCCCAGTCCAAACTCCTTTGTTGTTCCATAACCAAGGCAAGCTGCACACAAGAAAAGTCGAACAAGCCTCACCAAAAACAACATTAAATCTTAATAAAAAAAGGTTTTTTCTGTTTCATTCCAAGAATCCAGTCTTAAAATAGCTTTTATTTTACCCTTGCACAAGCCAAATGTATTATTGGCAATGAAATACTTGACATGTAGATATTTTAGTAGCTTTTGATTCATTTTTTAAATTTCATTATCACCTATATTTAGTGTTGTAAATCTATAGGTTGCTTAAAAAGGACTTTTTGCGATTTCTTTTGTGTCCACTTCCATTTTTAGACAAAGTTTAGAGGCATTGCCAAACCTAATAATATATGCCACAGAACTAGGGTTGGCGGAGCGCTGCCAATTCTATATAGAATTGAGCAGGAATAAGTATTAGACAAATGGAATTAATTTTTGCAAAGAAGCAAAGGGCAAAGTTTCATCCATATGGAAGAGCATATTCCCGGATTTCCTGTCTACTACAATTACACAAGCTTTTATTTTGTTGTGCTGTATGATCACTATTAATAATGTGTGCTTTTGGCTGGAAGGGGACTTTTGTGAGATTCTGTCAAAATGTATATGACTAGGAAAATTGGTGTTCGAAAGGTCAATGTTTTTTAATATTTGCTTTTTTGCTACTGTTTTTTTACTCGGTAACCCAAATTCATCCATGTTTTTACGTCTTTATTCTCTTTGGATGAGAATTATGGTCAATGAATTTGCAGTCAACCCTCAATTCAACGTCATGGTGCTTTTCTTGATTTTTTAACAAGGTTTTTTTTTGAGAAATTGTGTCAAAGTAATGCTGTGAACACCGTATCTCCTCTTATAAAGGTTATTCCAAAATTGGCAAAATGCACCTAATGTGTAATTTTAAACTTAGTCTTGCATTCGGATTTTGAGACAAATAGGTGCTGATATTGATGTTCGCAATAGAAATTCTAATTTTGCAAAAATTTCATTTTCATATACACTGGCTTGCCAGAAATATATGGCTCCAAAGCGACATTAAAAAAGATACATTTTGTCAGTTTTGATGAATGCGCTTATTAGGGGAAATGGAAAATCCTACCACCATCTCGAATTTCGGATACCGTATTTGCTTTAATGGAAGTCCACCCCCTAAATTTTGACTAAGATTTCAGAGATAAGGCCATTTTTGATTTACAATTTTAAGATTTTTAGGGATTGAAAAATAGAAGCCCGTGGGATTTTATTAGAGAAATTACAGTATTTTTGAAAATCTTAAAATCAAATGCTCGAAAATACTAAGGCTGAATGTCTTATGTCTTTTTTGCATCTAAACTCTATTTACTAGCCCAACTTAATTAGAATTGCCTCGAAAAGGCATAGTTTCCAGAACTTTCATCCTTAATTCAATCTGTTTTACCCAAGTCCTCCAAAAGGCGACAAATCATCGATTAATTATTGAAAAAGCCTTATTCTAAAGCAGTAAACAAGTCATCCCCACGGTTTGATGTCCAAAAAGCAGTCTTATAAGAAATTTTTGCAATTGGAAAAAAATTATTGTTAAAAACCTTTTTTAATTTCCAAATTTTTTATTTAGTGCCAATAAACATGGACTTTTTCAAGTTCCCTCAATAAAGTAGAACAGAAATGGCCAGCTTTCTTGTTCAATTAAATGGCTAGAGAAAAACGGATACAAATTGGAGCCTGGGGCAAATACCCCTTTCCTTGGCTCAGATTTTTTCAGCTGGTGCTCCGCAATTTCTTGGATTTTTTGCCCTCCCACTCGGCTTGTTTCTTTTATTCTGCTTCGACTATTATTGCCCCTTCTATTGAAACCCAAATTACGCGTATTCGCGTGACCCAAGGGTTGGGCAGCAAGAGTGCAGAAAATAATCAAACATTTTGTCCCTCCTTTTGCTTGGAAAGTCAAAGTTTGGGAGAGGGAGATTCTTTTGCGCACCCACTAGTTGGCCTAATTACTGCTGCACTTTTTATTTTCGAGTTTTGAAATCTCTGGAGAAATCTCTACTTTCTATGGTTTTTGTAAATTAGGGGTCTATGGTCTTTAAAGCTAGTAAATTGTTAAATTTTGAACAGTGTGTGTTATGCACACCAAGTTTTTTTTTCTAAGAAATTTTGTAACTCTGATGTCAATATTTAAAGGATTATGCCCAAATACGTTCACGAGTTTTGCACGTTTGAATTGGCGGCGGACACCTTTTTTACTTTCAAAATGCACAAAGAGTGATTTTGTCATAATTTTTTATAGTTCAAAAAATGATTTTGTGCATTTTCGGAGTAAGAAAGCTGTCGGCCGTCAATTCAAACGTGCAAAACTCGTGAACTTAGACGGGTATGATCCTCTAAAGGACCATGGTTTTTGCGCGCAGTGGCATGTACAAAATTTGAATTGGCGGGGACACTTCTCTTGTGTCTATCAGTGTACTCTTTCGAAAAATTCGAAACGACTCGAAAGAGTACACTGATAGACGAAAGAGAAGTGTCCCCCGCCAATTCAAATTTTGCGTGTGCCGCTGCGCGCAAAAACCATGGTCCTTTAATATTGCTAATCCAACATTTAGTTGTTAACATGTTTTTTTTAATTTTGCTTCAAGCGCCAAAAAACTCGAGAAAGACTTCTAGGTTTTCCGGTTTCCGGGTGGTTAATAAGCCAGCCGGATAGCTTACTAAAAGAAAAGGGTAGATACATTTTTCACTTTTGGTAGGCTCTTTAGCAGAATAAATATGATTACCGAATCTACATTTTTTACAAAGCAAATTTTTATTTCGTAAAAAGTTTCATACCAATTGTTGCCTAGTTTGCTTAATTGGTTTCATGTTTGATTGTTTAATTCGCTAGGGGATTTCAAAAATAAAAAAATAATGAAATTTTTAGTTTTTCCCGTTTCATATGTTTAAAAAACTGATTTTTTTCGAATTTCGGCAGAATATATATTGCCTGTTTTTGAGCACCGATTGTTGGATTGGTAGTAGTATTCTAAGCAAGACATTACATTTCAAAGAAATCCTAGCTTACTGGTGCCATTGCGGCCTCTCCTCATTCTTCTCCTTCTTAATTAATAATTGATTTTGGGAATAGGGGGCAAGAAGATGTCCACCAACTAATAAAATTATTCTTTCCTCACGAGCCTTTCATGTCCTTCAGACTATTTTATTTATTCCTTGGCTTTTAGCTGCTGCTACTGCTCTAAAATTTTCTTCATTTTTTTCATCTGTTCAAGAGCCCCTTCCCCAGAGCAAAAACAAGCTTTATTCAAGTATCACAAGCTTGCTTTATTCACACATTATTTTTTCACTTCGGCCTTTTATTTTCGTTGGCTATTATTGTTATTATTATTGTTTGTTTCAAAATAAGCATTCAAAGCAAAATTTTACTTTTTGTAAGGAAATGGGTTGCCACGAGTAGGAAACAAAGTCGGAAAATATTTCGCTCGAAATTTCCTAATTCTGATGTCAAGGCATTTTAATGTTATTCGGCGCTTCTATCTTTTTCGTTGAAAACTTGGCGATGCACGGTTTAATCGCCAGTGCATTGACCGGCAGGGAATAGTTGAAAATCAAGGTAAAATAAATAGAATATTGACTAGCTAGAGAAAATGATTTATAAATCGAAAATTGACGACCGTGATATCAAAAATTGTTAGATTGTATTTTTCCGCACAATAAAACAAATAAGTTCAGATGCTTCTGCTGTTTACTTGTTCTATGGAAATTTTCAAATCTTCGTCGATTTAAAAGAGAAATATAGAAGTTTGAAAATTTTTATAGGGCATGTAAACAGCAGAACCTCAGTCCGGAAAAAGCCAATTCTAAATTTTGCCGCATGTTTTCTGAAAAGACCCCCCCCCCTCCCTTAAAACAGGCGATCCCTGTTTTTGGGAACGGAGAAACATTTTTACGGTACAAATTTACTTTATTCTGGCGCAAATACGCTAACACATGGATGTCCTTTGGGAACCTGTATCTCAGACCACAGACAATTTTTTACATCGCTTTTTATTGCGTTTTCTTAACTCCTAGGTACTCTACCGATTCCACTTTTTCGATTTTATATTTTCAACCAAAAATTTCGAAATCGACCTCAAATTTTTCCGAAAATTAGGGGTTTGAATAAAAAGAGGACGAGAGAGGAAGAGGAAATACGGTACAACTAAAACGAATAAATTTGGTGCACCCTGTAGATTTCTCACTTTTCTATAATTATATTTCATATTCATAAGGCCAGGGCAACATCTATTTTTACAGTCTATTTTTACCTCTGATCCCTAGGGATGTATCTATTCTATCTTTTAGAACAAAGTTCGACAAAAAAACTAGGAGGTGGATTGGAAATAAAACTATTTTAGTAACAAAAGTTCATTCTAATTAGTCTGCTGGTGTTTGAGCACATATATATTTTGCAATGAAGCGAATTTAATTGTATTGGTGTGGCTAACCCAACATATTTTATATAAATTTTAAGCAGGTTAACAGATTTACTTGTTTCAATCCACTAAGCCGTTCTTTGTATTTGGAAGACTCACACTCTAATGTATCTAAAAAAGCATGGTAAGAGCCAAGACACACACAATTTCTAGTGATTATCTGCCAGACTATAAGGAGAAATTCCCAAGAGAACGAAAAGTAAAAATCTGTGGCCAGAAAGGTTTTTTATTTATAGACTAACAAAAATTGAAGCCTGTTTGGATAAATAACAGAGTTATCACGAGTTAAATCTTTTACAAGATTTAACTCAATTTAATTTTTTTTCCCGGTGAAACCACGAATTTGTCCAATGAGCGAAAATCCCGAAAATTTCAAGTTTCGACCCGAAAATAACTGTAGTCAAAAACTGTAGAATTTCTCGCATATTATACCAGAAACTCTACAGTTAGCGATGGTGTAGAATGTAAAACAAGATAAGTCATTTTGAATTTTTTTCGAGCAGGACAAAACACGCTTTAAACAACAAACCACCAACCCCCCCCTTTCTCCAAGGTCGAAAATTAACAAAGTTTAAATTAGGGCGTGTTATATCTAAAATTTATAATATTATTGGCTGACCGTATGCCTCAGACTTGGGAATTTGAAGTGCGATTTGTTTGAAAAAAAAGATGATCAGAAACCAAGTTGTATTATTAGTGCGTGTTTTCGATTGTTCTCTAAAGTGCATAAATGATTGGTGTTTTTTGCGCTGTTATTCCAATCACACAGACTTTTAGCCTGCACACATAAATAAATGTTGAAAAGTGATCCTGTCTTTTCAAAAGTTTATTTCTTTTGCTGTTAGAAGACGTGATCTAATCTTTTTTTGCTTGCCTCCTTAACATTTGTATTCTTGCCTTTGCCCCCTCCCCCACATCAACAACAATTTCTTTTTGTTTTTCTAGGAATAGCTAATAATAAAAGCATTCGATTTATGTCTTCTGCATGTAATACAAAGAAGAATTTGCGTGTTTCCGGTGCTGAACCCACGACCATTTTTTAAATGCCGATTTTTTCTGGCACCCCATACTAATTCACAATCGTGTTTTCGGCATTGTGTTTTTGACCTACTTTTTGTGGAAGACTCACTCGAAAGTTACCACTGAAATTGTAGCTCATCTCACTGCCTACAAAATGGGTGACATGTTACCTGGGAGCCATCCACGAAAAGTAGGCCAGAAAAAACGCAATTCCAAAAACGCAAATTATAAGGGTGCCGTCAGAATCAGAACTATTTATGTGCCGCTGATTCAGAAATACTAAGTGAGTAGTTCTGACTTACCACACAGCCTTTACCCTAAAGGAAGTTTCCGCAAAAATTTTATCAGTTTTTATTCGCTATATTCTCAGTGTAAAATTGCGATTTCGATGTGAACTTGTCCAACCTAATTTTATATTGTGGTTTTAAATAATCAGGAACAGAACTTACTATTCCCTTCAAGAAATTTGATATCTATGGTATATATTATGATCTTTATCATCAAGACAACTTACCTAGGATATTTTTTGGTGTTTGAGCTTTAAGCTTGAGTTAGAAAATTATGCTTTCATATCTTGATTCAGCAGCATTCTTATCAAAATAATTCCTTTGGTTTTTTAATTATTCAATTTAACAAGATCCTTGAAAGAGCATATCAACGCAAGTTGTCGGATATCAGTTTTTCATCACAAACATCACCCATTATTTAAATTGATTAAAAAATTTCTAAATTTCCCAAGAAAAATCTTGTCTAGCAATTTTGAAATTGTAATAAAAACACTGGTTCCCACAACGTGCAAATTATGCAAATTGTGAACATGCTTTTGGCAAGAGTAAACCGTATTACTCTCTTAATATTTTGCACCCTATATGCGTTCTTTACATTAATTTCTGAAAAGTTAAAAAATTTGCAACCGACAAATAACACCCTTAAATGATCAAGCATTGAAATAAGAATAATAAATTGTGTAATGAGGTTGGCCGGGTGCTCTTCCAGCAATAACTAATGAAAAACAAAGATTGCGTGCAGTTACTTCAGTAGCTCAACGGCAAGACTCATCCGGTGGATTTTGCTACAGGATCGATCCTCACTCGAGCCCATGTCTATTTTTAGATAAACGTCTTTGTTTAGGAGGTAAGTCGTGTTTTTGTCCCGATGACTATTTTTTGAAAATGTCTAAGAATGACCACTCATTCATTCTGACTCAGAATTAACCCACCAAATTAACAGTAAATTTCTAGTATATTACTCGAAAAATTATACAGTTCATTCGGCGGGTCTCCTTCTAAGTCAAAATGAGTGAGTGGTCTTTCTGAGTCATTTACAAAAAAATAGTCAACGGGACAAAAACATGACTTACTCCCCAAAAGCCAGTCGAAAACTAAAAAAAATATTTGGAGGCGTAATATATATTGTTGACCTTTGTGCTTATGTAATTTTATTTTGATATTTTTTCTAACTATTTTCCAAATAAGGAAATAGCGGTATAATTTTTTTTCTCACTTATTTCCCTTTGCCTTCTCAATACTCGCTAATTGCAAATTTGAAGAGGTATAGCTTTAGTTTTGAGGTTTACCCTTGCAGTGGGGCAGGTGTTAAAATGGAAAACAACTTTAGCCTAATCCATCGCCTCAATTCCAGGAACGTAAATATCCAACAAAAAAACGCTTTTATGGCGCCCTTTTCGTCACCCGTTTCAATTAGTTTTGCAGTTGTGGGGTATGAAAGGGTTGAAGTGGGGTGTAAACGTCAAGCTATAAATGGTTTGTCCTTTGCATAGCAAGCCACACTTCCACAAACCACTCAACTCAGGGTGAGGGGGCCATTAAGTGCAGGATGCAAAACAATTGCGTTTGTTATCCCATTTGCCTAATTCCTAGTACAGATCACACAATAATGTATACGTGTGTGTGCTACCGGTGGAACTCAAACCTGACACTTTGACTGACCATAATGAGTGAAAAAAACATTTTAGTAAAACGTAAAGCTAAACAAAAAATACACTACAATGTTTTCGCATATTTTTATAGGGGAACATTTTCAAAAACGAAACTTCTTGAAAAGAAACTTAACAAAATGAAATTTCTCAAAATTTTGCCTTGGCTCCCCTGTATTGAAAATTGTGAAAAATTTAGAATTTTTTTGCTGAAATGGTTAAAAAGGGTAAATAAATGGTTTTGGAGACTTTTTGAAAAAAATCCAAATATAAAAAATAAAGGGAACCAAGGTAAATTTTTGAGAAGTTTCGTTTTTGACAAAGTTCCCCTAGCGAAATTAATCCTCTAAGACACATATAGCTAAAATGTCCTCAAAAATAGGAATTACGCAAAATAATTTTTTAAATATGCTCATTCACTCAGTTATGACTCTAAGTTGAAGTACCCACATATTCTTTAAAATCATGCAAGTTTTTGGCCCATCCTGTATTGTTAACTTTCAACTCTCTGAAAATTTTTCCAGTAAAGAACCATTTCAGGCTCAAGAAATTTTAATTGACCATATTTGCAAAAAAGGTACCCGCGTTAAAAAAGCGTATAGGCTGAAATAAGCATTTGAAAATAGTGCAAACCATATTTTCCCAAGTAAGCATTAGCTAAAAGTAGAGAGGTAGTAGTTGCCTAGCAGCTAACCTGCAGCAATCCCAGGCCATTGGTTCACAGCCCGATTACCTATTCACCAATAATTTTTCAAATTATTTGTTCTTGTTCCATTCCCGTGTGGGGGTAACGTTTAGTTGGGAGGGTAGGCAAGCCCTGATAGATCATATGTGAGAATGTTGACAAGCCTCAGACCTAGCTATAATTCCCTGGGCTGCTCCCTTCCTCTTTTGCCTTATGTATTGATTCAATGCCCTTGGCTTTTGATCAATTGCTTGTTGTGCTCCCACTTGTTTCTTCGGAAAAAAATTGTCTTGGTGATTTACTGCTGTAATTTTGTTTTTATAACATTGCATTTTTTGTACGCTTACTTTTACTTTTGCATTAAAAGAGAATTCTGGTGCACATGTATTAGCTGGATGACACACTTTTTAACTTTTCTAAGACACAAATTGCCTTTTTATGGATACAGAAATTCCAATGTTCAGAGATTTTTTTTCATTATTTTTAGTTTTGTAGCTTATTCAAACTAAATACAATGAAGTTATTGGCTGGACTAGGTAATTGTAAAGTGATCCAAAGAAGTTCTTGTTCCTAGAAACCTTTGAGTTTTTAGGGCACGGTCGAAATTTTATCGAATTTTATTTCGGCCAAAATTTAACTTTGAGTCTTGGTCCTCCAACCCTTAACCTACCTACAAAAAGATAGAATTTAAAAATAGTTTTGCAAACTTATGCTTTAAAAAGTTCTGGTGTGAAGCTCTGGTGTTTTTGGCAGTTTCAAGAGGTAAGAATAATTAAAAAGATTCAAACCCATTTCGGCATTCCTTAGACTGAATCTTTAATTTTCACTCGTTTAAAACAAAATCAATTTTTGGTTTTTATAAAGTGAAATATATGGAGCTGTCAGCTAGTTTTGTTTGAGCAATACTTGATTTGCCGATGCTCAATTAATATTTTATGATGGCGAAACAAGAAAAGAGGGATGCCTCTTCCTCAATTGAAAGGCAGCTAATCTTCTTCCCCCGCACACACCCCTCTGCTTAGCCATCCAAACAAAGAGAGCATAAAAATGTAACTCAGGGCTTTTGACCCTGGTTTGCGGGGGCTAGTTCATGTCAACGCCGCAAATTCGATTATCCTTGCCAATTGTTTCTTTTTTCACTTTTCGCTTTTTTATTCATATTTCTACTTTTATTTCTGCCCTAAAAATGCTTGATATTAACTAAAGATGGACTGCACAACTAATTTTTATTTTTTTAACTTTTAATTTTCCGACACCTCCATAACCTCAATAACCCGACACTTCACGGCCGGCCCGCAGTGTACAGTCGAAGCTGTTTGAAGGCAAAAGCTGAATTAAAAAATTATTTCTATTATTGTTATTGTTGTTATCTGTATGAATAGTAAAGTAAAAAAGTGAAAACCTCGACAAGTCGACACCTCCGTCTTCGAATGAATTTGAGTTCTCTTTATCCTGACACCCCGATAACTCGACACCCTGAAGCCGGTCTCCTAAGGTGTAGGGTTAAACAGTTTCGACTGTATACTGATAAAAATGAGACTATCCCACTTTTTCTGCATATTTAAGTATCAACAACGTCTTTAAAAAAATGACACAAATGTTTCTTTGAACTAAATTTTTTGTCATGTTTTAGCTATCGATGTAAGCCCGCGGTCTGCGCTTTCTTTTAAGTTATAAATCACTGAAATCAATAATAAAAGTTGACGGGATATGTTTTTTTCGAAGTTGTATATGCAACAATCCTGACTTGGCTGGTTCTTAGGGGCAGCTGACCCCAGAAGCAACTTTTTCCCATTTTTTTTTACCATCGTGTTCAGCGTGAAATGCTGCACCAGGATGTACATTTAGGACAAACAGGCATTCCAGTAATAACAAGGCTGTCAAAAGATAGATTTTGACTAAAAATTAATTTTTTTCTATATTTGCACATTCTTTTTTGCTAAAATAGCTTCTATTCAAATTTGCCTCAAGCAATTATAGAACCACCCACCTATCTAAGCAAGCTAAAACTAATTTTTTCTAAAATTTCTTCTACTTCAAAGAAACATTTGCTTCATTAACTTTCAAAGTGTAAAAAATTTAACCATCCTGTTTAAGTAACCAAAAAAGCAAACATTCTTTTTTATTGATTATCTCTATGCTAGTGATCTCCAATATCTAACAAAAAAAAACTATCAAAGATCAAGGCCGGATTTAAATTTCTTTCAATTATTTACATCCAAACACCTACCAAGAGCACTTCGGGATTTAAAAGCTTAATGCACTCGGAAACAGGCAGCAACACAAAAATAGAGTCACTTTTAAAGGCTCTTAAAGCATTTAACGCTTGAAGGGCACAGCCATTTCCAGTAGCAGCCACATCAATAATAAAACTTCGCTGTTGACCCCTTCAAAATGTTGTCAACATGATTCTGGTGTTACTGAATAACTGCAAATTCTATTTTGTTCGGTAGTGAGACGATTTTGCATCAAAATTTAGCCGATTTGCAGACAAAAATCTTTTTGTAGTATTTTTCGCAGCAAAAAGAAGACTTATATATTTTGTAGTATTTGCTCATAATCTTCATTAGGGTTTTGAGCTAGTCTTATCAGATATTTTTGTTTAATTGAGTTGAAAAGTCAGCTTTTGGCTGAAGGTTTTCAAAGGTTTTTTTCACACAATGACCTCACAGCTGTTTGAAGTCAAAAGCTGAACTTTCAAAAATAACCCATACGAAACCGATAGCACATTTTGAAAAAGAATAGCAGAGCTACACAATAATTTATTTGGGAAAAGATTTCAAAAATTATTTGATTCCTAAAGGATAGTTTAAAAAAAACTGCAAGGACTTTTAATCCACCCGTACTTAAAAAAGGATTACAACATTTCAGAGAAACAGGTCAAAACAAAAAGTTTTTATCCAAAATAAGTCGACACTGACTAATTGAGGCAAACTTATTCTTGACCCATTTTAATTTTATGTTGTCTAAAAAAACTAAAATTCAGTTTATTTACTAACTTTCACAACAAATCAAATAGACGTTAAAAAAGCTTTGTTCCTCCTTCTGATTTATTACCATTTTTTGCTCAAGTGAATCTGTGATATATAGTAGCTAGTCAGAAAATAGAGTTGCGGAACCACTTGATAGATCAAGAGTATTTAAAAATTGCTGTGAAAAATACCGATTCAACATGATTCGAAATGGTAGGGTCACATTTAATTTCGCGATATTTCATACATTTTCTCTAACTTTTTTAAAAAAAGTTTTTATCATCTGATAGCTAAGATTTCAGGCTACAAAATGGTATTTCCGGGCCAGGCTTTCAAAAAATGTTGGCCTACGGGCTGGCTTTTTGGTGGAAAGCTTGGTTTGGTGGTGGCGTTTTTTAAAAAGGTGTTTTTTTAACCAAAAGTTAGCCCGTAGGCCAACATTTTTTCAAACCCTGGCCCGGAAAATACCATTTTTTAGCCTGAAATCTTAGCTATCAACCTTAGCTTTCGACTATCGAACCGACGACCAATTTGCACACTACGCCGCTGCTTAGGCCATTGAGGCTATTAAACAATAGAGGCATTTTTGATTACTTATTATTAGTAGGGTACTCAACAAAAACGATTCAAAATAATTCTTTTTTGAACTGTCCAGATACTCGCCTTGCGGAATATTTCCATCGACGACGGGCTTGCCCCTTTAAAATCGATTAAATTTAACAGATTTTTAGAAGCCTGCTTCAGAGTCCCAAGTTGAGACTTGACTGTATTCCCAAAATAAAAATCGAAACCAAAGCTAAATCCAGAAAATATGCATGTTGGCAGTAGGAATCGAACCCGAAGCTTAAAGCAAAAATGCTAACAAATAAGTCGTAATGAAGCAGGAATTCACACACACACACAGAAATTCTTCTATCTAACCCATTTGTGGTAGCTAAAAAAACAAGCCCTGGGAAGTTTTTTTATTCTTTCCGCCATTGCCTGCTTTTTGTTGGGCTTGTCCCCCTCGCCATCAAATTAGCCATTTAATTGAGCACACACAGGCGACAACTAGTGTCATCAGCTGCCTAGTGTGCCCTATCTCTATGCCACTGTTAATGCCTCTAATTCCCCCTTGTTCCCCCTAGTGGAAGCAATAGCCAGGGGGAAGTAGGTGGCTTATCTACTACTACTAGCACCACACATTCCAGTGTCCCCCCTGCCCCATCCAGCTATTACGTGAGTGAGTGTGCGGCCTTCACAACACCAAATTATAACCCAAAATGAGAGCAGACATTCCGCATCTCAATAGGCCTGCTCCCTTTTTTCGATAAACTTTTGCTGCCAAAACTTGGCCTCCACTAAATCTTCTTTTTCTCGTGTTAAAAAACAACTTTGACATGTTCCGAAAACCAATAAACGTGGTGTACTTTTTAATCGAATTTTTTTTGCTCGCACTCACACCCGTCTGCTGGACGACACTAAATTTAACTTTTTTTAAATGCCTGGTGTATTGATTCTAAAAAATTGCTTGTTTTCAGCAGTTTTTGAAGTAAGAAAAAGTCGAAGTTTTTAATGGCTTGTTCACGTTCTTCGAGTTCGGGTTTTTAGCTACGTGAACACCTTTGATCCGAACTCCAAATCGAACTTGAACTCAAACTCGGAGGTGTTCACGTACCTCGAGTTCAAGTTCGAGGTCGAATTTGAAGGTGTTCATGAATTCCCTTGTAGTAAATCCCACAAAAAACTGACTTTTAGTGGCTTTAGACGGCTCTGGGGTGAGATTCTGAGTCATCTAAGCTATACACATAAGCAATTTCAAGCTCGACCTCTAACTCTAACTCGATGTACGTAAACACCATCGAGTTAGAGTTAGAGTTCGGGTTTTTGAGTACATGAACACCTCTTACCCGAACTCTAACAACGTGAACAAGCCATAAGGAAATTTGCATGCCCCTGGTGAGATTCGAACGGATAATATTTGCAGGTGTCTTTGCCATATGTTTTGCATCAAATCGGTCACTCAGAGCCTTCTTTCTTTTTTGCTTGGTACAAAAAATTCACCAAAACTAATTTTTTCGAATTTTTTGTACTCCTTTGTCATTTCTATGTGAAACCTGAATATAAGAGCATCCTTCAGTAGCACTTTTAGTCGGTTGTAAGAAGTGACCTCATATCCAGGTTAGACCGTATAACCTTAAATATAGTACCCTATCTAAAAGTAACAAAATGTAGCCAAAAAAAATTATTGAATTTTTTTTCTAATCGCGCTTTTAATTAATTTCTTATATTCCAAGTATTTTATTTTCAAATGATTTATTATTACTTTTTTAAAGACTTATATTCATTCGGCTTTCCCATTCTATTGTGCCATTTCCAATATTATTTTTCACCTGCACAAGGAAAATACACATTCAAGTCACTCAAACACACACACATTTGTGCATGCATTATTTTGTGCTACTAAACAGTTGACAAGCTTGAAATGAGCCTGCTTGTGGGTTTCAGCACTCCAAGTTCACTTAAAAAGTTAGTTTTTTATTTTAAAAATTAAGGTCGTTTTATAAAAGCACAACGCTGGGCAGCGAACGATTGCGTAATTTCAAATTGCGCAAATGCAGATTGCGAAAAATCCTGATAAGGCTAAAGATTGCTGGGACTAATGTTGGGCCGTAAATTGGACGAGAATTAAAGGTGCCTTGTTCTGGATGAAAAGTGCCTTGTTTTTGGCTGAAAAGTGCCTTGTTTTTTTCTTTTAGTCACAGCAGCAATTATACTAGCAATTTTTTACAGTGATAACACCATCACGTAGTTCTGCTCTTCTAGTTTCTAACAGCGTATTGTTTGTTGCAACATCTTTTTAAAATTCAGCACAAAAAGATGAAAGTTTGAATCAAATCATTTTTCCGAGTAGCTTTATATTTCGAGACGTTTCTGCAAGTTTTTGCAAAGATGTTGCAACAAACAATACGCTGTTAGAAACTAGAAGAAAAGGGCTACGTGATGCTGTTATCACTTTAAAAAAATTGCTAGTATAGTTGCTGATATGACTAAAAGAAAAAACAAGGCACTTTTCAGCCAAAAACAAGGCACTTTTCATCCAGAACAAGGCAGATATAAGATTTATCCCCGTAAATTTTCAATCAAAACCGGCCAAAACTCTATTTTGTCGCGTCATTGAAAAAATTACACATGAACATAATTTTGAAAGAAGTGAGTGATGATGGTAGTTAAAAGGCACAAACTTTTTGCTTGATAAAATAGTCGGAAATTTTGGAAAAAAAAGAGACACCTTTAACCGGCTATCGAAGAATAAAATTTCAAACAAAAAACTAAATTAAGGTGTAAACAAAAGCCTAAAGTGTCCTCTTTATAAAACTGAAAAATATTCCCGAATGGTTGAGTAATGAAAAAGTTGTGACCGAAACAAAGGGGCGATAACTTTGGGACACCCTTTATGTTTATGGGTGAACTTGGTGGGGTGGGGGCAGTCGGGTATCACATCGACATTTTTGTAGATCAATTTTTTTTCATTTATCTCAACTGATTTCAGATGTTAGCTAAATTGCCACTTTATTGGTGCCACTACTCTCCAGTAAACAAATAACCGCTGGCTAAAAAATGACCAATCTAGCCACAACCAGTGCCTATTCCTTCACCATCGACCCCCAGTTGCTTTTCGCTGCCCAGAATGCTCTAACTAGCACTCATAATAGTCAGCAAACCACCAGCACTACCACAATGGCTATGCAAATGCAGAGAAGCAGGACGTATCTGAACAGCAGCCATCCAAGAACAGCGCCTATGTGCACCTTTCAGGAGTGGACTGAGGTGGATCAGCCAGGGGTGTTCCGCATATTCACTATTATCTCAGTGCTCACAATATTGGTTATGCTGGTGGTACTTGGAAATGCACTAGTCATTGCGGCAGTTATACTTCGCAGGAGGTTGAGATCAGCCACTGGTCTACTTATACTTTCACTTGCCGTCGCCGATCTCATGGTAATTTTTTAACAAATATTTGAGAAGAGAGTGATCGAAGAATGTGCTATACTTTATGATCATTAGTAGGGTTATATCTCATTTATATCTCATCTCGTTTACTCTTCATTAAATTTGCTACAAGATATTTCAAAAGGAGAACAAAATTCTGGCAGGGCCAGAACTCTCGAAAGGATGGCCCACTCTTACAGACGCATATATTCCGCCAATAAATGGTGTCCAATAAAAACTTCATCATTTTCGAAAAAATTGTCAATTGTCAAACCACAAAAAAAATTTGAGGTTTCAGCCAACAAATTTGAACCAATTATAGCTAAATGACTAGAAAATATTAAATTAACAAAGTGAACATATAAAAGGGGCATGCTCGCCGCCGATGGAATATTTAGTACCAGGTCTATTCAAAAAAAGAATTATTTTCAAAAATATATTTGTTGCATATTTTACGGTGAATAACTAATCAAAAACATTAGCGGTGTCTATAGCATCAGTGGCCTAATGGTGAAGCAGCGGCGGATTGTGGGATTCAGTCGTCGGTTCGATTCCGACTTGGTGCATTATTTTTCTTCTACTTTTCCAAAATTTCGTCAAATTAATTGTCGTTTGAATTTCTCTGGTACCCGCCTTTCAAAATATTCCCACCGGCGACGAGCATGCCCTTTTAACCCCACCATTTGTGATTAAAAGATTGGTTGAAACTTAATAGGAAATGTAAAAGGGCGGGAATCCGAATAATGGTGCAGTTTTTATTGCACACCCTGTATACTCCGCCACAGGGTAAATACTCCGCCAAGTCAAAAGTCCAAGAATACTCTAGAAAATGTCATTTCACTTTCGTCAAACCTTCGTTAGAACATCCTAATTAGTGCAAAAACCAGGTTTCGGAACCCGAAAACAAAAAAAATATTCGCACCAAATGAACGACCACTTGGTTAGGTTGATGCATGTATCATCCAGTAGAACTGAGGTTAGATTGTACAAAACATTTTAAATGATAGAGGTTCTTCAAAAGACGTAAATTTTTTGACCCTGACAAAATTCCACCAAGTGGACGACCACTTGGTTTGGTTAAAGCATAGACCATCCAGCAAAACTGAGGTTAGCATTTAGTCCAGCATTCAAAATCATAACAATTTCCCGTAAGACAAAAATAGGGCGAAGATAAATATATTAATTCAAAAAAAATGCGAACTTTCAAAAACGAATTCGAATGTGTATAAACTTGGCGTTCTGTTAAGACGTTTCGTCAAAAAAGTCTCACATGAGACTTTTTTGACGAAACGACTGCGCACCGCTTTCACCCTCCCTTTAAGACGTTTGAAGACTTTTTGGGCATTTGTCCGAAAAGCCCTCAAACGACCAATATATTCAGGTTGGCTTATTTATCTTGCCCTTCAGTATTGCCAATGAGGTGCTTAATAGTTATTGGATTTTTGGGGATACTTGGTGCACAGCCTGGCTAACTATGGATATTTGGATGTGTACCGCTTCTATTTATAATCTGGTAGAGAAAGTCTTCCTTTAGGATAAACTCTCAAACTTGCTTTTTTATTTAGGTGGCTATTTCTATAGATCGCTACATTGCAATAATCAAACCCCTGAACTATCCTATGTTGATAACCAAATTCAGAGCCAGATGTATTGTTGCAGCAGTCTGGATTGGCTCTTTTATCATTTGCTCACCCAGCTTTTTACTAGCTTCTACAGAGAGAAAAGGACCAGCTGGGGAGGGGGATATGGCTAAGCTAGATGACGGGTGTGCTTGCAATCCCTCTAACTCAGGAATGGCATACATTGTTTTCAGTGCTTCATCCAGCTTCTATATCCCAATGGTAAAAAATTGTATAAAACCTAAACTATGAGAAATTAAACATTTGTATTACTTAAAAATTTAATAAGCTTCGATAGAGATGTGCATGAAAACGAGTAAAACAATATTGTGGCAATCTGAAAAAGAACCTTGCGGCTATCAAAAAAAAGATTTAAAGGGGCATGCCCGCGCTAATAAGAGGTGGTGCCCGGGAATTCAAATTTTTTTCCTAATCATTGAACTTTTGTACGGGTGTTAAATCTTGGTTTCTAACAAAACAAGGCCTAGAACTTTATTTTAGGTGTGGTTTTGATAGAAACCAAGTTAACAAATTCGTACAGAAGTTCAATGATTAGGAAATTTTTTTGAACTCCCGGGCACCACCACTTATTAGCGTGAGCATGCCCCTTTAAAGGAGGACAGACAATAGGGGGGATTTTGACTAGAAAATGGGATTTTGCAACCTTAAATTAATTTAATTTTTATTTTTAACCAATAATTTTTTTACACCAATCGTTATTACCATGAATCCACGCTCGACAAAAAACACATGAGATCGAAGTTTCGAAACAAAAAAAAATTTCGAAAAATTTGCCCTGGTCCAATTCAGGGGCGTAGCGGTACTTTTCGGAATTGTGTCAGAACTTTCATTTTCATAAATGCTCTAGTAGACATCGTTATATCAAGTCTGTTCTTATAACAAGTCTATACTCAAAATGACGCCAGAAAGCTGGGCTATATTTTGAGTATAACGTTGTATAAGACTGCGCTTGCAAAATGTGCTAAATAACCAAAATTCTAAAAAAAAAGTCCAGGCTTTCTGGAAATTTTCGGAGCTTTTGAGAACTCTGTTTTTTTCGCACATTTCGCAAGCACTGTCATATACAACGTTATACTCAAAATGTAGCACAGCTTTCTGGCGTCATTTTGAGTATAGACTTGTTATAACAACAGACTTGATATAACAATGTCCACTAGAGCATTAGTGAAAATGAAAGTTCTGACACAATTCCGAAAAGTACCGCTACGCCCCTGAATTGGACCAGGGCAAATTTTTCGAAAAATTTTTTGTTTCGAAACTTCGATCTCATCTGTTTTTTTGTCGGGTGTGGATTCATGGTAATAACGATTGGTGTAAAGAAATTATGGGTTAAAAATAAAAATTAAATTAATTTAAGGTTGCAAAATCCCATTTTCTATTCAAAATCCCCCCTATCGTCTGTCCTCCTTTAATAAAGCATTTATTTACGTATTTGAGTCTCGACTTTCATTTGAATTTATCTTAGGAATCATACATTAGGAAAATGGCTATGCTAAACAGAAACACGTTAGGGCCCTGACCAAATACACTGACTCGAAACCCGCCTTGAAAGCATTTTTCTGTCTCTACTAAACAGAGTCAGTAGAGCTGCAGTGAGAAATCTCCTCTGCATGTCCCGCGAGTAGCTGTCGGCTTCCACTTTTTCAATATTAGCTTTACTGCGATTCTCATTTGAAATGGGATGAGAAAATTTTGGTCAAACAAGAGATTTTCAAGGCTCATTTGCTATTAATACAGGGATGGGAACGAAAATTTTTGGAAAAAAGTACATTTGGCCAAAAAAAAGTACAATTTGGTCATTTTTCGTCAAAAAGTGCCATTTTATCCAGTGCCTATTGCCATTTTGAAGCGAAAAAAAATTTTTGACGTAAAACTTCAAAAATAAAAAAGATTTGGAGTCCCGAAAAAAGTAAAAATCTTTTTAAAAAGTATGATTCCAATCCCTGTATTAATATCAAACCTCTTTTATCCGGCACCCTGAGGCCAGTATCCAGGGGTGCCGGATAACCGAGGTATCAGTGTACGAAAACACCATTATATAACAGATGCTAAATATATAGGTTAAATTTTGAGGGAAATAAAAAGGACAATGTACAAGCATAGAGTCTCAAATCAATTTTTATTCAACTTATAACGAGAACAAAACATCATAATTAATTCAATGAGACGAAATATAGTTCCAGAGATCCTTTTAATGACAACAACTTTTCCTTTGTTAATCAGAAAGCATATCTTGTTCTCAGGTCCTCTAGTTTTTTGACCACAACTGTTGGTAGATTCAAGTCCAGGTTCTTGGTGATCTCTCGTTGTTTATTGGAATCAAGCATTGTGAACTGTTCACACAAATCGCCATCGATTACATTCTTGACTGGAGCATAGAAAGAACGGTAGGCAAGATGGTCGCGACCACACAAAGGAGGAAATTCCACTCTAAAGATATACGCGTGTAAAAATTAGGGTATTTGAAAACAGACCTCATATGCATCTCCAACGTTTGGAAGAATTCGAATTCCTACAAATGCAAAAAAAGTCATAGTGATTTTTTGTGCCTATAAGGTAAATGTTATTTCCAATAAGTGGGCGAAATTTTAAATAAATAAAATCTACACATACCGTACAACTTCTATTAATTCCCAACCTTCCAATACGCCTCATTTTTTTGACTAGGACTCGAAAGTTAAAACCATTTTGACTAACGACTTCAAAAAAAACCAAGGGTTGAAAATTAATTCCTTGTGGGGGATCGGTAAATTCAATACGGTAATCAGAAAAAAGACACAGCGTGGCTTAACCAGCAACAAGTCAGCTCTCTAGCTCAAGCTAAAAGAACTCACATCTCTTGACAGAAACGGTACCAGCATTCCAATGGCTCCCGATATGGTGGTGTAGATGAGACCGTCGTCTGAACCAGGCACCAAACTTGTCTTCTGAATAGACGTGATCATATCTCCGACGTAGAACTGGCAAACTTGCTCAAGCTTAAATTCTTCAACCGTTATAATGCAAACAAAGGACTAAATTATTTCAAAGAAACCTTTTGAGAAGCACCATTCAGATTTCCACGGTCCCATAATGCTCGCACTCCTGTTGGATCTTCCTGCACTTCTTCGACCACATTCTTTGGCAAACGCAACTATAATAAAAAATGAATAATGCTTCAAGGTACAAAATAAATTAACAAAAATGTGTATATGTAAAAATTTTAAAAGTATTTCACTTACAATAGCGACACTGCCAAATCTATCTGCAATAGCCACGGTGTCATAGTCCAGAATGCAAACTGAAGTCACGTATCGAGGAGTGGTCTCATCACAAAATACGATCAATTGGTTTTCCTAAAAACCAATATATTATCAACGTTTGACAACGATTTTCATTCACGAAAGCAAACTAATTTAAACCTATGCTACACAAGTTATGCTATCAAAAAACTAGCCTACCAATTTCTTGTATCGCATAAAATGAACGGATTCCTGACTATCACTGACGATGATTCGCTGACCCATAGACTGAATATTGGTGACTTGAACTGCGAGTTGCTGGAAATGAATGCTTTTTGAAAATAACTGATAAGACATATTCACTACAAATAATATGAATAATTACTGTCCTTTTAAACTGTATAGGCCCTTTAAAATCCGACTTTTGAATCAAAACCGAATTTTTTAAGATAATCGTCATCTTCGTCTATGTGCGAATCTACATAGCCGCATGCGCAGCCACAAAGAGTGTTTATTCGGGAATGATGCAAGTTACAGCAACAGCCAACAAAAACCCTAAAAATCTACTGATGCAAAACCCTTCCGCTTTGTCTAGGACAGAAAACTTGCCCATACTTCGTGTTCACAGGGCTCTACAGTCAAAACCAAAACAATGGTCATGAATTGGGAAAATCTCAGTGAGTAAAAAGCGTTCAAAAGCACGTACTGATACATTTATATTTCAGAAGTGGGTCGATAAGTGTTCCAATTTCTATATCTAACAATTCGGCTCCCACAGTATATGCTCAGATGAATGGAAGCAACAACAGCCTTCAGTATGTAAAAAGGTCGTCTCATGCTTCCAGAAGGCACAGCGAAGAAGAGAAGGGAAATTTGACGGTTCAGCTATATCATCTCAACAAAACGAAAGGTAACGAAAAATAAATAGATAAGCAAGTAAAAGTTACTAAATTTAGACAGTCCCATGCAGAAGTCCAACGACTCGAAGAAGCATGGGAAGTATTCACAATACACTTCATGAGTCCCCCACAATTCTACTAAACGAGACTAGTTTGTTGGGTGAAGAGCTGAACACATCCATATCAGAACCCCCTCAAGAAATTTCATCTGCACCTAGGCCCTCAGTGGTGTCTATGAGTGAGCAAGAGAAGCAGCGCTGGTTCTATAGCAACAGCACCAGAATGGCAAGAATTAAAGAGCAGAGACAGGAGTCAGAAGCAGAACCTGTGTTAGATATGTCAGTGCTCTCTAACGGGATACACATAAGCTGTAAGATAAAGATCTAAAGAGAAATAAAAACATAATCGTCTTTTAGACTACACGAAACTAGTCTCCAAATGCCGTATTATGATGCAGATGTTCCTGATGATCCACTCATTGACAAGACCGCCGAAAATGAAGTTGCTCCGATTTTTAAGACTTATAGTAATGAAAGCTCAACTGGAAATGAGACCACAAAAGAAAAGCATTGTGAAAGCAATGGAGATGGAGGAACCACAATGGCGACCTACCTCCATCCAAACAGCGCCACAAAACAGACCAAAAAGCGAAAAAGCTACGGCAATATGATCACCAAAATAATGAGAAGAGGGCCCAAAAAAAAGGCAGGATGCGCTTATGAAAAAGACTCTCGCTAGAGATAAAAGCAGCAAAAACTGTGGCTATAGTAACAGGATGCTTCATATGCTGTTGGCTGGGATTCAGTATTCTCTATGGATTGTCTTTCACCTATAAGAGCAATGAAGTGGTATGGTCTATTGTGTTTTGGCTTGGCTATTTGAATTCCGCATTGAATCCAGTTGGTTACATAGCTAACTTATAAAGGTAAAATTAAATGCCAGAAGGTTTAGGTCATCTACACAGTGTTCAACAGAGAATTCAGGACTTGTTTCAAGAGGCTGCTTACATGCAACCACCTGCTGTTTGCGAGTCGGGTCAACAATCAAAATAACCCGGTAAATGATAGTCGAAAAAATGGCAAAATGAACATTAATCCCATTGTTTCAGTACAATTCTTATAATTCTCAACTGAGGGCAGGCAAACCCACTGGCTACAGCTCCGTCTCTGCACCACCGTACTACAATACCCGCTCTAGCCCCCCAGGAGGGAATTCAGAAGACTCATAAATATAAAAACCAAACGTGTATGCCTTATCTTGCCAATCTGATACCACTAATAAAAGCGTGTAACCAAATCGAAAACCAATCTTGCCGATTACTTCTTCAAAAAAATTACATTTAAACTTCTATTTAGGCCGGAGTACATATACAGGGTGGTCCAAGAAATGTGCACACTTTTAAACGGCCATAACTTTTTTTGTAGTGCGTTTTTCGAAAATCTGTAAACGCCATTCGACTCAGAATCGCGTAAAAATTTTTTGGTATATAAAGTCAAAAACACGATTTTCGCTTGGTCCCCCTCTGGTTTGGGTCCTAAACTGTGGATGGCCTCTGGTGGGCAAGGCCCAAACCAGAGGGGGACCAAGCGAAAATCGTGTTTTTGACTTTATATACCAAAAAAATTCTTACGCGATTCTGAGTCGAATGGCGTTTACAGATTTTCGAAAAACGCACTACAAAAAAGTTATGACCGTTTAAAAGTGTGCACATTTCTTGGACCACCCTGTATAAACACGGTTTTTGACTATTATGTCAAAGAATAGAAGAATCCTACAGAGGGGATCACACAGTTATAAGAAACCAATGACCTCGACACATATCCGAAATTAAAAACCAACCCTATTTTCACATTTTGCGAGGAGCTTCTTTTTACCAAAATCATACATCCTTATACGCTTGCCCACACCCACCAAGGCAACACCTCGGAAGTCATGGATAGCATTCACAACCTGAAATATCAGTGGTCAATCTACTACGAAAAACACAAATAATACCCCGTCGACAGCAGTGCGATGAATAAACTCAAATCTATTTCCACCATTGGTTAGCAGGAATGTATAAATGCATCCGCCCTTAGCTTTGTATGGCTTCATCTCGAGTTCAACTGCGCAACCAACAAGAACAAAAACGGAGTCATGCTGACTGCGAAATTGTACAAGCTCGACACTAAAATTTGGGGATAATTTTTGCCCAAAAGCATTTTTTGAAAAGAATTTAGGCAGAGCAACAGGCGGACCAAGCGCGTTTTCGAATACCGTATTTCCTGTAATTTAGCCCCCGGGGCTAAATTTTTGATGCCCAAAAATCTTGAAATTGTAAATCAAAATTGGCTTTAACTCTGAAGTTCGAGTCGAAAAAAGAGGGGGGGGCTAAATTAGAGGGAGGATACTAAATTAGAGGAAATACGGTACCAATGATAAGTCAATGATTTTCCAATTTACTTTGCATTTTCGTCACAAATTCACTTTTTGCGAGTCAGTTTGCCACGAAAAACAAAAAACCACATTTCAAGTCCCAAAAAATTTGAAGGATGCTAGAAAAACCTATAAAGTAGGGTTGTACAATGGGAATATTCCCGGGAATATTTCCGGGAATATTCCGGGAACATTGGGAATATTCCCGGTTTCCCGGTATTTTCCCCTATATTGGGAATATTCCGGGAATATTCCCAATGTTCCCGGGAATATTCCCGGGTTTTCTATATTTCCGGGAATTTCTACAACTCTACTATAAAGTGTAGGACCATTAAAGAAGAGGATTCTTTTTTGGCTGAATATTACGACTGTAGGGTTCGAATCTGCTTCAGAACAGATTTTATTTTTTCATTTATTTCCTACGACCTTTCGTCACCTCTTGACCTAATTTTTTTATGAGAAACATGAAAATTTTATTAGTTTAATTGGTTGCATACTGAAAGCCAGTTTTTTGTAAAACATAGAATAGTAAACTTTTTATTACCAAGACTGAACCTGTACAATTTTAGACCGACATTTTTTGGTTTTCCTTATTGCAAAAGCTTTTACCTTCTCTGCTTTTGTAAATATCCATACCAAGGAGACAGGAACAACGTTAAAAAATTTATGACAAGGAAACCAGAAACATGTCGGTTTTAAAAACTTTACAGGTTCAGACTTAACAATGAAAAGTTTACTACCCTATTTTACACAAAAAATCGACTTCCAATGGGCAACCAATGAAACTAATATAATTTTCATGTTCCTCGTAAAAATTAGGACTAAAGGTGATAAAGCTATAGAAAATAAATGAGAAAACAAATCTGTTCTAGAGCTCCTTTATTGCGCTTATAAAAAAGGTTGAAAAAAAGTTGATCATAGGGAACTAGCTTTAAACGGATTGTACATACCTAAAAGCTGCTTCACCCTCAGGCAATTCATAATGACAAAGGGTTTGCCCAGCCTTCGCATTGATCATCCTAACAGCAGAAGCCCATTTCCTTAAAAACATATTTGAAAAAGAAACTCATAGAGCCTACAATACCATTCTGTGCTCTTGGAGCTCCAAAAATTGCTTCATCTGGCTCATAGTTTCTGATCGACTCCGCCATTTCAGTAGCCAATGTTTTTTCTTCTGGATCGTTGGCGAGCTCGATAATTTCCTATTCCGAACAACTTTAAACAAGTTTGAACCTTATTCGAACTTTCTTACCTCAGCCAATTCATCTCTGCGCCTCCGCTTAGCCTTTTCTGTGAATGATGCATGGTCTGTCTCAATAATGATGAGATTTTGTGATTGCGGGTGTACCACGAAGCGACGAGGAGTGTACTTTAGTGGATATATGATTTGGTTAAAAACTGTGCCAAGCTTCTCTAACGCAAGGATTCTGAATTAAGCAACAAATGAGTTTGATCTATAAACGGAAAAATTCTCACCTCAAGGTATTTTCAGCAATCGCCACTATACCTTCATTGCATTGCTCGGACGAAAAACTAGAAGCATATTCGAGGGCGGTGTAGCTGAGAGGAGTAAGATGGAAGCGACTTTGGTAACTATAGAAAAGCCAAGCTCGACTTGAACATGCAAACAGCTGAAAAATTACATGAATTCGAAAAAAGGGAAAGTTTTATTACCGCCTCTTTATTCTGAATTTTCACGCGGAACAATTTGACTGGTTTTGTGCCCAAATATCGTGTTCGATTATCAGATAAGTCCCCCGTGACTTGATCCAATGTAACTCGCAGCAAGCACCCGTTAACAAGCCCTATCTAAACAGATTAATAGTGATGTAAAGTTGGGTATTCAGCAAACAATTACGTTTAAATGTATAATGCTGGCTGAACCTGTTTCCTCTCCTGCTGTTTCCATAACCATCAAAGACTCTGGCTCAGCAGGCAGAGCTTGCATACTTAAAACAAATTCTTCATAATTTAAAGGAGATGACAAACCAACCTTAGCGGTGCCAGTGTGTCAGTAGTGTCAAGAGATATGATGCGTACTGTCTATCCACCAATCCAACTGTTAGAAATCGAGAACGTAACTCACCTTAATTTTCACATTGTAGTCAACGCACACCATTTCAACAGTTTCTACCTTCTGGTACTTCACTCATGCTCATACACAGCACATCTGCAGTCATTTCTCGGCGTTCTGAGTACTCTCTTAATTGGTTTGACACATCCAACTCAAAATAGATGATTTCACCGCCGACCAAAGATATCACGACCTGCCGTCTATTGATAGCGCACCGTGAAATTGCGCGCTTTGGTGGAGCCCTCCATTCATTTACTCTGCGATCAGCCCTTATGTGACGAATACCATTGGGATACACCTTCAATGTAAATTCATAAAGGTATTTTAAACACATCACGCACCTGGAGAAGAGAGTCGTCCCAATAAGACCACACCCAATTGTCGGAGTTGTACCCAAGAAACCAGAATCTGTAACTTCTTCCACCGTTTCACCAATAGAAAGCACAAGAGTTGCATTGACGAAGGAGACAACGATATGCGCATGAAATTGATCTGCAAATCGAACCGTATATTTAAGTTAACTGGAACAATAGCAAGAAACAAACCATCGACATTCTTTTTGACAGTCCACACAGCGTTCGGGTTTCCGGGAAGTTCTGAGACAGCCTAAGTTGAAAAAGGATTAAATAAGCAAATTAGAGAGAAAAACGAGACAAAATTACCATTTCGGAGACTTCCAGTCCGTTTCTTAATACCCTGAGCGAAGAACGTGGGCCGCGGCCACAGAGTGCATATATTTGTGGAGCATCTTCATTCGCCAAATCTGCTACGCGAGCAGAAACCAAGGGAGATAAGCTGTCAATTTGATCAATCAAGACAAGATTTTGAAGAGCCCTTGTGTCATAAAAAAATGTCTCGCCTTCTTCCTTAAATAAAATAGTTTAAGTTTAATAATGGCTCACAAAAAAGGTCAGAAACAGACCAGTGGCATACGTGAAGAAAACTCTGGTTCATCATCGCTTTCTCCCAAATGCAAGATTTGATAGAGCTGACTGCAAAAGAAAATTACATAATGAACAATTTTCTCAGTAAAAGTCGAACACTCACTGGTTTCCAAATTCGCTGGCAACAAATAAGAAACCAGTCTTCAAAATGCAAAGTGAGTTTGCAGTGGGTAACGTATCGAAATATTTGATGCGCATCTCTGTGACAATGTCGTTGTCAGCTTCCAATGTCACTTTAAAGACATCACCCTGCTCCGATTGCACCAAAAAGAAATACATGGTCTTTGTTTTATGAGTGGCTGAGCAAACTATCATTAGGGGCGGTCGCTTTCGTCAAGTTCGTTCTGAAGAAGATAAGTTCATAAAAGTACTATTGGATCTGAAAACTCACTCTTCTCCGCGGAATGGGACATCTGATATCTAAAATATTTAAAATAATAAAAGAGAAAATGATCTTGGAAAAGTCATACCTGGTTGATCTCCGAGATTTTTATAGACAAGGTAATTTTCGCAGCAAATAATGACACCGCTAGGACCATCATGGCCTCCGGAACGCTAATTAGATGGTTTCCTGAAAAAAAAATAAGTTCCAAAGTTAAAGGATTCCTTTAAACTTCTACCTTGCTCTGCGACTGGCTCTGCGTATTTTCGCACCACATGATTCAGTCCAAGGTCGAGTTCATAAAAAGTCAGGGTTTGTTTGATTTCTTTAGCAGCGGTCCCAGTGGCATCATGATCACAGTCCTAAAAATTCTTTAATGTTATCTTGCTTCATTTCACTGTCTACATAGTGATCACCTGTCATAGAGCACGGCTCTACACAGTGTCCACTTAGACAAGGTCCGGGGTTAACACTATGTAAGGGGGGCTAGCTGTGAATTGGTCCATTTAACTAACCTCATAATCCATCTCCAAACAAGCAAAGGTTGGATTTTCAAATCCTACGTCTATTCCAGTGACAGCAAAACAGATGCTATAGTTCTTGTGCGCTTCAAGAGGTGAGCTGATAGTTAGATTTGCCTGTGCATCTCGATTAAGAATGTAGACAAGCTTCTGACGCTCTATTGCACCAATGAGAAGAGCTCTTCCCTTTGGATCGATTGCTAGATATTGCCCTGGCACAATTCGGCGGCATCCTGTTTTTCCGTAGGTCTCTTGGTGAACACGATCAAAGCACTTCTTTTGCGGCAAATATTCTAATATCACAATTCGGCCAGAATCAGAACCAACAGCGACGTAATCTGTAAAGATAAGAGGGTGAAATTTTCTGAAGCATAGTGTGTAAAATTACCTTTTGTTCCACCAGTTAGTCGAAAAGCTAACAAGGATCGAATCACACCAAAAATTTCTTGACTGCAAAGCACGGAAATCTTGCCAGTTTTCGGATCACAAAATAACAGTTGTATAACACCACCTCGAGCAACACAAACCTCCTAAATTAGTAAGTGGGAACTGAGTAGACTTTTTTTTATCCGCCAATAACTTACTTGTTGCTTTGAAATCCCCGAAAATGAGCCATGAACTGCCGAATTGATCGCTGTTACACCTTGGAGTGTCAAATTGTAAAGGTGCATCTTCGCTTCTGTGTCTTGTAATATTTCTTATACAGAGAGCTGAAAACCAGAGAGGTGTAATCTAAGAATAAATTTGACGTTGAAGCACAGATTCAGGTAAATTAAAAGTTTTTCTAATTTTTCTCGTGAAATTCCCGATGGCTGTTCGTAATTAGGGTGGAGATGGTTCAATGCATGGAAAAAAGATACAGATGTAAACAAAAATTTCAAACTTTGGAAATCAACCACCACGATCCACTAATCCTGATACGGAAAGTTTGTGAGGACAAAAGTTGGGAAAAAAGGAAAGGAATCAGAAATGTTTTTGAAAGCTACAACATCAAAACGCCAGTACTTGAGGATTTGCTCTTCAGATTCTATAAAAGCGCCAAAAAGTCCATATGAATCTTTTCGCAATGAATGAATATAGTCAAAACTCCCATTAACGTAACTCCAAGGAACCAGCTCCAGAGTTACGCTAATGGGAGTTTACGTTAATCGGTTAACGTTAATCGGAGTTCACGTTATTCAGAGTTTTGATTGTATGGTCCTTTACGAAGATATCATGGTAAATTCCGTGTGACTTCCTCGATAATTTTTTGAGGAAGGACTTACCGTATTTACTCTATCAATTACCCCCTCTCTAATAATTACCCTCCATAGTGACCCTGTATCTCAGCTCAAAAAAATTATTTTGTAAATCTGTTTTTTGCGTTTTCTTAATAACAACGAACTTAGTTGATTCCACTTTTCAGATTTTGGTTGAGCACCCGAAAATCTCAAAATCTTTTTTTTTCGATTTTCATGGGTTGAAAAATAATTACCCCGGGCCCGGGTAATCAATAGAGAAAATACGGTAGTCAAAAAATTACTAATACGATTTTTTCTTGCTAAATTACTAGTGATCCTTGTCGTATCCACCTTTTCTATCGTTACCTGACTCTCCGTATCCCTTAATCCAAAAGTTACATTATTCGACGCGCGAAATTTTCTGTTGAGCGTGTTATCCCAGTCACATCCTGGCAAGCTTGCTTGAAAAGCAAGGCTTGTTATCGAATGTTCTCATTTTCTCAATTTTACATCATTTTTAAGATGGAGTTCGCCAGTCCAATTAATGCTAGAGTTCGCAGAAGTATAATACAAGGGACGCGTCGTTACTTGAAAGTTGTAAGCAATCATTTCGATGCGTATTATATTATCTCAATTCGTTTTTAGGACGAGCAAGTAAACCAAAATAATCATAACCTGAATTTGTACCTACAGCCGTCGATGGAGACAATCACACTGTTGGAATTTCAAGAGCTCGGTCAAAAACGTATCAGAGTTTTGCGCAAGATAGAAGCTATAAAAGAAAAAGTTGGGTCTGCTCGTGACGAGTACAAGAAAGAATATCTCAAGGTGTCTTATGTTAAAAGTTTACGCTTGACCAAGTTAACTTTTTGAGGAAGTGGGTGCCCTGATGCCGCTAGCTACGCTGGTGTGTCCTCAAGATCAGTTGGCAGAAGCCAGGCGCCAAGATAGGATTTCTCATTTCATTCTCCGTCTCGCATTTTGTCAAAACATGGTTTGAGTTTACTAGTGTTTTTTCCACGTAACTAATTCTATTCAGGAACAATCGGAGTGGTTTACCAAACTGGAAACAGAGCTTTTCAGGATGCGTTTCCAACTTGAGCCAGTCCCTAGCATAATGCAATTCCTTCGTCTCAATAGCATTAGTTTGGAACAATTAGATCCAGCTGAAAGAAAGCTGCTTGCTGAAGATCTCTCAGAATCTCATTCCATTCCGGTTGAGCAAGTTTTAAAAACAGAATTTTTCAAGGTAATTTTTTTTAAATTCATGGTAAAATAAGCACTAACTTTTTAGGTCAGCTTTGATGAGGTCTTCGAATTGCTTTTCAGCTACAGGGTCTATTTGAAAGACGGTATAGCATACATCACGGCCAATGAACTTCTCGCGTTGATCGCGCCTCGTTTCCGTGAAAACCTCTGCTCATCTTTAGCGGTAATTATTATAAAATCGTCTTCAAGCTCAATTTGTGTTTTCCAGCGTGCGAGAAGGCATCTTGGTTTTTGCAGGAAGAGGATCGTCTTATTCCACTACTCAGACAGCTCACTAGAAGAGAAACGACTTATAACAGAGACTTCAAGGATGCCAATTTGGATGACGTCACTCCGGAAATGGTTGACGAGGTGTGATTTCTGTTATTTTGCCGATTATTATTTTCAATTTTTTAGCTGGCCAGGATTTCATTCCCGCTCTGCATGCGCAACATAAACACTCAGTTGAAAATTGATCATAAGGTTAGGTATTTCGCTCGCCGTCAATATGGTCTCTTTCTCAAAGGAATTGGAATGTCAATGGAGAGCTCTCTCGCATTCTTCCGCAAAGAGTTTACTCAAGTAATGGATGGTGACAAGTTCTCGAAGGAGTACGCTTACAATATTCGGCACATGTATGCTTTTTCTAATTCCTTCTAGAAACTTATGATGTTTATTTAGGTATGGTAAGGAAGGACACAGGGTAGATGCTCGTCCAATGTCTTGCGCCACGATTATTCTTGGAAATACACCAGCTCCTCAGGACTGTCATGGTAATTTGTTTAAATTGGTTTTTTACAATTATTTGTGAAAGATTTACAGGTTGCCCTTATCGTCACATGGAGACAAGTGGACTAGCAAGAAAGTTGGAGGTTTTGGGGCTGAGTCAAGAGCAGACCAAAAAGGTAGCTACGCTCTGCTCAGTAAATATGCTACGGATCATCATAGTGAAAATTTTTAGATAACCGATCTGACCAAAGTCAGCCAATATGACAAAGCTTGTGCCCGATATTTCGAATTTACTCATAAAATGCCAGAGGGAGGTTTGGGAGCTGTTATTACTCATCCGAATGAGTTAGTTACTTAATTAATGCGATTAGCGATTGAAGCACGAATTTAATTTTTTCAGATATTACAGTCTATCCCGTAAAATTTTGTTAGGCGAACGTTCTCTAGACAGTGGTTTGGCCAGTCAACAGCACGTTTTCGAACCTCAAAAGCCAACTCAAAAAAAGATGCAGGACCAAGAACCAGACATCGAAGATGACTTTTATAATGATGATGCTCAAATGGAATTGTAAAATCGGTTTGACCATGCTTCACTTGTTATTGTTTGTGATCTTTATTTACACACGATCTTTATTTCCAATAAAAGATATAAACAAATTTACGATTTTATTATTTTATTGTTCTTGTCAATTTCTAATACCCTCCAGTTGTGTCTAGAATCTCTGTTTGTGGTTGAAGAGTCATGTTTTTCACATCTCCGTTGCTCGCAGATATTAAAACAGCTACCTTCGAATTGTCAGCCAGTGTCACGTTTCTTTTCGCCTCGTCATCTTCAAGTTTCCTTTTTGCTGGAGAGCGTAGAACCACCGGAGCACTTGTTGCTTCCACTGTTGTGTTTGGCATTTTTATGACTATGGGTACGGGAGAGTCATTTGTGCTTAACACAGTTGTGTCTTTTGCTGCAGTTGATATCGTGTTGTTTGAACACATCATAGTCTCTTTTAAAATGGCATTCAAAAAGGTGATCAGTGACTCCATGCCTAGAAGGTAGCCTTCGTCCACACCTGAGTATGCCTTGTCGCCTTCCATGAAACCACTGAAAGTCGAGTGAGCAAAATCAATTAGTCGTAGACTAATCTTTGGGATGGTACCATGTGGACCGCTACAGTCTAATGAGAAATTTGCTTCCTCTTTCTCATCTTCCTCGTCAATGGCATCTCCATCATATGCTATCAATAAAGAGCTGGAGAAGAACCGGAATCCTTCTGCTTTCAACAAAATTTCTCTCAACTTCTCCAACCGCTGGATTAACTGCATCATCCTCAGCTTACCAGCAGTTGTGAAAAATCTCAACAATTCATCATAGAATTTGAGTCTATCCATTCTCCGTCCTTCAAACTTGTTTACATATGAGTATTGTTGGGTAGATTGGTGAAATAATTGCATGCCGACAAGGCGGATACCCATCTGCTCGCTAGTGCTTTGCCTACATTTCTGGGTCTGGCTGAGTCGTTTCTGGGCACTAGCATCATCTCCATATTGCCGTGTACCCATTTTGAGGTCAATGACACACGGACGTTTGTAGGCGGACACCACGTCTTCAAGTATAATGAACCAGTGTTTGTCATAGCCCTTTAGAAGCTTTTGCACAACCTAAAAAATAAGAATTAAAGCGTACAAATACTTTTTATAAATGTTTAGTTTTATCATCTCATCTATGGATCTACGGAGCGGAAACATGTATATATGCGATAAACAACCAACTTAGAACTGGCACGAACTCGGGGAATCCGACTGTCTAATTAAAACAGAGGAGACGGATGGTCCATATGGACGTTGACCGTGTCTGATTTCTGCCCAGTGCTCTGAATGTTAAACGTACATTTTTGTACATTAAAAACATTTTTCACCGGCCGTCCGCCGGCCGACCACAAAGACGGCCCGCGAACGGCCGTCCGACCGTTTGGTTTTTCAGCGCCGTCCAGACGGCGAGGTCCTGGCCGGACGGGCGGTGACTATGCTACTTGAATATCCGCAAAATGCGTAATTTTTGGTGGTCTTAAAACTCGATTTTTTATTAACCAGAACACAAAAATAATGTCTTTTTTAAGCTTCATAGGCAATTTTAGGTCGATATACGGTGTTTGGGAACATTTTTAAAAAATTGATTTAGGGGGGGGGTATATGCAAGTAACGCCAAAATTTTATGGGTGTTGTTTTGCCCTGTTGTTTCAGGTTTTCATGAATAGGTTCTGGCTGCAAATAGATAAGTTGCTGAGGAGGATTTCCTGAGCAACTTTGCTTTTCGTAATCAGGAACAAAAACCGAAATAAGGCAGCAAAACAAACACACAAAAATTTTGATTTTTTTTCGATTATAATCAAAAGTAATCAAATTTGAGTAATTTGCGTACATGGTTGGATCTCAAATGGTACTTTTTCGGCCGAGGGCAGTGGCCTGGGACCCCCAAGAGGTCGTCATAAGACTAATTATGGTTTATAGTAGTTGTTGGCATTAGAGCCCAGCCGAAGGCAGGAGTGCACTTTATGGAGGTTGTCCAAAAGTGGGTTTTTTAGGGAAAGTATTTCATAGGCCCTGAGAACGATAGAAACGGCAAAAAATGTGTGGGAAGGCCATTTTTCGAAAAAAAAATTTCGAACCACAGGGGGGGTATCATGGTTTTTAGTCAAAATTTCAAAAATTTAAATTGGCGCCTTTTGAATTTAAAAGGGAATAAAGGCTGTATAGGGCGGGGGAAGGGAAATAAAGGGGGCCAGTTTTATAGCAGAACGTTAGCAAAGTGATTGTTTGTATTCTTCGGCTGTCCTACCATGTTTTTTAACTGGGCCGTGGCAAAAAGAGACTCTATATGCATTTTTGATCAAGAGTACTTCTCGGAATCATGTCTAAGGTATGTGGGTGTGCGCATCTCAACTCCAAGCCCCCAAGCCCCCTGCGCCCTTGAAGCGGGCGCAGGGGCTTGAGAGTTAGAATTTGTTTTTGAAAATCCACAGGGGGGGACCATGGCAGTTTTGGCTTGATCTTTCTCGACTCTCCAGATTCGATTTTTTCTGTCTGTGGGGAAAAAATATTGAAATTCTATATAGTAAATCAACTATGCTCTACAAGATGGCTTTGTCAGAATTTTCGAATCGAATCGTACAGTTCAAACGGTTTTCTTGTTAGACACAAATCACTCGAAAGTGACTCAGGATGCATAAAAAGCATGCATACCAGAGTTTATTTATGCGGTAGGCCCAGTATTCAAAACTATGTTCAACATCTTCTTGTTAGTGGGCCCTGTATGATTAGTGGCCCCTTTTATTTCCTTCCCCTCCCTATACAGCCCTTATTCCCTTTGAATTCAAAAGGCGCAAATTTAAATTTTTAAATTTTGACTAAAAACACCATGATACCCCCCTGTGGATCGAATTTTTTTTTTCGAAAAATGGCCTTCCCACACATTTTTTTGCCGTTTCTATCGTTCTCAGGGCCTATGAAATACTTTCCCCTAAAAAACCCACTTTTGGGCAACCCCCATAAAGCGCACTTTAGCCCAGCCGAATAAATACCGCTCTAGTAACCTCCTTTTCTAACTGAAATATCTAAAATTCACCTTGCTCTGACACTGGCCTGCCCATAGATTAGTTGCTTTCTTCTCAGCCACCTCCACTCTGCCACACTTTTTGAGGCGAAAAGTCATTGTTGGTGGGATCTGATCAGTGGGCTCATTGCTGCTGCTACCTATGTGAGTTTGGTGGCAGTCAACCACACTGTCTGTGCACATTTGGATCCTATGATGCAAGAGAGCACCATCCTCCTGAGTATCGTCGGTAAATGAGCACAGATTCACTTTTATTCGGCCTAAATAAAATAAAACGGTTTGTTCGCATGAATAAAGGTGGATTACCACAACACTGGGGTGTAAAAGGAAGAAGGCGCTTGTCCATTTGTTGGTAAAAAGCATATTCCCTTTGGTTCAAGGGTTTGCACACATGTCCCTGGCATGTCAAAAGTCCAAAATGGCCACCCACCTAAATTGCAGAATTGAAAAAATGAACGGTAAAATAGGAATCCTTGCGATTTTGGGACCATACTATCAAAACAAAAGGGTTCTTTCTGAGTGCCGGGTTATTGAATACTCGACTGTGTTTTTAAATGTCAGGGTCATCATAGTAAAGCACCGCATCAAATGCAGATGGTCGGTCTGATTTTGTAAAATTTGTTGTTAAGCTGCTTGCTCATGCCCGGCGAATTTTATAGGTTAAAACAGAATGGCGGACTGGACGCTGTTTTAATTTTAAAAATAAATGGTTACTATGGTTAGGAACCTTTTATTAGTGTTATTACGTGATATCGGTGAACTGAGAAACATAAGAAATTATAGAAATAGTTTTTATTTATTAAGAAACCAAGAAAAAATTCCAATTTCTCAAAGGTCTAAAAACTTCTCGAAAATAAGCCACGAGTTGAACTATCGGCTTGAGTTCAGAATCCCCCCCCCACGGGGAGTGATCAGACGGAGGAGATAGCATCATATTCGTGTTTTTCGACCCCGATTTCCTGAGAAAGCCGGCTGTTTTTTTATTTCTGAAGAAAAAAAATTTTTTCGATCCACAGGGGGGTATCATGGTTTTTTAGTCAAAATTTCGAAAATTTGAATTGGCGCCTTTTGAATTTTAAAGGGATTAAGGGCTGTATAGGGAGGGGAAGGGAATAAAGGGGGCCACTAATCACACAAGGGCCACTAACAAGAAGATGTTGAACATAGTTTTGAATACTGGGGCCTACCGCATAAATAAACTCTGGTATGCATGCTTTTTCATGCATCCAGAGTCACTTTCGAGTGATTTGTGTCTAAGGTATGTGGGTGTGCGCATCTCAACTCCAAGCCCCAAGCCCCCTGCGCCCCCGAAGGGGCGCAGGGGGCTTGAGAGTTAGAGATGCGCGCACACACTTACCTTAGACATGATTCCGAGAAGTACTCTTGACCATAAAATGCATATAGAGTCTTTTTTGCCACGGCCCAGTTGAAAAACATGGTGAGGCAATCGCAGAATACAAACATTTGAATTTTTAACGTTCTGCCATAAAAGTGGTCCCCTTTTATTCCCTTCCCCTTCCAATACAACCCTTAATCCCTTTGAAATTCAAAAGGCGCTAATTCAAATTTTCGAAATTTTGACTAAAAAACCATGATACCCCCCCCTGTGGATCGAAAAAATTTTTTTGTTCAGAAATAAAAAAACAGCCGGCTTTCTCAGGAAATCGGGGTCGAAAAACACGAATATGATGTTATCTCCTCCGTTTGATCACTCCCCGTGGGGGGGGATTCGAAACTGCAACCGAACTATCTCTTAATTTCTGATGAATTTTGTTTTTTTCGAACTAAAATTAAGCTGAGATTCTTTAAATTTGTTTCTATGAAGAGAATATAGTAAATACTGCACCAGCCAAGAATCAACTAAAAATACTGCTAAACAAGGACAAACCTGGTGTGGGAAACCAGAGACATCCATGGTTCTATAAAATTAGTAGAATTTAGGGTTGGTTACCCGGAAATTTCATAATTTATACAAATACAGCAGCTCAAAGCATTAATAAAATACATGGATTGCTGCTGCTATAGTGTTTTCTATAAAAGCTGCCTCCTCTCCAAAATAGTCTGTGGGAAGTTAGACAAAAAGGAATAAACAACACCCCAAATAACAAAGGAAGCCGTCCAGTAGCACCAGCAGACCAACCCCAATACATACACAAACAATAATGGAGAGAAACAGAGATCCAAACAGAATACTAACTAACAGGAACAAAAAAACCGCTATTTCTGTTGACTACCACTACTTATATTTGCCAGAAAAGTTGTCAAGAGCCATTCCGCGCAGAACGACGGTTGTCAAGGGGCTATCCACAAAAAATAGGAGTTGCAATAGAGTGTTTTTAAAAAGTGTGATTCAAGGCTTTTAAATATTAGTCACCAAGCAAAACCATGGCTAAACTTGAATAAGGTATTTAGCTGTTTTTAGACTTTAAGAGTCCGTTTCGGAAAAAATGTTCCCAATAAAAATTTTGCAGGGTTTAATTCAACTACAATACATTTAGCACTTACTTAAACCAAACCCCAGAACTTACTTGAGCCAAGTGGTCACAAAAACTCGGAAAAAAGTACGAAAAGAGGCACAAAAAAACAAATCAACGATCAAAAAATCTGAACGTTTTTTTGGCATGGTTCAAGCAAAAAAGACATAAGTAAAATCTCTGACACAAAGTAAATCACTGAGTGGCGTACTGATAACAATGACTGTGATTTAACGGTTTAATTTCAGGAATCTTGCAATGTTGGGTGGTAGCCAGTGATTGGAAAAGCCAAAACCAAAAACACAAAGCCAAATTTGGCTTTGGTGTTGGCCGGCACTTTTGGCGTTGGCTTTGCGTTTGGCTTTTCCAATCACTGGTGGTAGCCTTTTGTCCCCTTTTTCTAGAAATGGAGAAAAGAGGGCGTAATCATTTTGCCAATGTTATGTTTTCGCAAATAGCTTCTTTTCTCAGGTATTCTTATTCCTTTGTCAGGCAAATTACCACTTATTTTGTAGCCCATCTCACTGGTTACCAAATGAGTGGTAGTTTGCCTGGCAAGGGAATAAGAGTACTTGGGAAAAGAAGCTACAAGTAAATTTTCTATTTGAGGCCCATTGGCCTAAATTAGAATATTTACATCACCTTTTATCATTTTAACACTGCTTTTAATACCCAAACTTTAATTGCAAACCAAAATTTCATTTATATTCATCTCAATGAACAGCTAAACAAGCTTGCTCATAATTCAAAAAGCAGACGACAAAAAGATAGTTACAACAAAAAACTGCTTTAAACAACAAAAAAAAGAAGATGCAGATTAAGCAAAATGCGCAAGTCAAAGAATTGCACAAGCACATGATAGTGACACAAACACACACCAGCTGCGCCTGTCTCTGCATACACACACTCATAGAGGTATCTAGCAGAAGCAAAAGCAGCAGCTAGACAGCTGATTACCATCTATTCTGCTGTTCTTGCCAACCAGCAGTTAGGTTAGAATCGAAAGTGAGAAGGAAGGGGTTTGTCTGCCTCAAGACATCCCCCAATTTATTGACGGATGTGTGGCAGCAGAAGCTGCCTCAGGACAGACACACAGCTTTCCCTGCTTTCACTCACTAGCTTAAATGGTTGGTTGGAACTGCTGCTGGGATGGCCAGAGGTGCTTGTCTATTGACACTCACACATTCTTGAGCAGTGGATGGAAAAAAAAGTTAATTTAGATGACCGCTTAGTATATTTGTTTAGTCTTATTAAATTATTTGTCTACTTGTGTGAATAATACTTTTTGGGCCTTTTATTCTAGTTTCATAATGATTACGACTTTTGAGGGCTGTTCGCTGTACTTATACTAAATCGAGCTCCTAAATACTCTGCTTAATTTTTTCAATTTGAGAAAATACAGTGTACCCAGCGACTTCCAAATAAATCGCATTGTCTCTACCCTGTTTCGTCCCAAATTGTTTCCGCCAAAAATCGTTATAGCCAAAAACGTTACATTTTTAATTAATTAGTTTGCTACATTTGGTTTTTCTAACTAATTTTGTGGATATTCTCATTTACAAGTTTACACTCAAATTGATGCCAGAGAGAAAGACTACATTTTGAGCATAAGGTTGTAAATGACCATGTCTGCAATACTTGCTGAAAACCCTAAAATTTCCGGAACCCTGAACTTTTTTGAGAACTTTTGGGGTTTTTCAGCAAATATTGCAGACATGGTCATTTACAATTAAAAGTAGAAAAAAAAATAAGGTCTGCAGCCAGTGGTAGTCGAACCTGTGACCTAAGGCGATGCCTATATAAAGTCCCCCCCCCCTTTAATGTCGGAAATTTTCGGAATCTTTGTATGAACATTCGATGAAAACTTTTCATTGGTCAGCTCTACCATTTAATAGTCTTTTGGAAATTTATCCACAAAATGAAATTGATCCAATTGAAAATAGCCTATAAAAAACTTTTTACTACAAATTTGAATTTCCAATCTTTACAATTTTAATGACTCATTCTACTATTTTTCGGTTATGGCATCACAGACCGTGCCGTGATTATGGGCACTCTTCGCAGTTCCCAACTAGAAGTGTTGGTGGATGGGTGTGAATGGCACAGAGTGAGCGCTACTCTGGATGAGACTGCCCTCTGCCTATCTCCAGTAGGGGATGGCTTCATGCCAGTTGCTGATGTGCCCTTTGCCCCAATGCCTACCACTGCCGCTGCAGCTGCTGCCTGGAGTGCTGAAAAGCGTTTTGTGCGAGTGGTGAAACCCGAAGGACATGGACTGGGCATCAGCATCCAGGGTGGTGCGGACAACGATAGACCAATTGTGATCAGCAAAATATTTTCTGGCATGGCTGCCCAACAGACCGACCAACTATTTGTGGGAGACGTTATTTTGGCAGTTAATGGAGAATCACTAGTTAATTCCAAACACGATGAGGCTGTAAAAGCACTCAAACGGGCTGGAAAAGTAGTCAACCTACAAGGTGATAGTTTGCAATTTTCCAACCGCCAAAAATCAGAGTTCAAAACATAGTCTTTTGTGAGCAATTTTTTTGAAAAATCCGAGGTAGGTTTTCAAGAAAAAGTGACCTATACACATGTACATATCGCGCATTAGGTCATTTGGTCCCCATCATTTGGTGTCCTGGTCATTTGGTCCCGGTCATTTGGTCCCCAAAAGCCGCCAATTTAAAATGTTCCAACAGGTTCGAATCCTGGCGATAGCAAAGAATTGTTTTCTACCATATATTATCCCGAATAGGTCTCATTCACCTGGGAATCGGAAATCGGAAAATTTTGGATTTAGAAAGAAATATTAAAGACTATATATGAGGGGAAGGAATACTGAATAACACTTGGCGATACCCCATTCATCCTCAATGATCCAGATCCACCCTCAGTGGTCCAAGTCCACCCTAAATGGTTCAGATTGACTTTTAGTGGTCCTAACCCACTTTCAATAGTCGGGATCCACTACCAATGCCTCCGTTATTAGTAAAATGGTTCAGATTTATCCTCAATGGTCTTAATTCAATCTGGATGTAAAAATCTTTTAGGTGTCCTCTGGGTTCATTGGGTGAATACAGTCAACTCTCTTCGTAATAAAAATTTTTAATTTAATCTTTTTTCCATGTGAAAAACTCCTATCATTTAATTTTTTATATAATTTAACCTCAGTTCTAATGGATGATCGATTAACCTGACATTGCATGGGTTTTCAACACTTTTCCAGGTTATTGTGCAGCTTTTTAAAGCGGTCAAATTCCCGGTCACATTCATTTGACTATGCCAGATATTTGAAGTTTGACTTATTAGAAACACATGAGCATCTTGCAAACAAGAGCTAAACGATTTGCAAGTCTCAAAATTGGATCGACATAGGTTTCGTTCAAGACAACATGGAAAAACATTTAAAAAAAATTAAACTGGCGGCTTTGGGGACCAAATGACCGGGATCAAATGACCAAATGACCGTCGCCCACATATCGACTAACCCAGGTCAATAAGCTAAACACCGTATCCCACCCGAAAAATCGGGAAGGGGCTGATTTGCCGTCATGATATTCGCCTTTGACTAAATTTGGCGTCAGCTTAGTCAACTCAAAATCCTCAGGATGTGGAATAAATATTTGAATGATGAACGTAAATAAGCAAACAGAAAATTTTTGTCATTGGCATATTAAGTTGACGGCAAATGTAGTCAACGGCGAGTTTTAGCGACGGCGAATCTAGTCAACGGCCAATCAGCCCTTCCCGAAAAATCTGCTATGAAAACGCTTAAATCCGGTCAAACTGGGATAGTATATATTTTTTTCGGTACCATTTTTTTGTTTTCAAGCCAAATTACATTATAGACACCCTGGACTACTTTTCAGCTTGGTGTCACTTACTGGTGTAAAAAATGATAAGAAAAATTAAAATTTTGATGTATTTCAGTTCAATACAAAAAAGATGTACACCTGAAAAAAGACAACGTGTTACAACGACTCACCTGGGACGATGAGGAGCGAGCGGACCCCAGGAATCGACAACGAAGTTTCGGCCTTAAACTTGCATATGTGGCTAGGTAAAATTAGCCTTATTACTTTAATAAATATCGAAAACTACAGAACTAGTCTGGACCGAGAGGATATTGAGAATCGCACAATTGAGATTCGCTCGCACAGCGCCCACCATGTATTGACCATACGATGTGCCAACGCTTTTGAGGCGGACGCATGGTTTGAGGCTATTCACTGCTGTGCCGAGACTTTGCTCATTCAAGCACTAGCTCAAGTCAACTTAATTCTCGGTCAAAACCCACAAGTTCGCAAGATGGTTGGCTGGCGGAGCAGGTTAAATTGACTTTTTAAAATAATTTTACTAAAAAGAATTCTGCAGGGTGTACAAGATGGACTTCTAGCTTGGAGACCAGTTTTCGCTGCCCTTACTATGAATGATTTGCTGTTCTACGATTCAGTACCTGCCATCAAACAAGAATGGGCTTGCCCCAAAATCACCAGACCATTGATAGCCACTCGAGTAGTGCAGACCACCTCACGAACATTCCCTGTGATTGCCGGTTTGTCCGACATCATCAGCTTTACAACAAGAACGGGCACTCAGGAGGGCATTTGTTCACATATGTTTAGGGTGGAGACACACAGGATTTAGCCGCATGGGTTAAGAACATAATTCACTACACATATGAGGCATGTGCAGATGTGGCTCAAGTGAGTGCACGTGAGTTAACTATTAGCTAAAGGCTAAATTTACGGTGCATAGACGTTTCCCCAAAATGAAACTTTTTTCATTTTGGGAAACGTTTCCCCAAAATGAAACTCAAAAGAGTAAAATATCTCTAAGGGTATATATGGAGATACTTATTTAGACATACCAAGGGTATTGGCCGCTTCGCGCCAAAGACCAGCACACTCCACATTGCAAGGGATAGGGGTACATACATGTGTTAACCCTGACCCTTGCAATGTGGAATATGCTGGACTTTGGCCATCACATTCAGCCAAATACCCTTGATATGTCTAAATAAGTATCTCCATATATACCCTTAGAGATATTTTACTCTTTGAGTTTCATTTTGGGGAAACGTTCCCCAAAATGAAAAAAGTTTCATTTTGGGGAAACGTCTATATCCCAAATTTACCTATACCCCCATCACTCAATTAACTTCGACCCAACCAGTCAATCAGCATGGGGGACCAAGGCAATTTTTTTTCATTTTTATTTTTCAATTTTGAATTTTAAAGTAAGTCTTTAAAACTGTATATTTACACTTTTAAATTGGATGTAACCAAAATGTTGCCCTAAAATCTGAATTCTTGCCCTTTTTTTCGGTAATAAATTGCCGAAAAAAGCAAAAAAGGGGCAATAATTCCGATTTTAGGAACAACAATTCAATTTGATCTGTTTAAATTATTATGACACGAAAAAATTATCGGCATTGAAAATTGAAAAAAAAAATTTCCTTGATCCCCCAAGCTGATTCACTGGTGGGGGTCAAGTTAATTGAGTGGTGGCAGTAAAGGTAAAGTGATCCTAGTTAAATAATAATTAAATTCTTATCGTATTTTTTAGCCTGTATCTGGCAAGATCAACAATGTGAGTTACTAATAGAACTTGAACGTGGAATATCACTAATGAACACAGCAACTGGACAAGTCATTTGCAGCATCCATTCGAGGCAATCAGAGCCACCGGAGATGATGGAAACCAATTCTTGTGGATCGACTTTGGACCGCCTGTGGGAGAGCAGGTGAGTGATTAGATTGTGAAGACTTATACACAAATATAATACAATCAATTCAGGAAGTAGATCTACGTGGCTCTCCAAAAGCAGTTGTATTTGTATTGCACTCATTTCTGGCAGCAAAAGTCTATCGACTCAATCTGTACGCGTAAATAACAGACCTAGTTATCAAAAGTACAAAATCCTGAATCATTGTTAAATTTTCCAAATTGACTATCACATGTGATGTGTGCACAGTTCATTTTCAGAGACAATGTAAATTATGCCACAGATTAGAATAAAATTTTATTATTATTTATTATGTGATAAACTTAGAGACAGACCAGGACAGGATCCTGTCCTGGTCCGTCCTGGTCAAAATTTAACAATAAAATAAAATCCTGGTCCTGATCCAGACTAAAAATCCTGGTCCTAGTCCTGGTATCTTGGCCAATCCTGGTCGTTGAATTTTGTGAATATAAATGTTATTTTTTTAAAACAATATCTTGAAACGACAATTTTAATCGAAATCACCTTTGCAATTTTTTTCGGATATTTTTATTCATTCATTTGAAACACAATCTGTGGTTTTGAAGTATTAGTTTCTGCAATTTCTCTACATTCATTTCTCGAAAAAACATTGCCGTTTTGTTTATGACCTTTGTTTTCAGATGAGCATTGTCTGGACCATCGGTCTTTTCGACAAGTTGTCTGTTACAGAAGGAAAATGCCGAGTGTGCAACAAAACAACCAATATGGCTGACGGGTCGACAAAGGGTCTTTTCGTGCACTCAAAAACGCATGAGGAATACACTGTCAAGCTCAAGGAACTCGAAGAAAAGAATGCATCGCAGAAGAATTCCTTGGAGAAGTTTGTCAGAATTTGCCAAAGGTTATGTTCATAGAGATAAATTTTCGGCAAGCCATCAGAAATATGGTGGTCACCCTGAGTGCTCCCAAACTCTTATTTACGAATTCTTTATTTACTCAAACAAACACACATATAACTTGAAAAACCAAACAATTATCTTTTTTATCACAGTTGCTAGAGGTCAATTCTTTCTTAGGATTGTTACAAAAAATAAATTAATGGACAAAATGCCAAAGCACATCTTGGTGTTGTGGAAAAAGGCGAATTATTTGTGATAATTGACCGGGGTGGTTTGGCGAAATACTGACAATCAACTGTTTTGGCTGTGTATCACATCATATAACAAATTGAGAATGCCCTTTTAGGTATGGATCAAGGCAAACTGCTGAGCTGCTTGTTGCTGAGTGGTCGATTGAATCGACAGGTCCATAGCATGAGGAGTTGCTTGAGGAGCAGCAGGGTGTAGTGGAGGCACATAGTGGGCAAACCGTCCCAACATGTTCTGCTGGAAAATGAAACCTGCTGTGGCGGCATCTCCTGCATTAATCCCATTTATCTGCTGCTGAGCATGTTGCTGCATTAGTGAGGCAGCTGCTGCTGCGTCTGGGTAGAAAGGAATCTGCAAAAATTATACAATTATTGTTATCTATGGGTTTCTCCCAAAAATACGAAAATTTATGACAAACGCCATTTTTGATACCCCCTTTACCCTTTATGACCGTTTCTGGGTGATAGAGTATCAAACGTGTCTCAATTATTGTAACGAAGTTTCAGGGTTAGAATAATATGGGACCAGTGACCGATAACAACTATTTTGGAACCAATTACTCACTGCAACTGGAAGTGGATACACCAACCGCAAGGGGTATGTCGTTTAGAGACTCGACTCATGTTACTTTTTGATGAAAGCCCAATAAGTAACTAATCAGCATCTGTCCATGAATTAGGCTAAAACGAGCAGAACCCCGACTGCCTGTTTAACTAGTCAATAAATGAAGAGAGGCTTTTTATTACAGAATATATAACAATTGTTTCTGGCCTACCTGCGGGAACTGAGGGGTGGAGTAGAACTGCTGCTCACATCCATTGCCTAGTAAAGGAGGTGGATTGGAGAAACCGGCAGGGAAACAGAAGTTGCCGTTTCCAGCCATCGCAGCAGCTGCAGCAGCCAGGTTGAGGGCACTTGCATTGGAGGTTGGTGGTGGACATGTGGAGGCACAGGTTGGTGAGGGGTCAATTGGCTGAACAAGGAGAATGGGTTGGGAGGTCGGAAAGCTGTGGCTTGCGCCCCATTCATTGGAATTAGGGTGGTGTTGGGCATGAGTCCTGAAATTCATAATTCAAGCTTGTTCACATGGATATGTCAAGAATTATGTTATGAGACAACCAACTATGTGACGGGAGTTTTGGTGACGGATTTTTCTGCTAGAGAGATGTCGAATGCTGATACTTCAAGCATCTTTCATCAAATCAAAGATCTTTTTATCTCAAAAGATGCGTCTCACTGTTTGTCAGAGCTGAGTGCTTGAGTGCTTTCGGCCACTTGCGTGACTGTCTTTTAAAAAATTACTCATTCCATAGCTAATAGTGAGATGCCTCTTTTGTAAAATAAATATTCGCCGCTATTCCATTGTACCCCCCCCCCCCAAAAAGCTATTCCAGTGTACCACCCCCCCCCCCCAAATAAGGACCTATTCCAATAATAAATAATATTCATTCAATTTTAGGCCATATCTCAACAACCAAGCCTTATTTTTAAATTCTGTTTCGTAATTCGGATTCCTCGTTAAATTTCAGCTACTAAGTGGCCTCAGAAAAAAAGATTCATATAAAAATTCACTTTTTTTAAAAAAGTATGAAAATTTTCAAAAAAAAACCGTCGCTAACTGACCGTACACCGTTTTTCAACTCGGGCCGTGGCAAAAATAGACTATATATGCATTTTATGATCAAGTGTACTTCTTCGGAATCATGTCTTGCACGTGCGCGCATCTCTAACTCTCAAGCCCTTGGGGCTTGGAGTTTAGATGCGCACACCCACATACCTTAGACACAAATCACTCGAAAGTGACTCTGGATGCATGAAAAAGCATGCATACCAGAGTTATTTATGCGGTAGGCCCAGTATTCAAAACTATGTTCAACATCTTCAATTTTTCGGATGAAAAAGGTCTCCTCCTTTTCCGGCCTTTGTCTACGAGCCAGAGGCTCAGCCATCCAAAAATTCAGCCTTCACCTCCACAGGGTCCTGGCTCAGGCACAACCACCTCGGGACCCACCCGGATGATCCTTATGGTCCTTTTGAGTACTTATGGATTTGGGTCCTCCACAAGTTGCTGGGTTTGAGGGTACCTGTAAAGGTATTTATTAAGTGGTGGACCCCAAGTTGCTGGGTTTGAGGGTGCCTTAAACCCTTATCAATTAGTGGCCCTGTTTTGTCCCTTCCCCTCCCAATACAGCCCTTGAACCCTATTTAAATGGCTTTTCTGGTCCTTTTATGGCAAAATTATTACATAAAAATGGTTTTTGAGTGCATATAAAAAAGTTGGTTTTGGGGGGGGGTACAATGGAATAGTGCCAAATATTCGATTAGTTGAAAGATCCCTGTATTATCAGCATTCGCCGAATTATATCTAGCAAAAATTTTATTCGTGGAATTCACCATTTTGCTTTTATATTAGGTGGTTAGTATTTGAAGAAACCAACCAGCTGGAATCATATTGACATTTGGAGAAAAGTTCGGAGTGGTTGCTGAAGGCGAGCCTTGAGACATCAGAGGTGTGGACAGCAATAAATTCATATCCTCGGGACTGCACTGGAACACTTCGATGTATCTAAACTATGGACTGTTTGTAATTGAGTTTTATCTCATTATACAAGGTGTCCTAAGAAATTCGGCCGATTTCAGGGTGAGTTGGGGTATATTTGGGTGGCGTATATTCCAGTAGCGCCCATTGATTGATAACTTTTGATAAATCGATTGCTCTTTTTTGCAATTTTCGATTACAATTTTCCGCCGGTGTAATTTCAGTTTCTGTTTTCAGGTCGGCGGTGAATCCAGCCGTAATGAATTTACCCTGCAAATTTTGAGGTTACAGGTTTGATTCCTGGTAGTAGCATACACCGTGTATGCTCTATTAATCCCCCGGGGATTATTTTTCAACCCTTTCAAAATATTAAAAATTTTGGGTCAATCGCGAAATTTCTGGGTGTGAACCCAAAATCTAAAAAGTGGAATCGGTAGAGCTCGTGGGAGTTAAGATGCAAAATGTTTTCTCTGGGCTGACATATAGGTCCTCAAAGTCAAGGGGAGATTATTAGAGAGAGGGGGGATTATTAGAGCATATACGGCATTCTATTGAAGAACAGTCATAAGTCGACCAGTAAGCCTCAGGACAGGTGGAAAAACCACCTGGTGCTTTCCTAAATGGGTATCCACCTACAGAACCCGAAATTTTTAATTTAGCTGTAAGTAATTAAAATTCTTGTACCTTATTTAGAATCGTGATCCCAAACACGGGTTTTTTATTTACCACTCGAGACTGATCATCAGGCGCTCGTGCCACTATATCGAGGGTGATTTACTGAGTCCGGACCGAGTCCAAGGTGCCACTATAGCGAGGGCGCCACTATAGCGGGGGCAAACTTTCTTTATTTTCTTTACCGGCCAGCCAAATGCGGCTTACGGCGCCACTGTAGCGAGGGTGCCACTATATCGAGACTCGACTGTATAAGTTTTGTTTCCGCAAAAAAAAATTTAATTCAACTTTTTTGCCTTGGTCCTCCTGTTGTCGAATATTCAAATACAGGGTGGCCCAAGAAACAACAGAGGGGACCAAGTCAAAAAAGTAAATTTTTTCAAAAAAATTCAGCGGAAACAAAACTTATATCCGAGAAAAATTGATTGCAAAAGACCGTTTTTAACATTCGCCTCTAAAAAAGTTCGAATTTCTTGGGCCACCCTGTAGATCCGTTTTAAGGAAAAAACATATTTTCCAATTTTTTTTGATCGCTTTCTTCTATATGGCATACATCTGGATGCAACCCTTTTGCGTACCAAATCTAATCTTTCACAAAACTGAGAAAGGCTTTTAGCTCTTCACTACTTTAGAATTTTTATCCGGTTTGTGAAAAGATTTAATAAGTCATTACATAGTCGACAATTCTTTCTACAAATTTGACTAATAATTAATGGATGTGAACAGAGGCGTAGCCAGAAATTTCTGACATAGGGGCACCAGCCCATTTTACCTACACCGTTTTTCAAATTTTTGGGACCATTTTGCCTAGACCGTTTAAAAATACTGATTGGGACACCAATAAGGAAAAAAAATCTGACAATGAGAGGCACGTACACCTCCATCCCTGGCTACACCACTGAATGTGAAACCTATAAAGCTAGCTCACCTCTTCTTTTCCCCAACTCCATGTATTTGTTGTGCATGGACTGTGCGGCTGAAACAGCTGAGTTCTCTGAGTCCAGTTGGATGAAAGCTTCACCGCTGGGATGTCCCTGGTTATTGTAAATCATATGGACACCCTACAAAGCGAAATCTCTTTGTTTAAAAATTGAGTGCGAGTAGGATTGCTCAAGTCAGGAATACTCTAATTTTTTAAGATTCAACCAAAAATAAATATTGCTTACTTGGAAGACAATATTGCGAGAATGACCACCCAAGAAGTCGACCACCTGTTGCACTTGAGCCTCATAGGGAAGTCCTCGAAGGCGGATGCAGTCCCGTTTGGGAGCAGTCAGAGTTGGTTGGAAGGTCTTAAAATAAGCAATAATTTTGGTTGAATATGATAAAATTTGTTTATATTTTAGCAAAAGCGTGTAAATTTAACATACTAAAAAAATTTAAGAATGGCTTTAAACTGACCGGTGGTGACTTGAGTGTTCTATTGAACAACTGCTGCACTTCGGCTTGTGTGGTCCGAAACAGCTCAATGTAGCGGGTTCCTATCCGGTTTTTGTGTTTGGCTAGTGCTCGACGGCCAGCCGCTTCGTTGGTGAACAACACAAACGCATCTCCAGAAGGTCTTCCGTCCTGCCGATTAACAAACAAAATGCCTCCCTGTTCCACTATTCCAGTGTCTTCGTTAGGTTCAGCAAAGAAATCGCGCTGAAATTGCCATTTTTTAAGTAAAACAGTTTTTGATTTTATTTAAGAGGCTAGCTAATTTTTTTCGCCTTGGTTTCCCCTGTTAATTTATTGGTTTGTGCTAGAAACAGGGTAGACTGGAATACGTTAGGACATATCTAAAAATATTTTCCAAAGTACAAAAAAGTAAGAAAAACATGTTTGAATTTTCAGCACCCAAAAATCATGAGATCAACCTGAAATCTTGGCGCTACTCGGTTATATCCCCCCCTCCAAAACTGGTCCTCGGGAATACTAGTTTCTTATTCTTAAAGGTATTGAATTTTTCGCGAAGCTGTTTTCAGACCCTTTTTGGTACTTATGCACATTATAGGCCCCAAAATATTTGCCGTTCTATTAGTGTTTTCTTTTTCAAAACCTTATTATAAATTCCGTATAAAATAATGACTCCGAGTGGAATTATGATGTGTTCGAGGAATAAACGAATTTTATACGGAATTTATAATAAGGTTTTAAAAAAGAAAGCACTAATAGAACGGCAAATATTTGGGGGCCTATAATGTGCATAAGTACCCCTTTTTAATTTACTGCCGCGGATCAAAGGTGCATGATGGAATTGGGGTATATTTATGACTGAAAACGTAAAACTAATGAAAACTCTACATTTCAAGACCGTCAAAAAAACCTACAATCTGCTGTTCTGTAGTTTGGAAAGGCAGTCCTCGCATGCGGACAATCATAGCCGCATCTTTGCTTGCAAATTTGACAGCCTCTGAATCCGAGCCTAAATTAGGTGGCATTGAAGGTTGGGTAGTAGCAACAAGGGGATTAAGACCACCAGTCAATGTTATCATTAGCAACTAGACTAATATTTTTTAAAAAAGCTCAAGCAGCAGCTCCAACTTGCACAAACCCAAATGCAGAAAAGGGCAAAATAGAGAGATTGCAGAAAGTGTGGACAAATAATTTGTTATTGGCGGTGTGTGTGAGTGGAATAAATTTTATTTATGATGATGATGGTGGAGGAGTAGCAGGAGAACTAAGGCAAGTCCCCATCCGATTGATTGATTCTATGCTTGGGCCTTGTGCTTGTACAGTGGCTCTATTTGGGAGCTGGATGGATATGGCCCAGGATGGGCAAAAGTGCTGGCAAAGAGCACCTGGTTGGATGTATTGATTTGGACGGCAAGGTGTGTGTGCATGGATGGAAAACAAAACAGGGAAGCAAAATGGGCAGCTGAACAACATGCTTTTGATTTTGCTGTCACTCTATTCCTTCTGATTCTTTTTCGCTTATTTTGAGTCTTGTGGTTCTGCTGCTCCTGCTATTATTGGTTTTGGGGTTGCAGGAGCAAGAGAATGAGGAGAAATGGATAGTGGTTCTAATTAGAACGAGAATATTTTTTGTTCTTTTTGCTGTATGATGGAGATAGGAGGTTTTGGTGGATGGCTACAAATAAAAGGAAGAGGATAATTAGTGAAAATCAGGGCTCGTATCTTAAAAAATTATAAATGGCAACTCGCACTATGGTGGGTCACACTATATAGGGACTCGACTGTCAATAAATTTCAGGTTTTTTTGTAAAGAAGTGTGACGCTTACCGTATAGCCTCTATTAAACGGGCACCCCTACAGTTAACGTTTTTCAAATTTGCTTTGCTTTTTTAACCCCAATATTGTTTATTTTTCGAAACGGACGACCACTCATTTTGTAGAGTTTGTGAAGCTCTACAAATGAGTGGTCGTCCGTTTCGAAAAATAAACAATATTGGGGTTAAAAAAGCAAAGCAAATTTGAAAAACGTTAACTGTAGGGGTGCCCGCTTAATAGAGGTTATACGGTATGTCGTTTACACCCCACCTTCAGTCTTGATTTGGGTTGGAAGTTTTTGTTCGAAAAATGACGAAAAGAAGGAAAACTGTTTTTTGCTTCGAATTTGCACCATAAAAGTTTAGCAGTCATAAATTTCTAGTAGTGCGAACAATTGTTTCAGTTGTCAGTTTTTGGGACAGTTTATTTGAGAAACTAGCTTCATGATTTTTGTTTGGTTCGTTCTGTTTTCTAAAGCTACATCTCTGATTTTGTCTGGAGACTAAAATTTGCTGGTAAAGATAGTATGTATTATTTGTGGTCTCAAATTTGTGAATTGTATGCATGTGAATAATAAAATAAATTTAAATTACAAATTTCGGACCGAAAATAAAAAAACTAAAGATGGGGTGTAAACGACATAAGTACCATAATAACACTTTTAAAAGGTAAAATAACACTTTCTAAAAAAAGGCAAGGCGTTGGTGCAGAATCCGGGGCAAATTGTGCCTTAGTACTCCTGTTCATTTTTGCATATTTTTCCTTGGCACCCCCGGTTGTTTTTTTTTTAATTTTATCGAGGTGATTGAGGAGACTGTGGTGATTAAGAGGATTATGGTCACCTTAACCACCATGAGCACATTAAAATAGCATTAAAAAACAACAGGGGTGACCAAAAAATCAACAGGGGGGACCAAGGCAAAATTTGCAGCGGATTCTACACTAGCGCCAAATTTTAGGCTTTTTTAGAAAAAAAGTCCCACTTACTTAAAAAAGTCCCACTTGCACCCCACTTACTTTTTCCACAAAATAGTCAAGTTACATCATAGAAAATAGAAAATAGGTGGGGTGCGGATAACCGATAAGAACCAAAAAGTGTTATTCTACCCAGTGCACAATGAGTTTTGAGTGCGATAAGGGCGATTTGAAAAAAGGACGTAAAGAGCTCTGTTGTAGATGGTTTTAGTTGAGTGGAATGAAAAACGAATGGTTTTGTGCAAGTTGAAGCAAATTATTTTTGATTAATTTTAACCAAAACCTTTTTTAAGCAGTTTTTCGTAGTTTTCATGAATTTTTTGAAAAAAAAATTGTTTGCAGGTTTAATTCTTTCAGCATTTCCGAAATTCATAGTCCAGTTCATAGACATGATTTTTCTACAAAAAAGCAGCGAAATTATCAAAAATGGCTACATTTTTCTGATTAGTTTTTTCGTTGAGACTAAAATAATTTAAGATCTGTAAACTGACCGACAGCAACTTTCATAAAATCCTCTCCAGTGCCTCTGTAAACTTCAATGTATCTGCTGTGAAGGAATTTTCTGTGCCTTTGCAGAGCCAAATCTCGATGTCTGGGCGTCTCAAATCGCACTAGCGCCTCACCGTTTCGTCTTCCTTCGGCTGACAGGCAAAGGGCGATGCCACCTCTGAATTATTTAAATTTGTAAACTTTCAACCAATTATTTCTTAGTTTGAGAACTCAATACAATGAGTACAGTCGAGTCTCGATTTAACGTACCCCCAATTTAACGTACCCTTCGATTTAACGTACCCCTAGGGTCGGTCCCTCCAATAATAAACTCCGTCAAATTTACCCCCGATATAACGTACCCCTCGATTTAACGTACCCCTAGGGCCGGTCCCCAGGGGGTACGTTAAATCGAGACTCGACTGTAATTACTTTCCGAAAAATGGTTATACAGGATGGGTTAATTTTTTCTGAGAAATAAATTTTGGACCCATTTTTTGAAGTACTTTTCTGAGTTATTTTCTATTCGAATGCTGACGCTTTAAAAAACCGTGCGACACCAAACCCGTTTAAAATTCACTTTTCGGAGACGAAAATTTCAATAATAATAATAATAAATTCCACTCATATTCCTGTTATGTGCTGCTACCTGTTAGGTACTCCAAGTGGCTGTTGTACGTCATATTTATCTTGTTGGCCATTTTCTGCGGTAACTTCACGAAAGCCCGCTTAATTCTTTTACGAAGGTTGGCCGTGCTGGAAATCAAATTTTTGTCGGCCTAAAGCAAGTATTCAGTAACGGGGACTAAGCAGGGTCCTGTCGTCATCTCCGCCCCTTTTAAATTTCAGAATTCTTAATTCGAAAATTTTTTTGAAAATTCACACGCAACTAATTTTACTTCACAACCCAAAAGAAACTCACGGTGCTATGTTCAAGCCAAGGAAGAAGAGGGCGATGTCCTTTTCAGATGCTTGCCAGGGGAGCCCTCTTGCCCTCACTACCAGGCTGGAGTCCACAAATTGGTCGCAACTGCAAGAACAAAAATAAGGGTTAGTGAATGTGCAAAAGTAGATGGTGTACGTGTGACCTTTTTCAATGCACTTTGGCTACTCTTTGATCAATCCATCCCCTCACCATCTTAAATGGTCAAATTGGGCCAAGCACTAGGGGAAGTGTTTAACAAAGTGGTGCTTGTTGACACAACTCTCCTTTTAGGGGGATCGAGATCTTTTAGAAGTAAACTTTGAAGGGCAAATATTATAAAAATGGGGGATTGGACAATTTGTAGTAACTTAGTGTTTTGTGTGGAGAGTACTTACCAAACTGTGGAGATGTACTCTTGGTTGACTGTCTCCAACCTTCGACTGCTCAACAGATTTACGCCTTCTAAAAAGAGTATAAGTGAATAACTGAAAAATTCCTGATGTATGTTTTAGTCGACGGCTTTGTGCTTTTAGTATCTTGTATTTCTCTAATAAAAGACCTGTCCAAAACTTATCTAATGTGTTATTTTTTCACTGTCGTTTTGGAGCCATATTTCATTGACAAAGCGGTGTCGCGATGTAAAATTTTTTTGCAGAATAAAAAGTTAAATTAGAAACATCAAATATCAGAAATTTTTATTTAGAATTGCTTTTTCTTTTTTGAAAAAAAAATTCTAAAATTGAGGCGATACATAGTAAACAAGAATGTCAGTGAAAAGTTGATCCCATGGCGCCTTTTTTGTCTTTTTATAGAGCCATCGAGGAAATTTTTAAGAAAATTCGCCGTATTTATTCTAATAAAATTGACAGTTTTAATAGAACGACAGGGTTAGAGGCTAAAACTAGGGGTGTAGTCTAGGCCTGTGAATTGGCCTTTTGGTGAGGTTACAATGCATATATTAGACAAACAAATTTCAAAAGTTTCTTATAATTCTGGGTCTCAAACTTATTTGACCTCTTTTGCCAATTCGTATGTCCATGTCAAATTCGAAAATTGCATAAATTTCGATTATGCGTACAGTTAATCTTCTATAAAAGGGGTAGCCCTAGGAACCGGATGAAGGTATCCTTATTCCAATATGAAAATAATAATTGACAAAAGATCTCAGAATGGGAGTGGAAAGTTACAAATGTAGTGCGGGGATCCAAAAGATTGAGCGAGGGATACTGTTTTTTCTATAAGCTAACCCACCTGTTTGGACTAGTTGCACCAACGCCTGTATGCGTTGTTCCAGACTGCATTTCTGGGGAACTGAAGTCTCCGGCGATTCATTCACAAACTGCTTGCTCAACACTATTGCTGCTACATCGTCCACGGCCAGAAATCTGTGAAATAAGCTGGGCATCTCAGTTGTTCCGCGGTCCACCATATCTTCTTCCTGTGTGCTTGTGTTATCAGTCTGTTTAGTGGTGTGAGGTTCTGTATCAGAGCCATGAACACTGTTAGATGAATTAGAGTTGGCCACAAAAGGGTAAATACTTTGTCGCACATCTTCATTGCTGGCCACAAGCAATGCGGATGGCTGGATTGTGGTGTCTTGACGTTGTCCTTGATGAATCGATTGGTTTATTCGTTGAGCCAACTTAATTTATTCTTTCCATTATTTTGAATAGTTTATTCGTATTTTTAGATTTTTTCTTAGCCATGCCCGTCAACGCCAATTTGCCAAATTTAAATTGGTGGGGTCTTGAGTATGAGCGACAATAAATTGGTTGACGGTCAATTGATCGATGGTCAATTGATCGACATTTTCAGTAATAACCACCAGCTTTAATATTCTTTTCTTAGTTTTCTATTTAATCGAACCTCTATATAAGGACATCTTGATACAAGAATAGTGTATGGCCGGTTCCTTGCGTGTCCTTATATGAAGTTTCAAATGTATATTGATTCGATAGATGGTCATGATAAAACTAAATTTGACAAAAATGTCGACCAATTGACGCCCTTGAGTATTGCCGTGCGAATTAGGGTCGCACGGTTCCGTTTTTTTTTGAGATCGGTCGGTTTATAAAACCGGTTTTTTCAAAGCCGGTTTCCGGTTCCGGTTTTTTTCAAAAAATTTCGGTCGGTTAACCGACCTGTACCAGGTTTTCGGTTAATTTTTGACGTAAATAAACCGGTATTTCGCTAAACCCGGTTTTCGGTTTTCCCACTTTTTCGGAACCCGGTTTTCGGTTAACCGACCGCGTGCGACCCAAGTACGAATGACGCAGAGATGTTTGGCGACTTTCTGTTTTTTTAAATGTTTGGTGCATGTTTTTAAATTCTTTAAATTTAAGTGAACCTCAAGGCATATGGTAAGCCAAAGAGCGTTAGGGCTGGTGTTGAGCTCGCGACGAGAAAATTTCGAGAATTCTCGATTTGTCGTCTCGAAAATTTTGCTTTTCTCGATCCTCGCTCGACTAGTTTTTTTCTCGTCGAGATTCATGAAAAAATTTCACCGAGATTCTCGGTTTGCCCCAAATACTTAATCACCGTGAAAACCTAGCCCGGAACTTTTCCTACTCGTGTCTACTTTTTGCTAATTGTTTCTAAAATCAAACCGTATTTTTTTCTTCACTCAGATTTATCAATAAAAGTGTTTTCCAAATTTATATTCTTCTTCTAAAAAATGACGTCCTTGAGAAAAGTAAATAAAAAAGAAGTTTATGCGCACATGCACACTTGTTTGGGTTCTAAACCTATTGCTTTTAATACAACACAGCGACCTTGTCATTAGTTACTGACTGGTAAGAGTGCCCCCCTGCCCCGAACAACTGATACAACCAGACGCAAGCTCCCAAGGTCACTCACATTGTGCAGCTGATGGAGCACTTCCCTGTGGCCTATCTCCACATAGTTTACATTTGCAGGGCTCCTTCCATCCACAACACAGTAAGCTAGGCGAAGGCTGGAGCAACATTCTCCACTCCCAGATTGCAAATTTAGAGGCAATGGAGGGGTGGATGAGGAGGTGCTAGAAGTGGCTGGTGAAGCTCCAATCGAAGCTCCAATGGCAGAGTCCATGCCTGATGAAGAGGAGGTGGAGGCAGCCGGAGAAGAAGATCTTCCATTTGTATTGCTGTTACCTATGGCCATAGCTACAAATATCACTCCATTGGGTATAAAATGACTGTTTTCGTCCATCGCAGTTGGTTATTATGTATGATTCCTGTAAATTGCTACTGAATTATTTCGATTCGAAAAGATATTCTCCGCAATTTTTGGGACATTTCGTACATGTTACAGCCAGGGTGGCCAGACAAAAAAACTCAAAACCGATTCTAAAAATCAGGATTTTGAACGAAAAATCCCACAAAATCAAGGAGGAACACATTTATTAGCATACCAGAAATAAAGGTGCATAGACGTTTCGCCCCCTTTTGGACATTTGTCCAAAAGGGGGCGAAACGTCCCTTTACTTGAATAAATATCAGGAAAGCATGAAATATCATTATTTTTCCGTAATCGCTGAACCGAGCTGAGTATCAAAAGTATTCTACAAATAATTAAAGCATTGAAGCAAGCACAAACTAAGATTAATTGAAAATAATGTATAAAAAAGAGTTTAACCCTAAAACTACGGTAATGTTTTATATACAGCATAGCAAATTTTGTGTTTTCTCTCAATAAACTGCAAAACGATCGCCGTTATTCGATATTTATCATTTTTGTGCCCTCTCTGTTTGTGTATTAATATTTTACCCAAAAAGTGAGTTTAAAATACATTAAAAATACCGTGTTTCCTCTAAACAGACCCTCTGGAACCCGTATCGCCAGAAGTACACTATACGGCCATACCTGCACGCTGAGAAAAATCGGCGCCCGGCGCCGACCCAGGCGCCGGGTCTACTAAAAATCGGCGCCGGGCGCCGGCGCCGGCGCCACAATTAATTCGGCGCCGGGCGTCGGCGCCGGCGCCGGCGCCGACGGCATCAAGCCATTTTTGTAAATAAAATAATAGAATGTAACAAAGACTAATCTAACATTTTATGTTTTTAAATAGAAATTTTTTGTATTAGGAATAGCAACAATTATGAGAAATTAAAAATTTATCATGTTGCGGTTATAAAGAAGCATTGTTTTGCTTTTTAAAAGTACTGGGCCAGTGGAGTCGAGACAACGAGTCGAGGAAATAGTGGATAGCTATCTTCATCAGATAGTAGAGAACATCAAAAAAAAAAGCAAAAACCGGTGATGAAATTTTGTGATTTACATGTGATAAACATAAAAAATAAAAATTTACTATAAGATTAAAAATAACTTGTCTGCAAAAAAATCTGAGAAAATTTTGAATTTACTAAAACATTGTCAAGACAGCTGAAATCTTAACATTCAGGCGCCGGCGCCGGCGCCGCAGCTGAAGTGGCGCCGGGCGCCGGCGCTGGCGCCGACGCCCGACTGTTAAGATTTTTTAGCCAGCGCCGGCGCCCGGCGCCGGCGCCCGTGCAGGTATGTATACGGCGTAGCTCAAAAATGTTTAAAAACATTTTTTGACAATTTAGATGCTAAAAAATGCTTAAAACATGTTTTTTAGGTGGCGGTTGAAACTTTCGGACAAAAATTTTTTGACCAAAATTTGACTTGACAAAACTTTGACTTCGCCTTGGTCCAACAAGGCAAAAAGTCATACTTCGGTCAAAAATTTTTTTTTCGAAGAATCCATTTTTGAGTGAAAATGTGTCAGAAAGTAACTTTTTTATCGTTTTAAGCACATAAAAGTTACATAGGAGTCGTTGAAACATGATTTACAAATTAGTGAAAAGTGCGCCCTCCACAAAACCAAATCGAGTCTTAAATTAATAACATCGGCTTTACGGAGCAATAATTTGACGCAAAAAGAACTTTTTTGAAAAATACATCGGCACAGAATTTCTCAGCATGAAATTCTGAGTAAATAGCGACGCTGGTCACGGTCGGCCTTGGCCGTGTTAAAAACTGAATACATTCCTAATTATTGACAAACAAAAATCAGGATTTGTATCCGAAAATCAAGCTATTGCTGATAATTCAGGACATCAGCTGTAAAAAAGCTTTTTAACAAATTTATATGTAACCGACAAGCTTCAATAGGATTTAGCAGAAATATGTTAACAAAAACAGAGAAAAAGCAAAGACATTGTCCTTGAACAAACCCGGCAAGGTGGGTGAACGGAAGGCAGGGTGGAGGTGGTGGGTGACAGAGACTCCAAATAAATGAGATAAATGGTGAAATACAGGAGACACAACCTCTGAGGGGATACTTTCTCCCCAATTGATCAAGCCAGCCGTGGGGATGGGCGAGAAGGGGATGTATATAGGAGGAGAAAAGGCTTCTTATCCTTCCTCTGATTCACCAACTACAACAACAACAACAATAATTATGTGTAGTAGCAGTAATAGTATTTCAAGGAGAAACACATTTTATTTGCTGGTTGCTCAATGCCTGCACCATTGTTTTTGTAGTTGGTGGTGGAGAGCAACACCAGGAGAATCAAAAGAAAATTATGGATGAGGAGAAGGATGTGGTTTGTTCCACTACCCAGTGCAACATTAGAAGATTCTCAATGGAGTTGAGACCAGGTCACTTCTAGAAGACACAATGAATGCCCTCAATTCTGGCTGCACTCAGTCAGTGGCAATTAGGAGAGTACAACAAGGTCAACGGCAAATATAGTCTAAGTTGATTAGGAGTATATGGTTGCTTTAGAATAAATAAATATTGAGATTTGGAATGTTTAGGAATGCAATAAAGATGGTTAGAAAATTTAGATGGATGCCATAGATGCCATAGGTTCAGTTCCGAATTTCAGAGTGGGTGGACCGCAATTAACGTTAAATCTCTATCAATGGACTTTTAAGTTAAAGGGCCATCGCCGTCTCCGACAACGGTTGTCCTCCGCCAATTCTATTTTTTTTCTTTATCGTTGAATTTACGTACCAATTTTTCAGCTTGGTTTCTAACAAAACTATACCTAAAATTAAATCTTAGGCCTTATTTTGTTAGAAAACAAGCTCAAAAATCCGTAAAGAAGTTCAATGACTAGGCGAAAAAATTTGAATACGCGGGGGACAATTCAAAACAGGTGGTAATGGCCCTTTAAAAGCAGTTTTACATGCAAGCCGACTATGCTGAACATAAGTGTGGCGTCCGAATTAAGGGTTTGCCTAGTACAGTAAAGGGTTAGGCTGAGATATAAAACTTTAAAGTAGGGGTGCAGGAGAATAAATACGGTATTTTTCTTTGGGAATCACCTAAAAGTCCCAAAGTATCACGGGTGCCAAACCGATGAGGTGCTGAACTATCGAGGGTAAACAGCAGAAAATGATGTAAAGCAAGAATACAAAATAAACGAAAGAAATGAATTACAAGCTAGTTAAAAAATAACCATCGTGGCACTCGGAATATTCCTTTAAGTGCAACGGTCACAATTTTTGTTACGATAATTTTGTACAAGAAATATTACTATTAAAAGTAGCCATTGACCAATGCACAGACCCACCCAATACTTCACACATACATACAGGCAGTAATCTGCAGACAAACTTGTGTGCAGAGGTTATGCGTGACGACCAGCAATGTCTAATGCAGTATCATCTCTGATTACCCTTTCTTGTTCTTCAACATCAGGGAGGAGACGAAAAAGGTGTGTAAATTAGAAATAGTTGTTTGACTTTCCCTACGTCTGCCAACCAACCTTGCGCGAGCACCTGGCAACAACAAAACCCACCTGGATCACCCAAAGAGACAGGAGACAAGGGTACAAAAGCAGGGGTGTGTCTCCGACACTCTACCCTTATTCAAAGGTTACTACTCTACCTTGTTCAAAGACCCTTTGAATGGGTCGGGCGAGAGAAGAAGGGGAGGAGGGACAGTTGACGCCTGGTATTGTTGGTGTAGTTATTATTGTTGTTGTTGGTGTGTAGTAGTAACCACTTATGCATACACACACTTCTGTACAAGTTTTTGTGAATAAGGGGAAACGGCCTTGTCCTTTTCCGACTACTCTCTTTCTTCTCCTGCTTTGCTCTGGAGATTTGTTTTATTTGGCGTTGGCGAATTAATGAAATTCTGATAAAGAGGAACTAGAAGATAAATTATGAAAAAAGAAATTATGTTCGGAAGGCCGAACAAGAAGGAGATTTTGTTGGATGAATGCTGGAATGAGTGAATTTACAAGACAGTCTGAGATGCTATATTTGGGAAATTTAGCACGAGATGGGGCTATTTAAAATTAAGCCAATTCAAATTCGGCCCGTTCAAATTAGGCGAAATTCTCATGGATGGGTGATATGAAAGTAGCGTCAAACTTCGATATTGCGGAACCCAAATTTTGCCAAAACCATAATTTTGATGTAAAATATTAATCACATAATTTCTTCGAGAGTAAACAATTGTAGAAAAGTTTTCACGATACTGTCAAACCTGGACCTCTGCGGACAAGCTGGAGTTACCGTTTTATCCAGGCTCGATGAAATTTAAAAATTTGAGGGTGAAAAGGCTTATAGTGATTTGGTTCACCAAAAAGATGAAATATGCCATCAAAAAGATTATTTATGCCACCAAAAAGATGAAATCTGCCACCAAAAAGATTATTTCTACCACCAAAAAGATTATTTCTGCCACCAAAAACTAAAATTGGCCATCAAAAGGCTGACTAGTACCATGTAACGTCTATAGTGTATGAGCTTATATGTTTTTTCATAGCAAAATATGCCCGAAACGGGTTACTAGATGACTCGAGCGACGGTCTTTAGCTGGTATATACTTACTCATGGCTTATTTCTTTTTTTTCATGTTACAATCTCGGACTAGGTGACAAAACTTCAGAAGTAAGATGCAGCCAAGAATGTCCGAAAATCGGGAAATAATTTGGCTTAATTTTTGCCACGAAAAGTACTTTTCGGCACCGAACTCTGAAAGCAGCCATGAAAAGGTTTATTGATATCCTATAGCGACAGAATTCTCAAAACTAGCAGCTACAGTCGAGTCTCAATAACCTGACTCGTGTTTTTAATAAATAAGGTGAAAGGTTATCGAGACTCGACGTACCACACAAGGAAACAGCGACCATGAACAAAATTTTAGTTTTTGGTGGTAGAAATAATCTTTTTGGTGGCATAAATAATCCTTTTGGTGGCAAATTTCGGTGCGTAGTCGTTTCGCAAATTTTGACATTTGTCCTTTTTGCGAAACGTTTCGCAAATTTTGACATTTGTCCTTTTTTGCGAAACGTTTCGCAAATTTTGACATTTGTCCTTTTTTGCGAAACGTTTCGCAAATTTTGACATTTGCCAACTGTTGTGAAACGTTGAATTCGTACTTCGTACTTCTACTCTTCGTACGTTCTTCTACTCGTACTTCTACGTTGAATTCATACTTCTATTTGTCATTTGTGACTAGTTGGTTGTCTTGTTACAAGTACGTACTATGTTTATTATGGCAGCGCTAAGTACTTTTTTATCTTTAAAGGTTACTTTTGTTTTGTAAGTTGCAGCTCGATCAAGTCGAAACATTTCGGGCAGATGAAAGCAGTTAGGCAAAGCGAAAAAGGCTATCATACATTCCGCATCTGCAATGAAAAGGAGGGAAAAAAGTACTACGCGTGCTATCACTGTGGCGAGTAAGCATACTTTATTTTGCACCTCCTAGTTATGATTTCAAGAAGGTTGGTTGTTTAATGATTAATTGTATACGATTCAAGTGGTTGTTCTTTTAGTTCCAAGAGAAGGCATTGCAGATGTCGCAAGCTAAAGGAGAAGACGTGTTTGACCAGGCCTGGTCTAAGGACAAAGAAAGCGGAGCGTGCAGCGAAGAGCAGAAAGAGGCGCCCAATGGATCCGGTGCCTGTGAAGGAAAAGAAGCTGGAAAAGATAGCAGGGAAAGAACAGCCACACTAGACTTGACAGGTTTGTGACTTTCTCTGTTATTTACATCCATATTATGATTGTTTTGTATAGAACTTTCTGGATAGGGACTCAACATCATCAGGGGACTTGAATCGAAGGAGGACAGAGTGCTGGCCAACAGATTCGGCATTCAACTGAGGCAGAGAGATTTGGACAAGCTAAAGCCAGGACAGTGCGACAATGACGACCTCATCAACTATTACTTGCAACTTGTAGCGGAAAGAAACCGCGGAAAGGTAATGCACCGTTGTTTGTTGCCTGTTGCTATAGTATTTTCACGTCAGGCTTTTGCACTCAGCTCTCTTCTCTACACACAACATCTTCCAAAGCACTGCTCAAACCAAGAAGCCAGTTCCTTTCGACTTCTGCGATGATGGCAATATTCTCTGGACTTTCATTCCAGATGGTTAGTTTCAGAAAAAATAACTTTTAGATATCTTTGATATGGTTATGAGATGTTTCTCGCTTTTTTTTCATCTGGATTATTCTTTATTTAAGGTAAAAATGTCGCCATCAAGAAAATAGATCGGTCAAGGAGAACCAGTTGCACAAATGAGCACTTGCTAGAGGGTCATTTTCAATCTGTCACGGCGATTGCATACCGGTATTCGTGGATAATATAATTAGTTTGTTTCATAGTGAGCATTTTAGTCGGAATCGCCAAGAGGTAATCTTAACTATATTTGTCAATCTAGTCCAAGATAATCGTGCTTAATTTAGCTTATCACTTCAGCAAATGATCGCCTGGCTTTGATCTGGACACCGAAGATGGATGAGGAGAGGCCGGAATATGAAAGAAGGCGGTGGATCTCCATAAAGATGAATATAGTGATGAAGATTGATCAGTAAGATCTGTTTGTTGTGGTACATGTTTTCGTGATGAAATTCTAAGTGTAGATTTGACAGTTAAAATGTTTGCGTTTGTTATGTTTGTTTGCGGTGGTTGATATAAATAAAGTTGGGGTGATTATCACTGGATGTTTACCTGGCTTTCGTGAATATACAATGCGGGAGGAACACAAGGAAAGGTTACTATCTCAGTATATAGTGGTATATTTGTTGAACATGAAATGAGATAGAAGTAGAGTTGGGAGATGTCAAAATTTGACAAATGTCAAAATTGCGAAACGTTTCGCAAAAAAGGACAAATGTCAAAATTTGCGAAACGTTTCGCAAAAAAGGACAAATGTCAAAATTTGCGAAACGTTTCGCAAAAAAGGACAAATGTCAAAATTTGCGAAACGTCTATATGCCAGAAGTACGAAGTAGGAATTCAACTTTTCGCAAAAAAAAGAACAAATGTCAAAATTTGCGAAACGTTTCGCAAAAAAGGACAAATGTCAAAATTTGCGAAACGTTTCGCAAAAAAGGACAAATGTCAAAATTTGCGAAACGTTTCGCAAAAAAGGACAAATGTCAAAATTTGCGAAACGACTACGCACCGTATATAGTGGTATATTTGTTGAACATGAAATGAGATAGAAGTAGAGTTGGAGATGTCAAAATTTGACAAATGTCAAAATTTGCGAAACGTTTCGCAAAAAAGGACAAATGTCAAAATTTGCGAAACGTTTCGCAAAAAAGGACAAATGTCAAAATTTGCGAAACGTCTATATGCCCAATTTCATCTTTTTGGTGGCAACTCGTTGTTGGTGGCAGAAATAATCTTTTTAGTGGCATATTTTATCTAATTGGTGAACCAAATCATATTATGCCGGGTGAAAATGGAGTGGCCGAGAACGATTAAGTGAACAATAACTGGTGACAAATAAGTTCGTGGACAATTTTTGTGTGGACAAATTTCTTGAAAAATGACCAAAATGAATGTTTTTGCCAATTTTTCAGATTTTGGTCATTTTTTCGAGAAATTGATTTTTTTCAAAAGGTAGTATCTCAAAAAAAATCATTCTGTAATATGTGTTTTGTAGCTCTTGAGCTGTGCTACAACAAGGTGATAAATTTTGTAGTGACGCTCAAAATTCAATGAAACATTTGACCAGTTAAAGTGATAAAATTGTTGGTAACCTTCTCAAAATGACCAGACAAGTGTTTGGAGCCAAATGGTGACTTATCCAAAATAGTCAAGCTAAAAGCAATATGTCATTTAAAAGAGGAGATTCAGGGCTACAAAACCATATGTTGGAATATTTTTACGAAATAAATTTTGTCCCAAACAATTAGCCCGAATGTTGTCCACGAACTTATTTGGGCTAAATTCTGGTATACCCCCAGCACTAAATTCTGGTATATCCCCAACACTTTACCTCACAATTGAAAGCTGAGGATGTTAGCTACACGATCGTGTAACAATTTCTTAGTTTAGTTCACAAAATGCACATCTTTAAATTAAATAGAATTGAATCATTTTTGAGCGTTCAATTTTCACTCGAAAAGATTCAATTCAATTTTAATTAAAAGGTATACATTTTTGTGAACTAAACCAAGAAATTTTTACACCATCGTGTAGCTAACATCCTCAGCTTTCAATTGTGGGGTAAAGTGTTGGGTATATCAGAATCGAGTGCTGGGGTATACAGAATTGAGTGCTGGGGGTATACCAGAATTGAGTGCTGGGGGTATACCAGAATTGTACCCTTATTTGTCACCAGTTAGTGCTTCTTCTTCAGCACAAGGTAAGCGAATATATTAAAAGCATTTGCAAAATAGTTTTGATTAATTTTTACACAATTTGGGGCTTGAGTTCAGAATCCCCCCCCCACGGGGACTGATCAGGTGGAGGAGATAACTTCATATTCGTGTTTCTCGACCCCGATTTCATGAGAAAGCCGGCCGTTTTTTTGGTTCTGAGAAAAAAAATTTTCGAACCACAGGGGGGGTATCATGGTTTTTTAGTCAAAATTTGAAAAATTTAAATTGGCGCCTTTTGAATTTAAAAGGGAATAAGGGCTGTATTGGGAGGGGAAGGGAATAAAAGGGGGCCACTGATCACACAGGGCCCACTAACAAGAAGATGTTGAACATAGTTTCGAATACTGGGGCCTACCGCATAAATAAACTCTGGTATGCATGCTTTTTCATGCATCCAGAGTAAATTTCGAGTGATTTGTGTCTAGGGTATGTGGGTGTGCGCATCTCAACTCCAAGCCCCCTGCGCCCCCGAAGGGGCGCAGGGGGCTTGAGAGTTAGAGATGCGCGCACACACTTACCTTAGACATGATTCCGAGAAGTACTCTTGACCATAAAATGCATATAGAGTCTTTTTTTGCCACGGCCAGTTGAAAAACATGGTGAGGCAGTCGAAGAATATAGATATTCAAATTTATAATGTTCTGCCATAAAGTGGCCCTTCCCTCCCAATACAGCCCTTATTTCCTATTAAATTCAAAAGGCGCCAATTTAAATTTTTCAAAATTTGACTAAAAAACCATGATAGCCCTGTGGTTCGAAAATTTTTTTTTCTTAGAAAAAAAACAGCCGGCTTTCTCGTGAAATCGGAGTCGAGAAACACGAATATGAAGTTATCTCCTCCACCTGATCAGTCCCCGTGCGGGGGGGGGGGGGGGTGGTGGTGATTCTGAACTGCAACCAATTTGGGAAGGGTTGTAATAGTCCAGTAAAAGATTTGATTTTAAACTATTAGTAAATGGTTGAAACTGAAAAGTGCTATTTTTGAAAGAAAAATCGTTAAACTTTCAGGTTAAACATGTTGTTTCTTTTCAAATCAGAAAATTAAATGCAGGGCTCGCTGATATGATTATTTTTTTATGTGCGCCTTCGAAATTTCTGCTATTTCAGAAAAACTTCACCGTGTTTTACTACAGTCATAGCAATTTATTTAACGTATCAACCTTTTTTTGCAAAGCAAAAAGGCTAGTTTTCAAGGCGCCCATTCAAAAAATCTGAGTCTGCGAGCCCTGATAAAAACGTGAAAAGATATTTTCTTAAAAGGCTGTAACTGAGATGCGCCCTCAAAAGTCTGAATTTCACCAGCAAATTTCTGAATTTCACCAGCAAATTTATTAATTAATAAATTTGCTGGTGAAATTCAGAAATTTGCTGGTGAAATTCAGTATTTTGATTGAAATTTGAATTTGCTGGTGAAATTAATAAATTTGCTGGTGAAATTCAGAAATTTGCTGGTGAAATTCAGACTTTTGAGGGCGAAATTCAATTTGAGCCTTCTTAAAAACAGACAATGATAGTAAAACAAACAATGCTTAACTCGAACGCAACCCTTGTTGGTTGGCTGACTTATGGCTTAGGTGGCATGGTTTTCCTCATTGCCTTGTTAATTGCTCTGTGGATGTGCATTCGCAACCGCATGCGACATGCTGCTAAGAAAAGAGCCGCTTTAAAGCAAAGAAATATAGATCTAGAAATGAGAATGCTCAATTTACATGCAAAACACTAATATTTACCGTGATTATTTTAAGTATTTATATTGTGAACTATAATAAACACGTATAGGCCGAAATATGAAAAAAAAACTGTAAAAAACACAAAAATTTGAAAAAAAGTTTAAAAAAAAGTAACAGAAAATTTTGAAAATAAAAGGGCACATTTTTCCTTGAAAAGGGCTTATTTTCTGACTGATGTGCAGGGTTCGACAAATGTGCCCTTTTGGGTAACAATGTGCCCTTTTTTTTTGATTTTCACAGTTGACAAAAAATGTGCCCTACAAAGGGCACAATGTGCCTTTGTAGGGCACATTTTTTTGGCGCAAAATTTATGTGCCCTTTTAGGGCACAATGTGCCTTTTGTAGGGCACATTTTTTGGCGCAAAATTTATGTGCCCTTTTTAGGGCACATTATCCAAAAATGTGCCCTTTTCAAGACAAAATGTGCCCTTTTTATTTTTTAAGTTTTTTGTCAATTTTTTCATGTTTTTTCTAATTTTTGTGTTTTTTACAGTTTTTATTAATACTTCGGCCTATACATTGTGAAAATAACAAGCATTGAATTATTTTGTTGATATGCAGCGATTAAAACATACAATTGTGTTACAAGTCCATTAAATTTTCAGCATTATTTAATTCGTCTATTCTGGCAACATATTATTAAGAAATAGTGATCGCAGGCATATAAGTTTAGAAATTGTTTCAGGTTTTAGTCGATTGCGCAGTTCTGTTGCGTTGAGGCGTAGTAGCGAAAAGGCTCTTTCGCTTGGCGTGCTAGAAGCCTGTATGGGTAGATATTTTTAGCAACTCGAGCTAGCATTGGAAGTCTTTTTTCAAACGTCTTCCAGAATTCCAAGGTACTTAAAGAATTACTTGCCGCTAGATTATTATAGATAGAAATTTCAGCAGCTATTTCCACAGTTACAGGTTCAGCTTCAAAGTACATGCGTGACCCAGTATTTTGCTGTGAATTGGGAAGCACAGCGCCTTGTAAACCATCTCCTAGCAACAAAGCTTCAGCTTGTACAGCGTTCACTATCTAAAATAAATTCAGAAGCTTAGTTAAATCTGCTTTATTACTCTTCTAAGTTCCAGCGCTCAACTTTTCGGCACAAGGCAGATAACTGGTTTCTTATTTGAGGGTCCACAAACGCTGAGCAGAGTGCTATTTTTTTATTCATCTTGGTCATTTTTTTTTCAAGAGCAAATAAAGCAGCGCGGGCAATGGAACTGCTAATGGTTGTGTCATTATCAACAATAAAACTTTTAAGCTTAAATTCCAATAACGCTAAATTTGGCAGAATTAAACTCGATGTTGGAGTCTTCTCAGTCTTAAGGTTTATTTATTTTATTAGTAAAAAGTCTGATAAAAGTTTTACTTCTAGCTCTAGTAAGAAGAACTTCAGTGGATTCATGAGCTCAACATAAGCCTCATAATATTGTATTTTAGAGTGAGCAGTAGTGAAATCAGGAATAAGACCAGGAACCACTAGAGAAATACGTAGACCGAGTTCACGCTGACATTGAAGAAATTTTGTGACCATTTCAAGTGTCGATAGCCACCTTGTTTCACCTGGAATCGTAAGTCCTGTCCCGAAGTGTGCTCTTAAATCATTGTTACGCCTAAAATTTTCATCTTCCTCTTAAAAGAATTTTGATTGATGAGTTTTAACCTAGCCTTGTTGACAAAAACATGGAGTGAATTAATAGCTTCGTCCATTTTTTTGCAAGTTTCAAGAACCCTGTCATTTAGATTGTTGTGTACATAGGGCTTGCACATTCTTTTGCTATAGTGTTTGCAATATGGCACATACATCTTTGGTGGTTGACTAAATTTTTACTTCAATTTTTTCGAAATTTTTATTCTTTTTAAATTTATAACTTACCACCCCGAGGTTGCTCATATTTGCTCCTTCATCTGTCGTTACAAAAAAGATGCAACTTCTTGTTCAGTAAAATTAAACGACTCCATGGTGTTCGCATGAAATTCAAGTATTTCGTCTGATCCCTCCCCAAGCCAAGCCAGCAAAATCTTCGGGGTAACACTATAGAATGCCCCCCCCCAGCTAGCGAAAAATTTACTTTTCCTGAAGGGAAAGGACCCGTCCCATTTTGATTCTCGTGCTCTGAATAGGCACGGAAACACTTTGGTTTCCGAAAAATCGAAAAAAAAAATTTTCGATTTGCCTTGGTCCCCAAGGTAAAAAATTTAAGAAAATTCAAAAAAAATTTTTTTTTGAATTCCCGCCAAAACATTTTTAAAGGGAATTAGGGCTGTTTTGGGAGGGGAAGGGAAAAAAGGGGCCACTTTCATGTCAAAATTATAAAAAAGTGAATTCTGGACTATTTCGGATGTCCTGCTATGTTTTTCAACTGGGCCGTTGCAAAAGAGACTCTATATGCATTTTATGGTCAAGAGTACTTCTCGGAATCATGTCTAAGGTAAGTGTGTGCGCGCATCTCTAACTCTCAAGCCCCCTGCGCCCCTTCGGGGCTTGGGGGCTTGGAGTTGAGATGCGCACACCACATACCTTAGACACAAATCACTCGAAAGTGACTCTGGATGCATGAAAAAGCATGCATACCAGAGTTTATTTATGCGGTAGGCCCAGTATTCAAAACTATGTTCAACATCTTCTTGTTAGTGGGCTCTGTGTGCTTAGTGGCCCTCTTTTGTCCCTTCCCCTCCCAATACAGCCCTAAATCCCTTAAAAATGTTTTGGCGGGAATTCAAAAAAAAAATTTTTTTGAATTTTCCTAAATTTTTCACCTTGGGGGACCAAGGCAAATCGAAAAATTTTTTTTTTTTCGATTTTTCAGAAACCAAAGTGTTTCCGTGCCTATTCAGAGCACGAGAATCAAAATGGGACGGGTCCTTTCCCTTCAGGAAAAGTAAATTTTTCGCTAGCTGGGGGGGGGGGCATTCTATAGTATAGCCATCTTCGGTCAACACTGAAATCCCCAAAGACTCCAAGTACAAGACCTGCTTTATTCTCACTACCATCATTATCATCTGCTTCGCCTTCTTTATCTGTGTCGCCCTTTATGGGCTCGCTGAGAACAATGATGTGAAAAATCAAGTTTCTTCTTCAGCTCAAGGTAAGCAAAATAATTCAGAAGCATTTCCCAAATAGATCTTAATGAAATTTCAAAAAATTTGGCGACGGGAGTTTTTTGAAAGATTTAAATTTTAACTATTAATAGATAGTTAAAACTGAAAAAGCCATCTTTTGACCGACAATTACGAACTTTCTGATTTTTGAAATTTCTTTTCTGAAATTTCTGATATTTTATAGAAACTTTATAATCTTTTACTAGTTTTCTAGCATGACGATGTTTCAAGGTGCGTATTCAAGTAACCTTTTTGCATATTGCGCTTCAACGAAATTTTAGAGGATTTTTTGTAAAATGTCAAAATTTGAAAAAAAAGTCTGTCTTTATCGCTAGGGGATTTAGCGTTAAATTCTGAGTCTATTCTAGTTGTGGTTACAATCCGCCCGCCGAGTGATAAGTCACTATGGAACTACTTAACTTCTCTTTCTGAAACTAAAAAAGATGGCACTTTTCAGCAAAAAAACAGCTTGCTTTATTCATAAAACGGCATTTTTCTTATTTGACCTTTGAAAACCAAGTAAATTCAGTAATGTTGTTACAGAAAATGATGCTCGTGCTCGAGCGAAACGTAGATCAGGTAGAGGTGGTGGCCGTGGCAACAATGGGCACAGCTCCTCTAGCGATGGGAACTCGAATGATGGGCGATCAGTATCTGGTGATACTGCCAGTGAAGGTGGAAGCAAGCCCGACAACAAAAACAAAGGAACTGTCAAGGCTTTTATATCTGGTGGAGTATCCTCCGTTGGAACTGGTATTGCTAGTTGGGCGGTGTGGAGTGGTTTTCCACAGCTGCAGGCATGGCTGAACTCAAACGCAACACTTGTTGGTTGGCTGACTTATGGCTTAGGTGGAATGGTTCTTATTATGGTCTTATTAATTGCTTTATGGATGTGTATTCGCAACCGCATGCGGCATGCTGCTAAGAAAAGAGCCGCTTTAAAGCAACGAAATAATGACCTTGAAATGAGAATGCTCAATTTGCATGCAAAACACTGATATTTACCATGATTATTAAAGTATTCTTACTGTCAACTATTTCAACCATGTATAGGCCGAAATATAGATAAAACTGTAAAAAAACACTAATGATCAGAAAACACAATAAATTAGAAAAATTAGAAAAAACATGAAAAATTGACAAAAAACTTAAAAATAAAAAGGGCACATTTTGTCTTGAAAAGGGCACATTTTTGGATAATGTGCCCTAAAAAGCGGTACCGGTCAATTTTCCGCCGTCAATTTTCCGCCGACAATTTTCCGCCGACAATTTTCCGCCGACAAATTTTCCGCCGACCAATTTTCCGCCGACAAATTTTCCGCCGACCAATTTTCCGCCGTCAATTTTCCTCTGCCATAATTTCAGTTTCTCTTTTTAAATTATGCGTAATATCTGCACGACAATATTTGCGTCAGCATAGACATGATATTATTTGATGCTAACCCACCTAGAATGGGACTCAGAGTGCGCTTTGACTATCTAAAAAAAATTGTCCGATTATTAACCCATATAGTCCGCCAGTATTATATTTGAAAAATACTATGCTTCACGATAGGGTTTGCCTCCCTCCCTCCCTTGAAATGATAAAAGAAACTATTTTCTGACATGTTCCCACATCAAAAGTTGTCTTTTTGCGAAAAAGGAGCACGGCAAACTATTCTAAAGAGATGCCTAGACACACCAAAAAGATGGGATTTGAACATAGTTTTGTTAACTGGGGCCTAAAGCATAAAGAAACTCTGGTATGCATATATATTTTTTGCATCCAGAGTCACTTACGAGTGATTTGTGTCTAAGGTATGTGGGTGTGCGCATCTCAACTTCAAGCCCCCAAGCCCCCTGCGTCCCCAAAGGGGCGCAGGGGGCTTGGTTTGTTAGAGATGCGCGCACTCACTTACCTTAAACATGATTCCGAGCAAGACTCTTGATCAGAAATGTATATAGAGACTCTTTCTGCCCAGCTCCAGTGATCAAAACGTGGTAGAATACTTTTATATAAATGTTTACTTTGGCTTCCCAATGCAAAACGTTAAAAACTCTGTTTTAGCATTAAAACTTTAAGAAATGATTCTGGTAAAGGTACAAATTTTTAATTTCTTAAACCAAAAAACGAAATTTTGGGTTTTGGAGGTTGATACCTATTTAGGGAAGGCAGTAGGGTGTTTTCTACCCACACCCCTCAGGCTTACTGGTCGACTTATGGCTGTTCTTCAAGAAAATATAATGTCGGCTACCACCAGTATTTGAACCTGTAACCTCAAAAACTGGAGGGTAAATTTACGACGGGTGGATTCACCACCGCCTTGAAAACAGAAACTAAAATTACAGCGGCGGAAAATTGTCGGCGGAAAATTGTCGCGGCGGAAAATTGACGGCGGAAAATTGTCGGCGGAAAATTGTCGCGGCGGAAAATTGACGGCGGAAAATTGTCGGCGGAAAATTGTCGCGGCGGAAAATTGACGGCGGAAAATTGTCGGCGGAAAATTGTCGGCGGAAAATTGTCATGTACCCCTAAAAAGGGCACATAAATTTTGCGCCAAAAATGTGCCCTACAAAAGGCACATTGTGCCCTAAAAAGGGCACATAAATTTTGCGCCAAAAAAATGTGCCCTATAAAGGGCACATTGTGCCCTTTGTAGGGCACATTTTTTTTCAAAAATACGATGTGCCCTGAAATGTGCCCTTTAGGGCACATTTGTCGAACCCTGCTGATGTGCCCTAAAAAGGCCACATAAATTGAGACCAAAAAAAATGTGCCCTTTTTAGGGCACAATGTGGGTAAAACGACACTTGGAGCTGGGGACACTTGGAGCTGGACAGTTGGAGCTGGTCAGTTGGAGCTGGTTTTTTCAAATTTAGTTAAAATTTTGAAAACAATTGTCTTAAAGGGGCATGCCCGTGCGTTAAGGCGCGAACCAGCAGTTTTTAGATTTTTTTTCGAATCGTCTCATTTTTCCCTCGTTCTGCGTCAAATCTGATATAGATGACCTTATACTGCTTTTAAAAACTAGACAGAAAACTTAAAAAATCTAGACGACAACGAATGTGAAAATTTATCGAGAAAGAAAAGGACTGCTGGTTCGCGCCTTTTCTCCCCATCGGGCACGATCATGCTCCTTTAAAGGGGGGGGGGTGGAACTTTATATACGCATCGCCTTTTGTCGAAAGTTCTAGTCCCTCTGGGGTGTTTTAATTCAAGTTTTTAGTAAGTTTTTTGACTTTAGGTCCAAAAATCATCGAGCAGTCGATTGCAACTATTTCCAGCACTGATTTGATGTCAGTAAATGCCTTAATTTTGCGATTTTTGGCAATGACTACCAAAATTAGGGGAACCAGCCAAAATGATGCGTACTTAGACTAATATAGCCTGCGTCTCCGCCAATTTTATTTATTTGCTCACATGTTTAGTGACTTCAAACTTTATACTAACTTTTTATCTGTATAATAGCTCAAATGAAAGCCCAGAAGCTTGGCTACATTTTGACACTAAACTTGTAGATAAAGGGAGAAAAAAACAGGGTTTGCACCCAGTGGTAGTCGAACCTGTGACCTAAGGCTATGCGCATATAAAGCTAACCCCCCCCCCCTTTTAAACAAAAAAATCAGCTCCACCTGTCCAGCTCCAAGTGTCCTTTTTAAAACCAGCTCCAAATGTCCAGCTCCAAGTGTCCCAGCTCCAAGTGTCCTAGCCCCCACAATGTGCCCTGAAAAGGGCACATTTGTCGAACCCTGCTCTCTGGGACATTTCACTCTTGAAATCATTAAAGGGCCTGACCTCTTCCTACTCGGTGGTCCCCCGCCAATTCAAAAATTTTCCGTCGATCATTGGACTTCTGTACGGATTTTTCCGCCACGTTTCTAACAAAACTAGGCCTGAAATCAAATTTTAGGCTTAGTTTTGTTAGAAACCTAGCGGAAAAATCCGTACAGAAGTCCAATGATCAAGGGAAATTTTTGAATTGGCGGGGACACCGAGTAGGAAGAGGTCAGGCCCTTTAAGAAAATTCAAAAGGAAAATCAAGCAAAAATTGTGTTGAAAAATTTGCAGGAAGACCAGTTTTAAAGTGTTTTATGTCCCATAGAAAAACCGGTTCCAAGGTACTACCCAGGTATCGTACTCAGTGGAGTGTGCTGGTTTTGACCTCGTAGCGGCCAACCCTTGGGCGGTACTCAAAAGTATATTTGTCAGGTTTCCAACGAAAATCTTTCCTCTTACATTGGAACCTCGTTATAACATACTTCCGATATAACATACCTATCGATATAACATAATCCTAAGGTCGGTCCCTTTAATAATAGACTCCGTTAAATTAACCCGTGATATAAAATAATTTGATGGGGAAATTCAGACTTTTGAGGGGTAAATTCAGTTACAGCCCATCGTAAAAGGGTTACGCTCGTTTTGAATTTGAAATTCGAAAGAAAATTCAAATCGAACCTTTGAAAATTTTCGAATTCAAACATCGAATCGAACCGAACGTTCGAAAATTTCAAATCAAACTTTGAATCGAACGGAACCTTCAAAAATTTCAAACTCAAACTTCGAATCATTCTGAACCTCCGAAAATTTTTAAACTCGAACTTCGAAGTTCGAACCGAATGTGGCTGTACCCCGAAATTTAAGCGGCACTTTGCTAAGTGGTCGATTTGCCAAGAATTTTTTTTGCTAAGCGACAAATTGCTAAGAATTTTTTCGTTAAGGCGCCCATTTGCTAAGAATATATTTGCTAAGGCATTCTTTTCTTAAATCCCGATTTGTTAAGAACTTTTCTGCCTTTTTGTACTTTTCCTTTTTCTCAATGTTCTGGTAGGGGATTAGAGATTTTTCCGACGGTCATTTTTCGGCCAATTTTTTTTTTGTTTTTTACTGATTTGAATATGGGATCTAGGTAAATTGATATTTTCAGATTGTGTCCAAATCTAGGGTTGAGTACCACCTGGACAGGTTGATATCCAAGAGTAGGGGCAGATTCACCAAATGACCTGAAAGGTCAAAGGTTAGTCTTTTTACATCTAAAATTATGGTAAAAAATCAAGTGTGCACCCAGGTGGATGCGAACCAGCATCCTCGGCGGTGGCTATCCAAGTGGTCGTCCACTTGGATCAAAATTTTTTTTTACGTTTCGGTTTCCAAATCATTTTTTCTGCACTAATTCGAGCACCCTGAAAATGGTTTGACAGTGGTAAAATCACGTTTTATCAAGAAATTTTTGAGTTATCGTGAATTCTTGATTTTGATAAATCAATCGTTAGCAATAACTCTAAATTTATCGATAAGACGTGATTTTACCACTGTCAAACCATCTTCAGCATGCTCGAATTAGTGCAGAAAAGGTGTCTTGGAAACCGAAAACGTAAAAAAAAATTTTAATCCAAGTGGACGACCACTTGGATAGCCACCGCCGAGGATGCTGGTTCGCATCCACCTGGGTGCATACCTTTTTTATCGTAATTTTGAGTGTTTACTTGGCAAAGTTACTGGTTTGAATCCCTCTGGGTGCAATCAGTCCAGAGTAGGAGACCCCGATTCAATTAAAACCGTTTTTAGAACATGATTTTGGATTGAACCGTTTGGGTTTTAAGGTCTGTACCCCGAAATTAAGCCGAACTGAAGAAGATGTAGCTTAACAAACAAGATCTTTATCAAAACAACTACTTAGCAAAAAAATTCTTAGCAAAACGACCATTAAGCAAATTGGCGCTTAAATTGTGAATTCTTAGCAAATTCGCGCTTAAATTTTTTTTCTTAGCAAAACGACCGCTTAGCAAATCGACCACTTAGCAAATCGCCGCTTAAATTTCGCGGTACAGCCCGAATGTTCGATTCGAAAATTTCGAACTTTCGAACAAAATCGAATCGAACGTTCGAAAATTTCGAATGTTTGACAACCGTATAAATGTTCTTGCAACTATTTCAGGCCTTCTTTTAACTTCATGGAAGCGACTGCAGTGGTATTTTGTGCTCACATCTCTAATAGGTATCAGCGAAATTTTAACTTTAGAAAGCGGAAAATGTGATCAAGTTTTCTCTTCTGCCTCCTGAAATACAGCTGCTTACTTGGGTCAAGAACAAAAATGTTGGCGCAATCGTTCGTTTGTATTCGCACGGAGCTCCGGGAGATGCTGTGGACAAGAATGGAGACAATTTGTTGCATATTGCTGTGAAGGTTTCTTGCTGTTCGTTTTTCCATATGGTTAAAATTGTGTTTTAGACGGGTGATCTTCTAGGTTAGGACTTGGAAGTTAAATTACACTACAAAATGAAGCCATACATTGCATTCAGTTATTCAAGCCGTGCTCATGCTGTATGGTAGAAGTCATTTGCTTTACTCAAGGACAAATAACGAGGGCAAGCGTCCATCGGATCTGACTTTCTCTGTCGAAATACTGTAGGTGTGTTGTCCTCTGCTCTGCTCTATATCTGTTTTTTTCAGGAAGTGCATTGAAATAATTGAGACCGGCGTGCTTTCAATCAAAAACAAAAGAAACAAGAAGTCTAACAGTGACAGTCTGAGTGGAAGTGGCCGTGGTGATGTCAAATGCGGTTTTAATTTATATAGGTTGAGAATAAAGGTCACACTGGGATGTTTAGATATCGACAATCAATCAACCGAGAGAACATCGAAAAAGTTTTAAAGCGGAAAAACGAGAGGCTCGCAGTTTTTCTGTCATTGGATGGTGGTGGAATAAGAGGTCTGGTGCTGATTCGGGTTGGCTTTATCAATTTTTTTGCTGTCTATTCTTTTTTATGTTTCGTTTACAATTTTGGATTTTGATGTATCTTGAATGGAAGCTGGGCTCTTCTCTTTGGCAAAAAATTGACTGGGCCGCAGGAACTAGCACAGGAGGAATCATTACGCTTGGTCTTGCTAGAAGTCGGTTCACTTTAGTTATGAACATGTTATTTATTGGCTTTGTTTAGAGCACTCTCTGGAAGATGTCCTCAAGCTCTATCTTCGTCTAAAAAATGAGATTTTCGTCGGAAGAAGACCGGTAACTCTCTACTTTAATCTACAAAGTCTAGGTAGAAATTTATTTCAGTACAGTGCTAAGGACTTTGAAAGCCTTCTGAAGCAAGAGTTGGGCAATGACACCATGAGTATAAATATTGCTTTTTCATTAATTCGGTTTTTGAAAATGGGTTTCAGGCTCCGTTGTGTCTCCTAAGTACTTCGATTAATCTTTACCATGGCCCGAATCTGCTTTTTTCCATTTATCTAATTTCAGGCTGGTCATAACTTCCTGTCTAACCCATGTGGCTCCTCCGAAATTGAAGCTTTTCCGAAATTATGTGCCAGCAGCTCGAAAAATAGGAGATAATGAGCGGAAAAAGCTAGGATATGATGATCCGAGTGATTTTTCTAGCGTGCTTTATGTCTTCTATCTTCTACTAATGATGTTTAGGTCATGTGCTTCTTTGGAAAGCTGCTAGGTGCTCCAGGTATTTTTTTACCCATGTACAGTCGACTCTCTCATTAGTGTAAACCCAGGGGCCCGGCCTCAAATGTACACTAATGGGAAGTGTACACTAAGGAGAATTTCAATTTACCTTAACTTTGCGAGCTGTTCAGTATTGAGAGTTTCAGTCAAAATCCCTCAAAATCCCCATGGGCTCCTATTACAGTCGAACCTCGCTATAGTGGCACCTCGCTATAGTGGCACTCCCACTATAGTGGCACTCTGGGACCAATTTGGTTGGTTTTGCCTTAAATAAGGCAAAATGACATCCCACTATAGTGGCACCTCGATATAGTGGCACTTCCACTATAGTGGCACTTTATTTAGTCCCGAGTTATGAATTTACTCCCAACATAGTGGCACCTTCAAAGTCAAACAAGAAAACCTGTAAGACAAATTTTTATGCATTCATTATTCACTTTTTCTTCAAATTTATTCAGTCTCGTTTGTTATTTTTTGATACTACCCTAAATTTTTGCATTTAACCCACGGGTTATACGCTGGAGCGGGATATCTATGGGTGTGGGTTATCTATGGAGTGCGAGCTACCTGTGGGTACAATTAATGTTGAAGCATCAGTTACAGCTGTTAAAAGGGATTTTTTACTATTTTAAATATGCCTTTATTCAAATGTTCAAATGTTAAATAAACTAGTTTATGATTTTAGCGACAAAACAATATTACAGTAGACACAAGGAGAGAAATGAATTTCACTGTAGTGGAGTAGAACCAGTGGGGGTGCGGGTTATCTATAAGGTGCGGAAAATACGTCGGAATTTAGGGTATATTGAAACTTGGTATTTGAGATTCAATTGACAAGTTTTAGTATCGACCCTCGATATAGTGGCACTTGCAAATTGTTTCGGTCCAGCACCTTCGCTATAGTGGCACCCCAATGTAGTGGCACCTCGCTATAGTGGCATGAGGCCGGTCCCAGGGTGTGCCACTATAGCAAGGTTTGACTGTAGAGGAAATACGGCATTTTAGATAGAAACATAGGACGACTGGTTGACAACAAACTGCCAAGAATATTCTTTGATCAATTAAACCTATCTTTTATCGATCAATACTGACTAACAACAAAACAGGGGCTTTTAAAATTGAAATTAAAATTAAAAAAAGTTCTACCTACCTAAGAGAGATTCAGGTAAGAGATTCAGACCTCTTTAATGTGGCTCAAAAACCAACACACCGGCCAGCCCTGATTGAGAGATCAAAATGTTGAAATGAGATAAAAATAAGTAAAAGCAGCTACTTTTCGTAATAAGACAACCGAAGTTTCGTAAAAAAACGCCCGAAAGTCGGTGGTGTACACTAGGGTTGGATAATTCTCCGGAGAAATACTTTCGGGTAATTACCCGGGCAATTACCGGTAATTACCCGAAAAGCGGAGAAATACTATTGCTGATACCTAAACCATCTGGATGGTACCCAAACCACCTGAATGGTACCCAAACCATCTGGATATCACCCAAAACACCTGGATGTTTCCCAAACCACCAGGATGGTACCAAATCACATGGTTGGTACCCAAACCCCTGGATAGTACCCGAACCATCTGGATATCACTCCAAACATCTGGATGATACCTAAACCATCTGGATGATATCTAAACCAAAAAATTTCAGGCTAAGTTGGTTAGGTGGATTCGTAATAGTCAATCCTAATAAAAAGTGAATGGTTAATGGCGATCGTGATATTTGTCGACCAATAAAATTTTCTATGAAGAAAGCAATTATACTTGTAAAAAACATTTAGAAGAAATCAGCCTAAAATGAAGAAGATATCACAGAAAAATAAAATAATGAAAAAATGTATAAGCTGGGAGCCGAACCTTTGACATTAAAAAGGAGACCAGTAGTGTAAAGGAAAAGCATGGCTCAAGCGGGAAGTGATTCCTGCATAATTAGAAAGTAAACATTGCCTCCCCGGCTCCGACTTTGACGCAAATCTAAAGCAAAACGCGCTTCATACTTTTATAAGAACCAACCTCCAAGTGTGTCTCCATTCTTTTCGCATCTGACTTGTAGCCAGCATTGCAGAACTTGCACAAACCGACCACTGTTAGATTCCCATTTGTATTTCTTTTTTCAACTCGATTGTAGTAATACCAACACCAGGAAAGGGTTTGAATTTGGACATCTAAATTTTCCATCTATAATATGAATAGAGCAGCAGAAAAAGACAGTTTTCAGAAAAAAATATCGAAGGTCAACTGCAATAAATACTAAAAAATAGTATTTCTCCGATTTTTCTTTACGGAGAAATACTTAGTATTTCTCCGGATAATTACCCGGGTAATTACCCGGAGATTACCCATCACTCAACCCTATTGTACAATAAAGAAATTGTCTTTTATTTAATCGGGACCGGCTTAAGTGTACACTATTGAGAAGTTTACATTAATGGGAGTGTACACTAATGGGAGGGCACTTTATGAAGGGTTTTAGTCTAAACCAACCAAAGTGGTTCTAGGTATACACTAACGGGTGAGTGTGCACTAACCAGAGTGTACACTAACGAGAGAGTCGACTGTACTAAATTTTGCTTTGTTTTGTTTTAGTGCTGCTCCTACGTATTTTCCTCCGTTCGAAGAAATTTACAGGTTAGCTGGAAAAAGTTATTTCAGCAACGTTTTTATTCCATTTTCTTTAGTGATGGAGGGATCATTGCAAACAATCCAACTGTGGAGCTGCTCACTGAATTCTTCAGATACAAGAACATTGCTGCTCAGAAAACGATGTATGTTCAATTCGCATACGCTAATATATGTGTATCAACATGTCTTACACAAGTTCTGATTTAGCCTATCTCTGAAAACCCTGGTTGTGTTGTTTCGTAAGCCTAATATTTTGCTTCTGTAAGTAAAGAAAATTTTTAGAATAGGTACTGGAATCGCACCTGTTATCAAAATAGCCGTTAATCAAACGAGGATAAGCCATTTCCTTAAGGCTATTTACTCATATGGGGAGTACTTGAAAAACATGGTCTTAGTGTTGATAAAGCAGGTACATTGTGTTCCTGTTACCTTGGTTTACTGTGGCTTGCTTAGATAACAGCTTCCGATGGCTCTCCGGTGGATCAGAGCAGAGCTTGGTGCATGTAAGTTTTATTGTTGCTTATTTGTTGTCTAATAGTTTTGTTCAGGTCACTTAATGTTCCTTCTTCCGATTTTCTCCGCATCTTAGGTAAGTCGTTATAAATATGACCAGTGTGTGTTTGCCTGTGTTCAGAGCGGCTGTCGACTTAGACGAACATGATGACAAGGTCCTTGTAGAAATGATGTATGCGTATTATTTTGAATTTAATTCTGCTTTCATCAGGAATTATTTATTAAGGTGGGATGCTGAGTTTTACATGGCCACAAGGTGAGTACGATAGAAAGATACTAATCACATGGCTACGTTTCGCAGACGACAGCATTTTTTGAATGTCCGCCCATAAAATCAGCTTCTGGGGTTTTGCCAAAAAGATTGTGCTCAATATACTAAATAAATTGCCGTGATCTGCTTCATAAGATGATAGCAAATCCTAGTCAGGTCGTTTTAAAATAGTAAACTGTTTCAATGTCTTCAGTATAAAAAACTTGCGATTCCTGTTCATTTTCCTATTAGTCTTTATTAATTATGTTTTCCTAGGTGCACAGAAACAGTTGGGGATTTGGTCTCTTTCCTTAAGCAGTCAAAGTCAATTTCTTCTGAATAATCATATGCAGCTTCTTGAATATTCATGTCGATAATGTACATAATATTGTGTGATGTTTCCTAAATAAATTTCCTGTTCAACTTGTTGCTCACATTAGATTCAGTTTACTATTTAAAAAAAGATTTAACTCAAAGATAAAACTAATAGAAACAACTTGTGGGCGGTCCTTTCTTATATCGAGATATGCAATTTCAACCTCAATGGTTTTTACATTTTTAAGCTAGGCTCTTTTGAAATTAGAAGTTCTTTTTTATTTTCCACTAGTCGAAGCGTGTATGAGGCAGAGGGAATTTAGCAAACTTCATTTCTGCAGTAATGATACTTTTCATAAATTTTTTATTTTGTAGAAAAGACAATTATTTCAGTAATTACGACTAATTGTGCGATAGTTGAGAGAAAGGTGCATTTTTCTGTAAAAAATATTTTTGATTCAATGGTAACGGCGTGTCAAATTTCAAAAATCGCAAATAAGACATTTTTCGATCGACACAAAAAATCAGGATATTTACTGAAATTTATTCTTTCTCGATAATTGCATGTTGAACTGAGTAAGTGAGTTTGTACAATTTTTTCGACACTTGGTTAGCCGTTGTTATGTTAATGTTTAGGTGATGTTTAGGCTGAAATGAAAGCTGAGATTCAGGGCTCCGCGACAAATTTTAAATCTGGTTAATAAAGCCATCCATTTTGATATTCAAGCAAAGTTTTTTTAGTATGTTACTTTTTCCCTGAAATGACTGTTTTTCTATTTTAATCATTTTTAGTAAGAAATTTCGAATTTTGGTAAAAAATCCATAAATCAGAAAGTTCAGAGTCTGAAATTTCTGATCCAAGTAAGATTTTTTCAAAATGATTAATACTAGTAATTTTCCTGCGGGCCGAGTTTAAAATTTTTTCTTCGAACATTTTTGAAAAGTTTTAGAAATGAGTGATTAGCAGGGATATTAAAAACTTTTTAATGATGTCGAATATACAAACAAAAGCCACAAGTTTCAGCTTTCCTTTGAATGTTTAAAATCACCAATAAGTCATCAAAATCAAAATCACTGCTAATCACAATTTCTAAAAAGTTTTCAAAAATGTCTGAAGAAAAAATTTTAAACTTTGGCCCGCAGGGAAATTACAAGTGTTGATAATTTTGAAAAAGTCTTACGTGGATCAGAAAGCCCAGATTCTGAAGCTTCAGATTTATGAATGTTTTGTAAAAATTCTAAATTTTTTACTAAAAATCATTAAAATTAAAAAGACCTGCATTTTATGGGAAAAGTAACATTCTTGTTTTCATATTTTTTTATTTTTTTTTGCATTAGCATGTAGCCCTGAATCTCTAGTTTCTGATAAGCTATCAGCTAGGTCGATACAATTCTGAAAAGTGGGAGAACAATTCATTAAAAAAAAAGGTGTAGTTTTGGAAAACTTAATTTTTCTCCCGTTTTTCAAAATTGTATCAAGCTAGTAAACAGCTTACCAGAAACTGGAGATTCAGGGCTATATGCTAATGCAAAAAAATAAAAAATTTGAAAAGTATACACTGAGAAAGAGAATTTTAAAAATTTGACGGGAGATTTAATGATTTTGACGCGTGTTTTTGATTTGAGCCTAAAAAAATTACCAAATATATTTGTCTTGGTGGGAAAAATAGCCTTTTCGCGATTTTTTAAATTTGACACGCCGTGTAGTGACGTGGTAATCTAAGTATGATTTTTTGAATTTTGTCCTCTTTGTGTATATTTTACAATATTTAGCTGTTTTCTGGTTGTTTGAACTCTAATCTCAATAATGATAGTGACAGGACATGCCACTTGCAGGTGATCTCACACTCCACTAACTCCAATGAATAGCTGAACGAAAGTTGATTCCAACAGCTAGTCCATCAAATATAATTGAAGCAACAGCATGAGGGCTGCCCATTTAAAATCTCAATGGAGGAGTATGGCAACAGCTAAGGCTGAGCGCCAACAGAGAAGGGCCAATCCAAATAATGGCTTGTCCACAGAAATTGCAGGTGGACTCAAGCGGAGATTCTCGCTCTTTTTTCCAGAAAAGCGGTCTTTCGATCAACCAATTGGTGGCAGAGGCGCAGACACTGCTTCAGGTAAATTTCTAGCTGAAACTTTCCTCATTTCATTCTGGAGCACTTGCTGGTGTAGTCTAAATAGTTTTATCTCCAGACCTATTGTCTGTCAAGATGACTTCCAAATATTTGCACAGAATTCGTCTGGTAATCCCCCATATTTTGCTGTATATGGCCACTATTTTATACAGTATTTTTGGAGCTATAGTATTTCACAGATTAGAACTGCCATTTGAAACAGAGCACCTGCACAAGCACTCGTTGGCTATAATTGAAGCCCAGGTGGGTTTTTGATCTTAACTTTGTTCATTATATATTGTTCCGATAAATTGATTATAATGGATTTGACTAGTCGAATTGTTAGGTTGTTTGAAAAGTCAGCCAGGGGCAAATACTTTACGTTCCTGTTTTTGCCTTATCTTAACTAACACAAGCTTTATCAATTCTAGTTTTTAGGTCTTGGTTGAATTCCCGAACTGCCCAATGTCAACTTAAAATTCCCAGATTTTGTGAGAACCTCTTACAAGGGAACATATGGTAGTGTCCATGCCATTTGGAAAAACCCTATATACCATTCGATAATCCTTATTTGACTTAGAGATCCGATTTTGCCGAGGGCTCGATTTTGAAATTTAATTAACCGGTTTAAAGTTTTGTTTGACACATATACAATATGTATCGAAAGTTAATGGACTTAGGTATGTGACTTGGTGGCTTAGTGATAGGAGTGTGGTTCTGCGGTAGGGTTCTCGAGTTCGACCCTGCCAACCATCATTTTAATTTTTAATTTTTCCAAGTTGGATTATGATAATGGTTTGCAAAAAAGTGGAAAAGCATGAAGAAAGGTTAATGACAACACATTTGATAAAACTGTATTCCCCAAAAACTTCAACATATGATTCCAGCCAGTGTCTTACAATTGCAAAAATTAGTTTTATTTATAAAAATAGTTTCATTAAAGGTGCTGTTATTTACCTTTGTATATGTTCTTCCGCTATTTTGCAAACCATTATCATCATCCAACTTGTAAAATTAAAAAGTAAAAATTAAAATGGTGGTTGGCAGGGTCGAACTCGAGAACCCCGCAAAACCACACTCCTAATCACTAGGCCACCAAGTCACACACCTATGTCTAGTAACTTTCGATACATATTGTATATGTGTCAAACAAAACTTTAAACCGATTATTTGCATTTCAAAATGGAGCCCTCGGCAAAATTGGATTTCTAAGTCAAATAAGGATTTCCAATCCCCTATCGAAGGGTATAGGACAAAAGGAGCCCTAGGACAAAAGGCGCCCTAGGACAAAAGGAGCCCTAGGACAAAAGGCGCCCTAGGACAAAAGGCGCCCTAGAAAAAAAGGCGCCCGCCCAAATGACGCCCAGTTTTTTTGTCTTGTGAAGAACTCATATCATTTAGAATATTTTTTAAAATCCAACCTCAGTTCTACTGGCTGATACATGCACCGACGCACGGCGTGTACGGCGTCAAAATTCGACGGTCAAATGACCAAATCGGGATTGGCGTTCTGTTTTAATGAAAATTCAAAATATTTTTTCATTTTAAATACCACTGACAAAAATATGCTCAATTTTATGCACTAAATATTCATAAAACTGTTATTTATGATTTTCTATGGATACTTCTCGTCTAAAAAGTCTGCCTCCAATTCAATTTCCCCTATTTAAAGGGAGGACGTACTTTTATATACGCATTGTCTAGGTCATAGGTTCAAATCCGCCTGGGTGCATACCCTTTTTTTATCCAATTTTCTCATGTTTTATTCACAAGTTTGCTGTCAAAAAGATCTTCGGTCTCTTGGCTATCCAACAAGACCATCAGCACAGGGTTTAAGACAGGGCTCTCATCTCGAAATTTCAAAAATAAGTACATTTTTGGAAAAATTAAGATTTTGAACCAAAAAATAAGTACATTTTCCAAAACACGTTAAAATCGGCTCAAACTTTTTATTCTACAACAAAAGATAACATTTTCAAGCGAACAAAACCAAACAAAAGATTTTAAACATATTTTTTGCCTCCATGAATTTTTTTTTACAAGTTCTCCATGTGGGCCCTATTCACCTTTAGGTGCCCACATTTTTTGCCTTGGTCCCCCTGTTGCTTTTTGTTGAAAAATGCGTTGGTCCTCCCTGTCCATAATAGTTATATTGATACTGATCACCTTCAAAACAACAGGGGGACCAAAGCAAAAAATGTGGGCACCTAAAAATGAATAGGGCCGATATTTTTTGCTTCCATGAATTTTCTTTAAAACTTCTCCATCCTTCGTGAGCAGGTGGTAGACGGCGGCACAGTCGATATGAAAGTTGACGCGCACTTGAAAAAATTGAACGAAGAACTGCGCCGCAGGTGAAAATTTTGAACAATTTGAATGTTTTCTCACATATTTTGGAGCCAAATCAAAAAATAAGTACGAAATAAGTACACAAGGCGAAAATAAGTACAAATCTTATAAATTAGTACAGATGAGAGCCCTGGTTTAAGAATAATCATGACTAAGTTGCAGGCCAAAACCCACTTGAAATACCTGGAATTTTTTTTTTGCTAAATCGTCCACTTTCTCGATGAGAACTGCACATTTGGAATAACTGAGTGAACGTACTACGATCGTGCCAGACAGAATTTTTTTTTGCAGAGAATTATTAAGAAATAACTTTTTAAGTTAGCAACTTGACTCTGCCAAATCGATAAATTTGAACTTTTAATATTTTAACTTTTTTACATTTATAAAAGAGCTTGATTTTTTCAAATCAAAAGAGCAAACTCAGAGCTTTTCTGTGGTATCAAAAAAAATCGAACACAGCTTACTTAAGCAAAGTTTTAACCAAAAACAGAAAATGTCAAAAAAAAACAAAAAAATTGAATTCAAAATGTTTTTTAAAACGAATTTGTCTCTATACGAAGATCTCGATTTGGTCTTTTGACGTGTTTGACACGCCGTGGACGAAACCAAGTGGTGGTCCACTTGGATCAAAAAAATTTTAAGTTTTTCATGTTCCAAAACCTGTTTTCTGGACTAATTCGCGCCCGTTGAAGATGGGTTGTAGTGGTAAAGTGCCGTTTTGTGGGGTATTTTTTGAGTTTTGGTAAAATCGAGTTTTGGTAAAATCAATCATTACCCAATACTCAAAATATAACATGCAAAACCTTACTTTACTATTATCAAACCATCTTCAGCATGCCCAAATTAGTTCAGAAAAGAGGTTTTGGAACATGAGAAACGTAAAAATAATTTTGATCCAAGTGACGACCACTTGGTTTGGTTCGGACTAAAAAATTTAAATTCGAGCTAAATTTTTCCAAAAATTATAATAATTAAGAATATTTCTTTCAAGACTTAATTAGGGATAATATTTAAAACTGGCCATAAAATACTGAAAATTGGCCATAAAATATTTAATTTTGGCCATAAACTCGACGTGGCCATAAAATACTGAATTTTGGCCATAAATTATTGAATTTTGGCCATAAACTTTTGAATTCTGGCCATAAACTTAAATTTGGCCTTGATATCCCGAATTTTGGCCGTAAATTATCAGATTTTGGCCATAAAATATTGAACTCAAGTTGGCTCTACGTCATTGGTCTACAATTGTTCTACAAGTCAATCGGCCCACCAAAGTATTATCACCTCCAAATGTCGCACGAACTATAGTATTAAACTTTAAATTTTGTACTGAAATGGTTTGTTATGATCAAATTGATGTTTGACTATTCATAATCTCAATATCTAATTAGTACTTGGGTAGGTCTACCTTGGGTATCCACTCCGAGGTGGTCGAGCTTAATTAGATGATTAATTTACCGAGGATGAATTTACCTAGAGCCCCAAGTGCCACTATCTAGCCACTATCTTATTTGAGGGGTCATGTCGTCAAATCATGTCCAGGACACGATTCTGGATAGGGATAATGATTTTAAATTAATTTCGCTTAGATCAAAAATTTTGGATTCTGGAGGTAGATATTCATTTAGGGGGGGGTACCAGGCAGTTACCCTGCCCACCCTGAGGCATACTCGTCTAAAAAAAACTAGTTTATGACTATTATCCAACAAAAAATAATGCCTGCTACCACCAGGATTTGAACTTGTAACCTCAGGTCGGGCGCCATCTGGGCGGGCGCCTTTTGGGCGAACCCCCTATCGATTGTTTTATAGGGTTTTTCCAAACCGCATGGACAGTACCATATGCTCCCTTATTAGATATAATAATTAAAACTAATATTACCCTTAGCAGGTCAGTATATTCACGCAGTACTGGTCTTTTATTTTTCCTCGAATAAAAACAATATACCGCCCTTAAAGGTTGTTAACTTTTCCAGTCAAAAAAAACCAATGCCTTTGTTTATTTTGCGTTGCTCTCTTCTGTATTGCAGTAACTCCCATGCATGTTATATGTCAAAGTGACCGCCTATATCTCTTTCACGACTACCCTACACAGGAGCTTTACGGATTCCGCCTTCTTAATTTTAGTAAAGCCCCCGAAAACCTCGAGATCGATCTCAAGATTTTCGAGTTTTTGAGAGAAAAAACCCACATGTGTGCTAATTAGAGGAAGTACGATATGCAAAATAAAGTATGACGTTTGCCGAGGGATACCATTAGTGTTAAAAAACTATATCATTTTTAAACAAAATTGATTTCCTTTATCCCGTTTCTAGAATAGAGCTAAATTGCAAAATAATTCAGAAAGTAATTATTTCAAAAATTCTCAAAGTGGCAGCACTTTCTAAATGAGCCTATACTTTTTCTATTAGCTTCACAATTGTGCCTTTTCTTTTAAACCAGAGAAGAAAAATAATTTGATAAAGTCATTTCTTGCAAAAAGAATGCTTCAAAGCGGACATCTGTCTGAAAAATTGGGTTACACTCTTGGGAATTTAAGATGAAAGTTGGAAAAAGAGTATGGAAGGGACAAGTGTTGTGATCAAAATATCTTAAGAACTTTATGAAAACAATAAGTTATCACTCTAAATACGGCTCATTTTCAACCCCTATCCATTTTCGTGTAATTGTGACGAAACCAATTTTTTTGACAGAGTTTGTACGTATCAAAAAGGATCAGGATTGGCAACAAAATTTGGTGCTATGTGACTTTTACGAAAAATAATTTTTGCCTTGGTGCCCTTACCTTTCAAAAATTTGGCTCATACAATGCTTAGAAAAGTTCAGTTTTTAGTAGACATATGTCAATTCTGACGCCAGATTCGTGCTCAGCGTGGTCGATTTGCTTATAAGAAAGTGTGATCAAAATAAGGAAATGAGGTCATTCAAAAATCTGGGTCTTGCCTTGTTCCCCCTGTGGTTTAAAAAAAAGTAAGTACAGGGTGAACCGAAAAAACTCTACTATTTTTTTTAAGTTTCTGTTCTATTTTTTTCGAATTTCCGTCGCTGTTTCTTGTGAACAGTGTGTTCATGCATATTATTTTTGTCTTCTAAACCTTAGGTAGCTCCCAGGTAGCTTAAGCACTGTCATTGATTTTCCTGGGAAAGTCGATGGGCAATGGGGTTACGTACACCAATTTTTTCAAATGGTAGAGTTTTTTGGTTCACTCTGTACATAGGGGGGACCAAGGCAAGACCCAGATTTTTTAAATGACCTCATTTTCTTTTTCTGCTCACACTTTTCAAAAGCAAATCGATCGCGCTGAGCACGAATCTGGCCTCAGAATTGACATATGTTTACTAGCCAAAATTAAAAGAGGTAAGGGGACCCAGGCAAAAAAGTCATTTTTTCGTAAAAGTCACATAACACCAAATTTTGTTGCCAATCTTGATTCTTTTGATATGTACAAACTCTGTCAAAAAAAAATTTTGTTTCGTCACAATTACACGAAAATAGATAGGAGTCGAAAATAAGCCGTATTCAGAGTTAATTCAGTTAATAAGGGATTCTTGTGCAGGAGCAGCCTATGTCAAATCAAATTGTGTCAAATCGTGCCACCGCAAATTGTGCCAAAATCAAAATGTACCAGAATAAAAATAAAAAGAATAAAAATTTGATGATTTTTACAGTGAAATGTATCAAAATCGCGGCACAATTTGCGGTGGCACAATTTGAATTTGGCACAATTTGCGGTGGCACAATGTGATTTGACACAGGTTGCTCCTGCCCGATTCTTTGGATAATAAAATTTGAATATTAGACCCTAGTAGCGAATACCCCCCAACGATTTTCTTTTTTTTTACTTTAGTAAAAAGTACCCAAATTTATGTCCCAGACCCGGAAAATGTGCGCAAACTCTTCATTAGTCACAACTTCCGTAAGCTGGCCTACCTCTAAGCCTAAGGGCTAATCCTAAACTTGTTGTTTGCAAGGGTAGTTACAGCAATTTTAAAAGGTCGGATTCTTGGGGGGGGGGAAGGGGTTATTCGCTGCTAGCGCCGAATATTACATGCAAAGGACGTATACCATAAAGTTTTAGGACTTACTTATGAACATAGAATTAGAGGATGATATAGCGACGCTAATAAATGGTTCACTAGCTTATGACGCTACCAGAAGCCTCAGGGAGTCTTTTTACGAAACGAATTCTACGACTGAATTACTTCTGATTGCGCATAATGAAAGCATAAACAATGGTAAGTAAGTCAAATGAAGAACATATTTAAAATCGATCATAAATGCGGGATTCCCGATTAATTTTTTGGAAGGGGGGGGGTGGGGTGGTTATTACGAGTAGCGTCAAAATTTGTCTTGGTCCCCCGAGCTTTTTCGAAATTTTCAAAAAAATTGAGATTTTGTAGATATATTTTTGTAGAAACAGGGTTTAATTCGAAAAAATTCGAGAAAAAATTTGACTGTATGTTAATGGGAGAGCCAATTGTTAGAATGGGACTGTGACCGGCCGTATGTTAATGGGAGTGTATGTTAATGCGGAGGCCATTTTGCCTTGATTTTAATCAAACCAACAAAACCTTAGCCAGCCGTATTTTAATAGGAGAGCGTATGTTAATGGGGGAGTACGTTAGTGAGAGGTTCGACTGGACTGCCAATCAGCTCGATACAAAAACTAACTCGATACACCAACTCGATACATTGACAACTCGATACACCGACTCGATACACTTTTTTATTTTTACCTCAATTACTTCGGCCATTCCGCTCATATCTCTATATAGTATTTGGGTCGGGTGGTGGGTGGGTCACACTTTTTATAAATTATCAAAAAATATGGTCATAGAGGGCTCAAAAATTTTTGTTGCAGGTTTTTTTAGATCCGCCTTGATGTCAGCTTTCGTTTAAAAAAAAGAGCGGTGAGAAATTCGCGTTTTCAAGAGGGGCGTTGACAAAAGTATGGAGGTCATTGTCGAGTTTTTCAATAAAAGTTATGCTTTTTTGGCATTTTTCCATTTTAAAGGTCGAAAATAAGGTCATAGATAGCTCAAAAATTTTTGTTGCAGGTTTTTTTAGATCCGCCTTGATGTCAGCTTCCGTTTAAAAAAAAGAGTGGCGGTAAATTTGCGTTTTTAGGAGGGGCGTTGACAAAAGTATGCAGGCCAAATTTTGAGCTTTTAAATAAAATTTATGTTTTTTTCGATGTTTTTCGATTTTGAAGGTCGAAGATAGGGTTAAAGAGGGCTTAAAATTTTTTGTTGCAAATTTCATTAGATCCGCCTTGATGTCAACTTTCGTTTAAAAAAAAGAGTGGCGGTAAATTTGCGTATTTAAGAGGGGAGTTGACGAAAGTATGCAGGCCAAATTTTGAGCTTTCAAATAAAATTTGTGTTTTTTCGGTGTTTTTCGATTTTAAAGGTCGAAGATAGGGTTATAGAGGGCTTAAAATTTTTTCTTGCAGATTTTATTAGATCCGCCTTGATGTCAACTTTCGTTTGAAAAAAAAGAGCGGCGAAAATTCGCATTTTTAAGAAGGGCGTTGACAAAAGTATGCAGGCTATTTTTGAGAAAAATCTCATAGTTTTCAAAATTTTGTTCTCAAATTAAAATTTTGAATGAATTCAGAACCACATTTGTAGGCGACGATAGGCAAGGATAGGCGAGGATAGGCGAGGATAGGCGAGGATAGTCGAGAATAGGCGAGGGTAGGCGAGGGTAGGCGAAAAGAGGCAAAGGTTAGGCGAGGATAGTCGAGGGTGGGCGAGGATAGGCGAGGATAGGCGAGGATATGCGAGGATATGAGAAGATAAGCAAGGAAGGCAAGGATAGGCCTGGATAGGCCAGGAATGCGAGGATAGGCGAGGATAGGCAAGGATAGGCGAGGGTAGGCGAGGATATGCGAGAATATGCGAAAGAGGCAAAGGTTAGGCGAGGATGGGCGAGGACAGCGAGGATAGGCGAGGATATGCGAGGATATGAGAAGATAAGCAAGGGAAGGCAAGGAGGCCTGGATAGGCCAGGATATGCGAGGATAGGCGAGGATAGGCAAGGTAGGCGAGGGTAGGCGAGGATATGCGAGAATATGCGAAAAGAGGCAAAGTTAGGCGAGGATGGGCGAGGACAGGCGAGGATAGGCAAGGGAAGGCGAGGATAGGCCTGGATATGCGAGGATAGGCGAGGATAGGCGAGTAGAGTAGGTAGGTTCACAGGTGGGTGGATGCTCTCCCTAACCGTTCATGTACTCGAACGATTTATCTAACCGAACTACTAATGTACATGAACACCTAATGTTCCCGAACCACAGGAACAGTGCCCGCACAACTAATGATCCCGAACGGCATAGGCGCCGATAGGCGCCTGCAGACCCTAGTCTTCTAATATGACTATAGCGCTGCTTTCTACGTCTGAAACGCTCAATTTTTAGGTCACTTTTTGACCACTTTTAATTTTCGAAGTTGGGTGTCCTCACTCAGGAAACGGGCAGAGGCGCGCGATTGCGCACAAAAAAATTGGGTTGATGTGTGGAAAAAAAATTTTTTAGTCAAAAACTCGAAATTCCAAAATTGGTCAAAAAATTTTTTTCGCTTCTAAGGGCCATTTGACCAATTTTTTATTGTGCGTTGGGGATGTTTTTACAAAGGCACAACTAAACTCATAAGCTTCAAAATGAGTATCAGCTTGAAAATCAGAAAGTCTACTTAAAGGGTCATTTGGTTGCGAACAAGATCATACTCAGATTTTTGGGTGGATGGTCGGGTTTAAAAACTCAATTTTGGGTCATTTTTTGACACTTTAATTTTCGAACTTCGTTTCCTCGAATAGTAAATCGTATGCGAGCTATCGAATGCGCACAAAAAATTCGAGGTTGGTGCAGCGAAAAAAAGTTTTCAATCAATTTTTAAATTTTTTTTGAAATTTATTGCAAAAATTGTTATTTAATTTTTTTTGAATTCGCGCATATTCTTTATGAGACAAAGGTTTGCTTCTATCCATTTTGCATCATTTAGTGTTTGTGTGGGCGCGTTATCGTTTTCCCAATTCACACTTTCCCAATGAATTTACTTTCCCAATGAAACATTTTCCCAACGCATTTTTTCCCAGTGAAATACTTTTCCAATGAACTCAGTTTATCAGTGAGAATAAGTACCTCATTGCGCATTTGATTATTCATTTTATTCGGAGCAATTATTGTTGTTCATGTGGAGGCGATGGTACCTTTGATATATGGCCATCTCGATTTACACAGGTTCGTAATTTGTCGTTACGTGACATTTTGATGCCGCGGACATTTTGAGCGGCCATTTTGATGCCGACCGTTTTGATGCCGGCATTTTGATGCGCCTATTGCGATGCCGGCCATTTTGATGCCGCATTTTGATTCCGGCCGTTTTGATGCCGCATCAAATTGATACTATTCGTAATAATACACTCTTTTCTCTTGCTTTTCCTTTTCTCGATTTCTTCCGATTTGTTGGGATGTTTAAGCCCGTTTTCAGCGCGAATCCGATATTCCATGAATGAAGTTAAATAAAAAATATTCTATTGCAATTAGAATTTTGTCCTGAGCATATTTATAATACCAAACACGATTGACGATAACCATTTTGTTGATAAATACTTTTTTAGTACGGCCTGGGTTGGCTGCTTCGCGTCCAAGACCAACACGTTTCACATTGCAAATCATAGAAAATAAAATAAAAGTAGTTCCTTCCGAAGTGAATAAGAGCTGGAACTATCCAAGTGATGGTATCCAGGTGCCCCAAAACATGTTCTTATCTACCTCCGTATCATATTTATAGACGCACCGATTTTTGCAGTTAAGCCTGTTTTTGAACTGTAATACATAGGTTTTTTTACCGTAGCATCTAAAACGGCTAAAAAAGTTGTTTCGTGCGAAAAAATTAGTTATTTTGAAAGTGCGCCTACAAGTTCTTGACGAAAACCGAAAAATAGGCGTATCATATATATAGACGCAGTTAGAGAACGGCAACAAAACCATCATTACAACCCATATTCTCTATTTATTTGGACGAGGAACGACATTTTAATGATCCGTAACACTACCAGAACGATTAATAACACAGAAAATTCGATTGTTCATGCTACCGCCAGTTTCTCCAAAGCGCAAACTCCAGCGCCGCGCAGAATTGCCTCTTTGAGATCTTCCACGGTCGCATATTGACGGTTCTCGGCATAGATACGACGCACATGATACCCCAGAGATTTTCTACCACATTGAGGTCGGGTGAACAAGCTGCCCAAGGGCAAGACGGTGATTCCTTGGACACGAAGGAATCTCAAACCCAGTCCTCTCATGTGATTTTAAAATCATCTTTACAAATCGATTCTGGCTACCCTTTGGGGCACTGATAGCCGATTTTTGTTCATTTTTGAGCCAGAATACATCAAGCGTCTCAAATCCTGAAACTCTTCAAACTCTAACAAAGCAATGTGGACATCTACCACCAGTCTAGATTGTTATTAGCCCTAGCAAATGTGCCAGTTGCCCAAGTGCTCGACTTTGCGACATTGTGCTGAGCTTTGCCTGAGCTCAAACTCTGATGCAGTAGTTCTAACAGCATCTATGTTGGGGACCACAATCATCAGTCACAGTTTTCTCATCATTTGTGAACTTTCTACGAGCGGGTCTTCCAAGATCGACAGCGCTCTAAAAACTTCAATGAGTCAACAATAGAAAACTGCAGCACCTCCTTGGAAACGTGACTCATACTCGCTTGGGACGTAATGGTGAAGTTGAGACTGGCCTACGCTTCTGATTTAATAATGACTGCACGATTGGTCGGGAATAGAGGACGAAGGCTCAGAATCAGGCTGACATTGATCGGATACATGAATCAAGTTGCAGGTTCATAAATTCCGAATTACTGCTCGTCGAATGACTGCAAAATAATATCTCAATGCCGTTGTTCTTGCCATTAGGAACCTCCTAAATATTTATTTGACCTTTCATTTTATTCAAGTTATTCAAGTTTTTTAGTCAAGTTTTCTATTGCCTTTTGTAGAAAAATATTCAAAAAAAAATTCAACATTTCAGATATAACTGAGCTCATTGACAAAGTACTTCATTGAGAAAAAGTCTTTATTGGGAAAAAGATGCATTGAAAAGTACGTTGCGACAATTGATAGCGACGGCACGTTTATTATTTAGACTTAAGGTGCTTACCCAATGAGGGGGTGAGGGTGCAGATCTGAGGGTGCAGAGCTCATTGAGTACACACTGGATCCGCACCTACGCACTGCTAAGAGCGGCACCACGCAGTGCGGCACTCGACTGTACCCAATGAGGTTTTGCCTCCTCGGCGGAGTGAGAAAGTGAGGAGTTCGAGTGCGGGTGCAAATCCGCACGCCGCCTCAATTTTTTAATGCATTTTTTTGCATTTTCAGAATTTAGTCGGATATTTTTTCCCACGTGATATATGCAAAAATGTATTTCCTTTTCTAAGTTGATTGACATTCATAGAATTTCGGAATTCATCCTAGAAAAATCTCATAGCGCGCTCAAATGTATAAATTTCTTGATACATCCAGTAATAGATGACAATTGTGCTTCAGGGGGGTTTTTTGCTAAAGGCACATTTGCTAAAAAAAATTTTTTGATAAAGGCAGAAAAGCTGTATGGTTTTGTTCTGGCGAAATTCTTCTCACTGATACTCATAGGCGTTACACCCTCAGTAGTTATACTATCAGTGGTCTTCATCGAACCTCTGTGGTCCCAATTAGGGGTATAGACATTTCACCAAAATGAAACTTTTTCACAGATTTTTAAGTTTTTTCGAAATTTTTTAGATTGTGTCTGAACCATCCTAAAACATCCCAGATTTTTTAGGCCATCCGTGAATTACCTCATACATCCCAACTGCTGAAACCACCCCGAGAAAACCCCAGACCATGAATCGAGGTAAATTTTACGTGGAAAGTGGAAATTTTCCATGAAATATTTTTTACATGAAAAGTGATTTAAGTCAATTTTTCTATCCAGCGACTTAGTAATCAGGCTACAAATACGTAATCGGCTAAAATAAGTATGAATAAAATTGTTAATAAGTCTAATCGACTCCTGAATTTTCGGGTGGTCCACTTGGATATCCCCACCCAACCAATTCGTGGGGAATCTCATGGTCAGGTGGCTGTCCACCTGGATTGCCTAAAATAGAAGTAAAAAATAAAGTTAGCACTTAGTGAGGCTCGAACCAGTAACCTCGGTGACGGCAACCTCTCCCAATTTAGACCAGGTAGTAGCAAACCAAGTGGTCGACCACTTGGATAAAATTTTTTTTTACGTTTTCAGGTTACAAAACATTTTCTGCACTGATTCGAGCATGCTGAAGATGGTTTGACAGTGGTAAATCACGTTTTATCGAGAAATTTAAAGTTTTGCTAATTCGATTATACCAAAATCATTCGTTATCGATAAATCAAAATTTTTTGATAAAACGTATTTTACCACTGTCAAACTCTTCGCATGATCGAATTAGTGCAGAAAAATTGTTTTGTAACCGAAACGTCAAAAAATTTTGATCCAAGTGGTCGACCACTTGGTTTAGTGCATGGATTCTCAGGATCGCTTTTTGAGGTTGCAGGCTCAATCCTGGTGGTAACAGACATTATTGTTTCTTGAAATAACAATTATAAACAATTCTGTGAAAGACCAGTAAGACTCAGGGTGAGCAGGGTCACCACCTGGCACCTTCTCTAGAGTCTGGACCATTAAAACCAAGTGGTCGACCACTTGGATCAAAAAATATTTTTCACGTTTTTGGGTTCCAAACCTGTTTTCTGGACTGATTCGGGCACGCTGAAAATGGTTTGATAGAGGTAAAATGCGTTTTCCTCGAGTATTTTTTGAGTTTCAGGCAATAATTGAATTTTATCGAAATTAATTATTGCCCAAACTAAAAAATACCATACAAAACAGCATTTAATACTATCAAACAATCTTCAGCATGTCCGAATTAGTCCAAAAAACAGGTTTTTGGAGCATGAAAAACGTAAAAAATTGACTAAAATTTCATTTTTAGGCCATCCAGCTTGATATCCATCATCTGAACATGGGTACCTATCCTAGGTTTCATAGTTTGAGTCACAAAATTGAAAAAATCATGGTTTGCAAATCCCATATAAAAACTGATATTTTCGGGATTTGTAGGCAGCTCCTGGAATAAGTATCTACCCATTATAGGTGTCGTGGCTAGTGAATCACTATTTTGTATTAACAAACTGTGTTCAGCACATGATTTTAGGTGAGATAGGGTGGTTTTCTATGTTACTTTGAAAAATTTCCCATTTTCCAAAAATTAAGCCTTGGTCTTAAAAAGTTTTAGTTAGGATCCACAAGCGGAAAGTTGTACCTCAAAATAATTTGAGCGCCGAAAAGAGCATAAGAAAATGAAACAACGATGATGCGCACACTCCGAATAAAGAATCGCCTCACTCAGAATGAAAGAGCGCGAGTGCGGCTCCAAAATGTGTCGCCTCATTGTGTAACGCTGGCGCGCACCGCGGGAGTGAAGATTTGCGCGGGAGTGCGGAGTGCGGGGGTGCGGCTCCTTGGGTACTTAGCTTTACTGTTTTTTGTAAAAATTTTTAAATGCTTGTAAAAATTGCGATAGGCAGTTTTGTAGAGCACTTAAGGGCTACAATATAGCCTACTGCTTGTTATAAAAAAATCTCAATTTTGCGCGAATAATAATTCAAAAAAAAAGTTTGATATATCCAAATTGTAGCTGAGGAACAGGGCTACACAATAGTCATTAAAAGTTGACAATATATAAAAATTAAATCAATCAGCTTGAAAAAAATCGTCCGCTATCAATTGTCGGAGAAAAACGAGGGGGTTCCAACCGCCTCAAGCAATCGCGCAAAATTAATATTTTTATAACAAGTAGTAGGCTATAATTGTAGCCCTTTAAGAGCTCTACAAACTGCCTATCGCATTTTTAAAAGCATTTAAAAATTTTACGAAAACAGTAAGTCTGATAATAACGTGCCGTCCGCTATCAATTGTCCGCGAACTGTATTTTATTGTGAAAAAGATGCACTGGGAAAGAAGTAATTCATTGAGAAAGTGTGAATTGGGAAACCATTGCGCGCCTTTGTGTGCAGTAGGTTTTTTTCCGCGTGATGTCGGATCGCTGGCAGTGATTTTTAACGTCCTATTCAAATTTAAAATCGTGTAGTTGAGTATCCACAGTCACTGATTCTGTGGTGTCGGTTCGCCAGATTGGAGGCTGTGGTGGTCGAAAAGCTATTAGGCGAAAGTTTCGCTCATTCAATTAATGTATGTTTTTTATTCGACTTCTTTCTAGGTATTATTGTCTTTTCGTTTAGGTTCGATGTCTCATGCCTGGTATTCGATCTCGCTGTCAGTTTCCTAAGAAGCCATGGTAGTCCATGTGCTATTGGTTCGTCTATGTATGATGTTTCGTGTGACTTTTACCTGTGATTATAGTCATGTGGGTTTAGGCTTAAGTCTCACGTCCGGAATTCAAACTCGGTGTCGCTTATCACAGTCAGCAACTTCTTCTCTGATCTTTTTTTGGGATGATTGTATTTTACTTAAGGTTGACAGTCTCAATGCTGGAATTCATACCACTTTCAGTTTTCCAAAAAAAGAAGCCACGGTGGTGTGGTCGTTTAGCGCTCAAGGTATCAAGTCTGGAATTCAAACTCGCTACTGTTTATCAGAGTCAGTAAGTCTCTGCATGGTTTCTTTCCTGTTTTTACTCATGTGGTTTAGGCTCACAGTCTCGGTCTGGAAATTCATCAGGGTTGGGCTGCACAGTTACTGATTCTGTGGTGTCGGTTCGCCAGAGTAGAGACTGTGGTGATCGAAAACCCGTTACGGTGCATGTGATCACCAAAACTTTTGCAAATCGACAAGTTTTAAACAGATGGGTATTCTCCTGATGTGGCGTTTTAAAAATTTAATGATGCTTGGCTATTTCCACAGATTATTCCTTAGAATTGCCATTCAACCACAGACCAAATTTACTAATCTCTTTGCGAAATACGTGGTAATTCGAAACAACTTTAACAACTTTACGTACCACTCTGTTCGTCAGAGGGGGTGGGCAGTTGGTGGGGTGGAAGCCTAAACAGATTGACGAAAAAATGGTAATTTTTCGGCTTGCGTAATTGTAGAGAGCCCTCAGACGCATCTGAAGTATGCAAGAATAGATACGTGATCATTAACATGACGATATTAGATAACAACAAACAATGGAAGAAACAACCACAAATAGTAAAGAAAATATTATTGAAACAAATGCAATTCAAAAGAATGAATTATCCGGTAATTATCGGTATCGGTAATTATCGATACTATCCGGATAATTATCCTATCGGATAGTATCCGATAGTATTATGAATATGGGGCTGGTTCGGGATCCACAGCGCTTTATAGCTCTCACAATGAGATGACGGTGTGGAAGTATGATGTCGAAGTAGGTAGTAGTGCTCACAATGGATGTTGAAGTCGGATGTCGAAGTCGGTAGTGAGTCAGGTGCTCCACATGGCACTTCGACATCCGACTTCTGACTGCTACTTCTACCTATAATCCGACTTCCGACTTCGGTTAGCCAAACAAAGGGGGACCAAGGCATTTTTTTTCAAATTTCACTTTTGCCAAAGTATTTCCTATTTACATAATTTCAATTACTTCACTACCGACATCGACATCTCATTGTGAGCGCCTATTAACGCAAGCTTAAAGATAAAAAAAATGACAGGATAATGGACAAGTAATCAATAATCGATGGTTAAATCGATGCCCAAAGACGCAAGATTTTTCGCTTGATAAAACATTCAATTATTCCGGAAAGGAAGGAAAATTACCAAAAATGTTACTGGTCAGAAAAGTAAACTATTAACGAAAGACAAAATGAAATGTTGAACACAAGTTAGAGGTGCCATGTTGTAAAAAAAATCTTGCGAAATGGTTTAAAATTTTTTAAAAATCACCAAAACGAAAAGGGCGCTGAATTTGGATACTCTGTTACTGTTATTTTGTCTCCTGCGACCAGAAATTTGGCAGGCACCTCTCTAAAGGGGCTTCTTTCGATTTGGCCAAAATGAATAAAGTTCACACCGAAGGTTTGGAGACAAAAGCAGTTTTACAGTGTAAAGATGTGTACTATTGGTATGCCCGACGTTCTCTCATTTGAATGCCCGATTTCTTGATAAATAATAATAATCGATCTGAAAATATTTTTTACGCTCCGTCAAGTTAAACTGCTGATATCACTTGATATCATATAATATCGTGATATCATCATCATATGATATCATATCACGCGGGGGGAGTGGTCAGTTAGCGATGGTTTTTTTCAAAATTTTTGCTATTTTTTGCATAAAAGTACTCTTTTTGTGGAAAAAAGTTTTTCTGAGGCCACCAGTAGCTGAAATTTTCTCAGGAATCCGAATCAAAAAACAGAATTTTAAAATAACGCGTGGTTGCTGACATTTGACCAAAAGTTGGATGGTCATCATTTAAATGACAAACACCCACTTTAGGTCATATCTCAGGAATTTGTAACCACACTAAAAATTGTATCGATGAAATGCAATACTTCATAAATTAAAAAGCTAGCTAACGCTATTACGGAGTCACGACAATGGCGGATAAAATTATAACAAAAGACCACATAGCTTTTCACTCCGCTGTACCCCAATTACACGCTTAAACAAGTAAGGTGATTGAACAGTCTTTATTTTGGATAGAGCATAATAAATGAAGTGATAACGAAAATCAGGACTTTTTCAAGAACGAGGAGACAATTCCACAACCTCAAAACACAATTTTTGGAACCCTTTTGCTTTCCTTGATGCTTAAGCTTCTGACGATATATTTCTTGCAACTCCTTGTTTCCCATCTTCGACGTGTCTTTAAGGCGAAAAGGTCCAGAATAGGCAATATAGCGCGCGTCGAAAGCAAATTCTCATGGTTGGTGTTGACCTAAAAGTGATTTAAGAACACTTATCAAATATAAGAGCTTACTTTTTGTGAGAAGATGTACGACCTAGCAACACAGAAGATTTTTTGAGGTATGATTTTGCAAGGTTGATATCCTGCACTTTAGCATTGACAAAGGAAGCTGCACCGCCAGCAGATTTAATAGGCTCGGTGTTCGAAAATTAATACATTGAAGATTGATGTAATTAATCAATGACTTCCTTAAAGTTCTTTCCAAAACAAATTATAGAGTTTAGCTGCTCATAAAATCAAAAAACGCTATGTTTGCTAAGGTCGCACCATAGTTTGCGTCATTGTTTTTTTATGAGAACCATGATTTTAGCGCGCTAGACTCTTTTGGCCCAGCTACAGTGACTAAAACGGGGTAGAATACCTTAATACAAGGTATTTGACTTGGTCCCCCAAGGCAAAAGTCAAAAAAATTTTTTCAAAAAATACCATTTTTTGTGTGGAAATGTTAGAAAATAACTTTTTCATCGTTTTAAGCATATAAAAATTACTTACAAGTCGTTTAAACACTATTTTTAAATAAGTGAAAAACCTACACCCCATCCCTCCCCACCATAAGTTCATGAAAAAATTAGATAAGATTTTAAAAAATGCAGAAAAGGTCATTGTGTAAAATAGAATTAAAATTGGCTTTATATAGAGACTATTTTCACAACTTCTATAAATTCATTAAGTTATGTTTAGTGATAGCTAGTTAGAAAGCTATATATCCAGAGCTAGATTTTGGTATGAATTTTAAAAAAAAATGGGGAAAAATCCGGGCCTTTGGTACAAAACTTCAAAAAATGGGAAAAATTAAACAAAATGGCGGGACGCAACCGTCTCGCCAACGCAGAACTCGCCAACGCAAAAGACTCGCCACGCCATAACTCGCCACGCCAAAAAACTCGCCACGCCAAACTCGCCAACGTCGAATCTCGCCAACGTCGAATCTCGCAACGGCGAATCTCGGCAACGGCAAAATCGCCAACGAAAACTCGCCAACAGCAAAAACTGGCCAACACAAACTCGCCAACGCAAAACTCGCCAACGGCCAATCTCGCCAACCGAAAACTCGCCAACCAAAAACTCGCCAACGCTAAACTCGCCAACGCATCACAACACCAATGACCCCAAAATTACTTTTTCATGACTGCTCCAAAAACCATTTTCATGCAATATTTTGCCATGCAAGGACCGGAAAGTGTTTTCAAAGGGGAAAAGGCTGAATTGGGAAGGAAAGGGACAAACAGGCCACTCATTTGAGAGCCAATAAGAACCAAAGAGTATTATTCTCTAAGCGTGAGGGCAATACAGACCAGCCACTTGTGGTGCAGGCGAATTATAGGTACTCATGCTGATCAAGCCGTTTGCTGGGTGCATCCCGTGGGTCCCCCCTGGCTAAAATTTTGTATTCTGAGCTTCTGGCTCGGTCTCGAAAGTAGAGGTGAATTGCACTTCTGTAAGGAACTTTGGGTTCAAATCTCCCTTAGGGTATTGATCTATTTATTTTAGCTATCTTTTATTGGCCCAGAACTATCGATCATGTATTGCGAATGGATTGCAATATTTTCAGCACTTCTTTACTGTCAGAAAATTGCCCTAATTTTGTGATTTCATGTGATTGACAGAATTGTGTAGGTTGGAATTGGGTATTGTTGAATGTCTCTTGAATTTGAGCTGTAATTAATATTATCTTTTTTCTTCATGATACTCAAACGAAAGCCTAAAATCTTGGTTACATTTAAGCATATGAAATGTGTGACTTGTAGGAAAATTCAGCAAATATTAATCAACCCAGCCAAAGAAAGCCCCGAAACGATCGATTTTCAAGTATTTAGCCTATCTTAGACCATAAATAATCTCGCTAGGTGTGTAACCTTGCGCTGATAATTCCGTTGGACATCCAGAGGTTGAGGATAATTCAGACACAAAACTTATAAATAAAAAAGAGGAGATGAAAAAATAAGACATGCAGCCAGTGATAGTCGAACCTGTGGCCTAGACGATGCGTATAAAAGTCCTCGCTCCCTTTAATGGTTACCTTTATGATAGTAGTTTAATTTTAAGCGCTTAGTAATTAAAGTAGTTTGTTATTGTATTTTCAATGACACACCTATTCTCGAAATAAATATATGTTCCTTTTGCAAAATAAAAATTTTAAATTCCTGAAAAATATTTAAATGTATATTTGTGGGTTCCACAATTGGCGAGTTTTTCGTTGGCGAGTTTCACCGTTGGCGAGTTTTTCGTTGGCGAGTTTTTTGTTGGCGAGTTTTGCCATTGGCGAGTTTCGCCGTTGCGAGATTTGCCGTTGGCGAGATACGCGTTGGCGAGATTTGACGTTGGCGAGTCTTTTGCGTTGGCAATTTTTCGCGTTGGCGAGTTATGGCGTTGGCGAGTCTTTTGCGCTGGCGAGTTTTTCGTTGGCGAGTTTGTTGCGTCCCAAAATGGCTGGATCTGACAAGGTATATTTGAGATTCAGGGTTTCCGGGCCGGACCGCCCGTCAATTTATGAACCCGGCCTGGCCGAGAGCAATTTAAATGCTGGGCTCGGGCTGGCCGTGCACAGTTCTGATATGTATACATACAGTATACTCTCGATAAACTGGCACCCCTGGGACCAGCCTGGGTGCCAGTTTATCGGGGGTGCCAGTTTAGTGGGATGTTACTTTGCCTAATTTCTCTGTCGGCCAGCCAAATAGGGCTTTTTCAAAGTGCCAGTTTATCGAGGGTGCCAGTTTATGGGAGTGCCCGTTTAACGAGGTAGACTGTATAAACATATATAATGTTTGTTCTATCAAACTTTGTGTTTTTCGTGAGGTTTTTCGAAAGACGTCTGTATTCTGATAATAATTTCGGATTCTCTGTGAAAAGTTGTCCATGAATGCATTCACATTTCAGTCTTTAGCCATAAAAAGCATAGTCGAGAGAAGAATAATAATGGTTAAAAAACTGAACATGTACCCTAGCGCCTTTTAATTTTATCAGTTAAGGAATAACCGAAACCGTGTTTCTATTATTTTAATAACCAAAAATATCTAGTCATATACAGGATTTTTTAAGCGCCGGCTACCGGCGGAGAACCGGCAATTGTCTCAGCCGGTGGTTTTTTCGGTTACTTCTGACAGAAAAGGTGTGCACACTTTACATGTCAGAAATATATACCTTCCAGCAAATATAGAGCCGGCGCCACGCTAGCGATCCTGTTCATTTATGTCCATCAACTAAATGAGAACAACCTACTTATATCCGACGGGAACATGAGTGTGAGAGACGCCCTGAGAATCCTTCGCCTTCGATAACCAGCTGCCTAAATTAAAAATAATTGGATAATTTATTCCATGGGTTTAGTCAAATATTTGTTCAGACTTTTTATTCTTAACCAGCGCGACTCTATCATGCCTGACAGGATCAAAATCCTAAAAACATGTTCACAAGCAAAATCCAGTACTAAACTCACGTTTGATTGGTCTGGAAGCTAAAGAAATTTTTTTTCCCTTGTGATTTTTTTCTTCCGAAACTTATTCGTTGGCTTAACCTCACTGAAGTCGTTCGTATATTGCTGTGAGAATGAATCTTGAACTAAATAAGTAAACGTTTTGATGTCAATGTAACAAAAGTATACATAGACATACTATTAAAGCCAAGAGCACGAGTAGTTAGCACAGGAGTCGAAGTACGCACATTGAGGAGTCATTCATCTTCATTCTTCCTACTTCCAACAACACTTTCGATAGCTTGGTCATCTGGCTGTTTTCCTAAAAAAATATTTTCTGTGTAGAAAACATTAACATATTACACTGGTGTCAAGGACATCGTATGTTTTGTCGTTGATCACATCAAAAGTGGCGTCATTGATAATATATGTGGCATCGTGAGCAGCGTCAAAAGTGGCATCGTTGATCACATCGAAGTAGCATTATGGATTACATCAATTGTTGCGTCCAAATTCAATCCACGGCTTGCAGCACAACTATTTGACAACCGAAATGGCTCACAACTTTATCCATCGATAGTGGACTCATGTCGAGCAAAGAATCTTCCTCAGCAGCCATCTTCTCGATAATTGCGTCAATCATCGGAACTTCTTAAAATACACGGGTAATACATATAAATATAGTGACAAATGTACCTTCATGTTTGCCTTGATGCTGTAAATGCAGCTTCTTTGCGTAGTTCATTCCATGACATTGAATTTAATTTGGCTCGAAGATTGATTTTGTCATTTTCAGCCATCTTTAATAAGAAGTTCTGCAAACAAATGTTACTTTCAGAATTTTTTTGAACAGCAAAAGTTTCAATGTCATTTAAAACTAGAGACGGAAACGGGACGGGATCCCGTACGGGATCCCGTCCCGTTGGACCAAAATTTGACCTAAAATCCCGTCCGGAATCCCGCCGGGTCCATTTCGAAATCCCGGTCCCGGTTTTGATTTTTTCTTAATCATAACCGGGATTCACAGTTTACCAGAAAATAACGATTACACATACAGTCGACTCTCCCATAACGAACCCCTGGGGACCGCTCTAGGTGTTCGTTATTGAGGAGTTCGTTATTCAGGGGGTTCGTTATTGGGAGAGTCGACTGTATATTATATTCACATTACCGTATTTTCTCTATTAAACCCCATGGGGGATTATTTTTCAACCTCTAAAATCAGACAACTTTGAGGCCAATTTCGAGATTTTTGGGTACTCACCAAAATCTGAAAAGTATCAGGAGTGCTCGTGCTAACCAAGAAAACGTAAAAACAGATTTGCAAATGTTTGCTCTAGACTGAGACATAAGGTCCATATGGTGGGGATTATAAGAGAGTGGGAGTTTAATAGAGAAAATACGGTATCTCCTATTAAGCTCGAGCACCTCCAGCTCAGATACTTTTTTGCCGATTCAGGGAATTTTGGCGAACCTTACTTGTCTATCATTCTACGAATAACGAGGATTTTGATTTTTTCGCAAAAGTTAAAAACTTCTGCCTAATCGTCATTTTAACCTTTTCAAAGAACCATGAACCCTCCTTGTGGTTCGAAAAATGTTTTATCTCAAAAATTTAAAAAAACACGCGGCTTTCTCATGAAATCGGGATTGAGAACACGAATATGAGGTTATCTCTTCCATCCGAGCCCTCGCGGTGGGGGATTCTATAATCAAGTCCGTGATGCTTTTTTAGAGATATTTTATTCGTGGCACCTGATGTTCGGCAGCGGTTACTGATAATTACTAGCATTTCTGTATTCATATATTAAGTTGGCAATAAAAAGACTTGAGCATTAAAATCGTTCATTTTTGCTGAAAATAAGTGAAGAAATATCAGAAATGTGGAACTTTGTAGCTTAAATTAAGCTGACTTAAATCCCGGTCATTTTACCGGGATCCCGTACGGGATCCGTGGTTGTGTCCACAAATCCCGGTCCCGGTCTAATTAGGTCGAAAATCCCGTCCCGGAATCCCGTTGGGTGGCGTCTTTCCGTCTCTATTTAAACAACAAAATTTAGATTTTTATGGATTAAATTTCCATAATTTTTCGGGCAGCGAGCAATTACGCAATTTCAAAACTCCGCAAATTCGGCGCAACCTGGTTTCGTCCGAAATTGTTTCCGCCGAAAAATCGTTATAGCCCTAAACGTTACATTTTTAATTAATTAGTTTGCTACATATGGTTTCTAAAATAATTTTGTGATATTGCTAGAGAGTATGCTAGAGAGCAGGGCTAATTTTAAGCATGAGGTTGTAAATGACCATGTCTGCAGTATTTGCTGAAAATCCTAAAATCTCCGGAATCCTGGACCTTTTTTGAGAACTTTTGGGGGTTTTCAGCAAATATTGCGACATGGTCATTCACAACCTCTTAGGCAAAATGTAGCCCTGCTCTCTAGCATCCAATTTGAGTATAAACTTGTAAATGAGGATATCCACAAATTTTAGTTAGAAAACCATATGTAGCAACTGAATAATTAAAAATGTAACGTTTTGGGTATAACGATTTTTGGCGGAAACAATTTGGGACGAAACAGGAGAGAGCCGCAAATTCGCATCACGCAAAGTTCAATTTGCGCAAATGCAGACTGCGAAAATGGAAATCGCGCCAAAATCAAATGCGCAAATTTTATTGCGTTAAAATCAATTCACCGGATTTCGTCTTGAAAACTGGCATGACGGATTGTTATAGATGACACAATGCGCGAGTGAAAATGGTTACACGGTTTTGATTGATAATGTACGTCCCAACATTTAGTCCCAGCAGTCTTTAGCCTTGTCAGGATTCTCGCAATTTGAATTTGCGCAATCTGCATTTGCATTTTTTTTTGTCTCAATTCGCATTGCGCACTTTGAACTTTGCGCGATGCGAATTTGCGCAGTTTGAAATCGCCAATTTTTTTTTTGTAAAACTGTACAAATGTAAATTAGAGAACCGGAGCGAAATTTCCAATATTTATATACCGTTTTTGGCGCCACTCGGTTTTAAGGTGGAGGGGGGGGTTGGGAATCTGGGATACATTTTGGTATGTTACATACTTAAGAGTCTATATATGAAAAAGTGGGTATATAGGCAATGCCATAAAATTGAAAATTCTCACTTTTGGGGGTGTGAATTAATAGAGAAAATACGGTACAGCCATTTAGAAAAAATCTGAAAAGTTTGAAGGCGGAGCAAGAGTTTCAAAATTTTGGAGTTGAAGCGAAACAAAGCAAATGCTTTGGATGAATCTCTGGATAAGTTTTCGATAATTGCTTTGGATAAATCTGAATTGAATTCTCCGCTTCGACATTTAGTTAATTATAGGCGTTTTGAAATCACTATCTCACACGAAACTTCACACGGTAATTCCCCATAACTTTTTTCTACTAGGAAAACTTCAGATTTAACACCGAATTCGTGCTCAACGTGGTCGATTTGCATGTGAAACTACTTTAACATCAAAAAATTGCCATCAAATTTCAAAATCCGATGGAGACAAAAAGTATTTAAAAGTGTTTTTATTGAGTTATTGAAATTCTTTCAAATAAATTTTTGTCCCGAGCGGATTTTGAAATTCGAAGGCGATTTCTTTATGTTAAAGTAGTTTCACATGCGAATGACCACGCTGAACACGAATCGGTGTTCAAATTCAAGTTTTTTTTTAGCAGAAAAAAAGTTATGGGAAATTTTCGTGTGAAATTTCGTGTGTGAGATAGTGATTTCAAACGCCTATAACTCCCCCCACCCTCGATCCGAAATTTTGTTCAGCCAAATTGTTCAGTTTTAAATACTGAATCAGAATCTGCAATTAAAATCAGGTCGGAATATTTGAACAAATGGAGAAGTAGTCATTTTTCGCGAAAATTTGCATTTTTAAAACACACTTTTTTCAAAAAAGCGGGTGGTTCTGGATTTCTTTATGAAAAAATTAGCAGTTCAATACTTCAAAAGAAGCGCAGAATCAAGCCGGTCCTAATGACACTAAAAGTTTACAGAAAAACTCTGTGAAAACGAGTGAAAATCAACATTTATAGCAGAATGGTAAAAATTGAGAACAAGGTTTGAGTACATTTTTTAAAATGTATATATTTCAGTCCACATGCATATTTCGCAAGGACTGTCTTCTTTAAAGTTGTTCAGGAAGAGTAGCAGAACATGATGGACATCACAGAAAAATTTTGAAAAAATCGTGGTAAGTCGGTTTATCATTCTCTCAGAAATTGTCTTTAAAAAATGCTATAAATTGACTTCATCTCGATAATTTCTGAAATATGGTCTAGATTTTTTTTTAACATAAAGCTTTGCTCAAATGAATGTTAAAAATCACCATTTGGTCAGCTTTGACTAAAATTTAGTCAGATGAACGCTCGATATAACGTCCGCTCGTTATAACGTCCCATTTCGGCCGATCCCTTCAAGGAGGTTATATCGAGCGTCGACTGTAATAAACTTAGCCCGAGGATCACCTCGCCTTGAAAATGGCTGCTTTCGACCCCACCATGGGCGATACTCGGTTTAAACCTCCCTCTTCCAATCCTTAAGTCTACTTAGATTTATCGCCGACCCCGGTCTTGCTCATTCATTATATTCAGGGCCAACTTTGCCATATGCCACTTAGACTCGTTCATTTACTACCGCTAATTAGCGTTATATTTTAAGACCACTATTTCAGAAGATGATTTTGCGACATTTAAGTAAAACCAATCAAATTGAGCTTATGCGGTCCCTTATTGGAGAGACCCATATATCTAAGTTAAACTGTGTCCATTGTACCTTTTAAATTGTTTGCTGTAATTTCCCTGGAGAAAAAGTCAGTTTTTGGTCAGAAATGTTTTGACTAAAATGGGTTTGCGACAGAAAAACTTTCACAAAATCTGTTCTTATAATTTTACGACATAATAATATCTTTTAATTATTAAAAATCTCGATTAGGCAAAAACAGGTGAAAATAATTTATCCGTATTTTAGTCCTTAAAACGGTCCGTGTTTGCGGCCCGTTTTACAGACACGGATACGGACATGGCCCATTGGGGCATCCCTAAGAGTGTCCGTGAATTAACGAGGCGCGTTCAAATCGGACCTCTATTTGAGGTAAGCTTTGTTAATTTTCTTGACGACTAAAATTTTTTTCCAGAGTGTCCTTTATTGAGGGTCTCCGTTCATCAAGATGTTTATTCACTGAGACTCAACAGCCTCAAAGTTTGAAATTTCCATGTTGAGCCGGAGCAAAAATTTGCAAAGTTCGCAGCGGTAGCCGCAGTCAAAAAATTCAATCACTGTTTGCAAGGAGTCCTAACTTTAGAAGCATATTTATTCATTACTGTCAAGTCTCGATATAAGATACCCCCGATATAAAATACACATGGGTCCGTCCCAAGTTAAGTAAACGCTTTTAAATTAGTCTCGATATAAGATACATCTCAATACAACTACATCTGGTTTGGTCGAGACTTGACTGTATGCCTTTATTTTTATGAATTCCGTATCTGTATTTATAAACCGATTGTGTCAATCCAATCAATCCAAAAATCTAATGAACTCAAAATGGAGAAAGTTCATGTTTTCAATATGTCTGTACACTTCTAAAAAGCCTAAATGTGTTAAAGGGGCATGCCCCGCTAATAACAGGTGGTGTCTGCGAATTGAAACTTTTTCCTAATCAATGAACTTTTGTGCAGACCAGGGATGAGGATTTCGGTCTAATTAGACCTTTTTCCTTGATAGCTGGATGTCCTAAAATAGGCCTGCGAAAATTTGACTTAGGCCTAGTACTAACTAGACCTTTTTTAGGGCGACTGTCTTTCATCCCGCTCATTTCGTCTCCGGTCATTTCGTCCCCCGGTTTTTTTCGTCCCCAAAAGCCGCCAATTTGAAATTTTCAAACAGGTTCGAATCCTTGTGGTAGCAGACATTTTATTTCTTGAATG
>SADC01000190.1:0-56055 GCA_004194705.1 Ditylenchus dipsaci
CCTACCAGGCAACCTACATACCTACTGGAATCTACCTACCCTACCAGGCCACCTACGTACCCTACCAGGCAACCTACATACCTCTACTGGGAATCTACCTACCCCACTGGCCACCTAGGTACCCTACCAGGCCACCTACGTACCTATCAGGCCACTTTCCTACCCTACCTAGACACTCACATACAATAACAGGCCACTACTAACCATATACACTACACTAACTAATCCTTTCGGGACAAAATAATGATGCATGCTACCACCAGGATTCGAACCATTATGCATGCCTTGGTCCCCAAGGTAATCCAGAAATGCACCGAAAATGCCTTGGTCCCCCTGTGGTTTTTGGCAACTTTCAATTGGCCATAACTTTTTTTTCACAAAACCAATCCGAAGATTTAGCATTTTTTCAAGAAGGAAACCGACCACGCTGAGTCGAATGGTGTAATCAGATTTCAAATTCGATAAGCGGAACACCCCTAACAATTAGTGTGACAGACAGACAGACAGACAGACAGACAGACAGAATCCAGCGCTATAGTAAAGGGGGATAAGCTCTAATTACAATTTTTTGGCAATGGTTAAAAACGCTTAAATTACGTTTGATATATTTATATATTATATATATTATATATTAAATTTAAACGATGGTCAAATTTAAATTACGATCGAAATGACGAAGGTCAAAATTTTTATGACGGTCAATTTACACGACGGTCAAATATAAGCGACAGTCGAAATTGCTAACGGTCAAATTTGTGCTGGTCAATATTGTTACTGTACCCTATTTCGAAAGCTTTACTTTAAAGAGAAGCATTGATTGTTAGAGGCCCCTAATTAGCAGCCTTTCAATTTTTCGGCGCTAGTAGCGAATACCCCCCCCCCCCCAGCATCCGACCTTTAAAAATTGCTGTAACTACCCTTGCAAACAACAAGTTTAGGCTCAGCCCTTAGGCTTGGGGTAGGCCAACGACGGAAGTTGTGACTAATGAAGAGTTTGCGCACATTTTCCGGGGTCTGGGACATAAATTTGGGTACTTTTTACTAAAGTAAAAAAAGTGAAAATCGTTGGGGGGGGGGGTATTCGCTACTAGCGTCAATTTTTCTAGTTAGACATCTAGTTACCTGTCACCGCTTTGCCTACCATAACATTCTTATACTGCTAAATTTGGGTCGGGCCGACATTTTCATGCAATAAAGTCTGAAATTAAATAAGCAAGATTTCGGTTTCAGAGTGAGTTAGTTACAAAAAGCTCCATGTCTGTCGATAAAACTACGAAAGGTGGTGATTCAATGAGAAGCCGACAGCTGCTGCAGCAGAGGATAGCAAAATTTCTAAGCTTGAGAACAATGACAAGATGTGCAGGAAGCAAGATGTCAGGGCGATGATTATCAGCCAGAAGGATAAGAAAGACGGTGCAACTCAGATATTCCGTATGGATACATGTGTTGACGGCATTGCTCTCTCTATCAAGGAGTAAGTAAAACTTTCGATTCTTATCAGTTGTCCGGTGGGATTTTAAGATCATATAGATTTCCTGGTACTGATAAAAATTGACCAGATAACCCATAAATACCTGAGGAAAAGGGGTTTCTTTCAGCAATTATTTTCTTTTTCAGTGCTTTCCGATGAAAACTGGCCTTTTGCTCCGAAGTCAGCTTCTCGTAATGACGTTTCACTCATTGATGTGAGATTTTCTCTTCACCATTCTCTGATACCACTTTTTTATTATAGTTTCTTGAGATGAAGGCAGTTTTCGGATCGGTTGCTGTTAGTATCCACGGGACATTTGAAATCATCAAACGAATTGCAGTCTCTGCGATATGGATCTTGCTTGAGCACCCTCGTTAGTTGATAATGTTGTTTGGGATTACGCACATGTTGTTCGGTTACTCTTTGGTTTCGTCTAGGTGCTCTAACAGCCAAACTTTCAGGTGTTGGATCCGTGCTGGGCTTTTCTTCAACAGATTGGGAAAAGGTGCAAGCCACTTTCATTTTAATTTGTAAATTTGTGCTTTTTTCTCAACGAATAACTTTAAGATGGACAAGTCTGAGCTTTCGCGTCTTTACCGGCTATGATTCCGTTCTCCGGTGTTTTATTGATACTTGTTGGAGTAATCTGCGGTCTCTATGCTCGGCAGAATTCTACGGCTTCATTCTTTCATAAAGTGCTTCTATGGTACGGACTGCTAGCTATCGGATTTTCTCTTTTTGCCGGTTATTTCCTACTCAATACCTACCAGTAAGTTCTGAATTATTTTTTTTCATGTCAATTTTGCCTTGATTCTTCAGAAGTCTCACAACGTTTGTTGCCAATAACGCACTGCTGGTCCTTATGTTGCTTTCGTCTATTGTCCGACCAGATAACATGGATGAGTTCTGCAGACAACAGCTGATACTGGCTCTACGACTTGTGGTTTTGTGGCGTTTGCTTATTGGTCGGGCTGATGAGCTGGTTCTCCGAAAACTATCGTTACACGCTCATTGAAGGAATACCAGTAGTCTATGCATGGTAACTGCTGGGGTGGAATACATGAATGGAACTAAGTACATAATTCTTTACGCTCTCGAAGTTCATGTTCATCGAAATTGTTGTTAAGCATGTTGCACATCTTGCTCTTGTCCCAGTCCCAGTAAGACTTTTACATTGAAATTTTTTTTTAGTAAAATTGACGTTTCAGTTGCCTGACGATGATGCAAGAGTAAGTTGCCACTTTTTCATTATACATGGTGTCCCAAGATTTTTGTTCACTTCTGAATTAAGAAAAAATCGGGCTTTACACATATATACCATCTGAGTCGATCTGCGTATAAAGAATTTTAAATTTCAGAAAAAGGGTTGCGGCAGTCTAAGAGTGGCCACGAAACTTGAGACACCCTGTACTGTCACTCATTATGTGTCCTCTCATTGACTGACACTTAAACATTATAGATAAATATTTCATATTAATATTTATCTATTCTACTATTTGATTGGTGAACGAGGCCTTATTATTTGTGCTACAACATATTTTTTCAATGGCCAATAAAAATGTAACTAGCCAACTGCCAATAGAAATCTTGGACGAGATGTTTCAATTCGCTGAATTAAAACAGTCTTTCAAACTACAAGAGGTTTGCCGTAGCTTCTACTGCATTTCTCAATCACTGCGTCACTTTCGCCGTATTCTTTCACACAAAGTATGAATTGGAAAGCCAGTAACATGTAGCTTGAAAATCGTGAATTTCCAAATTATATAAATTCCTTTACCCATTTTCGCTAAGCTTAACGCTGAGACTTATTAAGATCATCAGTCTTTTTCTGCCTGATTATTTTGTTAAGGTTTTTGATCTCCAATGGCTCGTTTACGTACTTTCTGCTCGTAATCAGATTAAAAGTTCTCATGTAGCCAAACATCTGAACACGATTTCGAAGTACGTGAAGGAGCCATAACATTTTCAAGCATTACATGCAGAGTACTTTATATGAATTTTGGCGCTACTTGGATATACCCTCCCCCCCCAAATCAACTTTTTCAAAGCTTTTCCAAACACCCTATATTGACCTAAAATGGCCTCAGGAGTTCAAAAAAGGCATTATTTTTGAGTTCTCCTAAAATCACCCATTTTGACCATTTTAAAGGGATTTAGGTCTGTATTTGGGTGGAAATGGATTAAAATGGGCCAATTTAGTGTGAAAAAGAAGATGTTGAACATAGTTTTGTTGACTAGGGCCTACCGCATAAATAAACTCTGGTATGCATGCTTTTTGATGCATCCAGAGTCACTTTCGAGTGATTTTCGTCTAAGGTATGTGGGTGTGCGCATCTCAACCCCAAGCAACGAAGCCCCCTGCGCCCCCGAAGGGCGCGCAGGGGCTTGGTTGGTTAGAGATGCGCGCACTCACTCACCTTAGACATGATTCCGAGCAAGACTCTTGAACAAAAATGCATTTAGAGACTATTTTTGCCCAGTTCCAGTGACCAAAACATGATAAAACAGGTAAAAAGTCGAAATTTCAAAAGTGCCCAAAACTCAATTTTTTATTGACCAGAACTTAAAAGTAATGTCTTTTCTGAGCTACTGAGGCCATGTTAGGTCGATGTAGGGTGTTTGGAAACACTTTAAAAATAATTTGATTTGGGGGGGGGGGGGGGGGGGGTGTATATCCAAGTAGGGTCGAATTTTGACTAAAATTGACGATTAGAATTAATTTTTCACTTTTTAAGAAGCGCGATCTTTCTACGAAGCCAAGCAATATTGACACGAAGTTCTTCGATCTAGTGATGGCCGAGTATAATGGTTTCGATCTTCACAAGAAAAAGGAGTTTAAGAAGCACATCTACGATTGGTTAAGTGGTTAGAGTTCATATTGTATTGCATTTTTTGACAACATGTTGCTTTTATCTAGTAGTTCTTGACTATATGAGTAAAACTGTTTACTTGCTACTGATAGTTCTGTGAATTGTTCTGGACACTACTGTCACATCTTACCCTTAGAAAGGTACTGTAATATACTCCCCGCCAATCCCTTTAATAATACACTCTGTCAAATTAACCCCGATATAACGTACATCTGACCTGGTCCCCATGGCGTACGTTATATCAAAGTCTGACTGTACTTTTTTTTGAAAAGTTCTAAAATTAGTATGGATTTTCCTGAGCCTAGTGCTAGAGCTCAAAGCCTCAGCCTAAGAGCTAAGCCTAAAAATTATTGGAGGGGAGATAGGGTTGAGGTGAGGTCTATATTACAATAGCTGTTTTAAAGGGGGGGGGGTTCATTACAGTAGCACCGTGTTTTGACATACAAGGAAAATTTACTCACCGGATTCACCGACCGGATACAGTTTTTTGTAAATTTGGATAGAATTTGGTCAAATCGATAACAAAACACATACCAAACTCATTTTTTTAGCTCAACACGATAAAAAAAACATTCCCCAACACAACTTTGTCAACTTGCCTACCAACCCTAATAGTAAAATGGTCTTTTTAGGTTGTTTTACGGACACTTTTTGCCTTTTTTAAATCAAATAAGGTTAAAAATGATAGATTTCGTGTAAAAAAACCCAACTCACACCCATCCCGACTCGCCAACCGAAATTGACATTCCGGTAAATTTGAACCTTCGAATTTGTCTTGGCGGATTTTTTGGCTTTTACCGTATAACCTCCATTGATCCCCCCCTCTAATAATCCACCACCCCTGCTTCCTTGAATAAGATTTTAGAGTTAAGACCATTTTTAATTTATAATTTACAATGAGTTACAATGAGAGGCAGACTAAGAGTGAATTTTTTCAAAAATTCTTTCTTATTCCAAAACGTGTTTCCTGGACTAATTCGGACATGCTGAGGCTAAAGTTCCTTATATAGCATAGCCCAAAAAGTGGTTTTGGCCACTTTTTTGAATGTATTAGGCCGTAATTAGTACGAAAAACATGTTTTTAGGTGTGGGACGACATTTTTTGGAAAAATATTTTTTGACCAAAAAATGACATTTTTCAAATTTGAAATATTCAAATATTTGAAAAATCATGGTACATATGCTTAAGCACACAATCCCATAAACCTAAATGACCATAAATCATTATTTTCATCTTCACGGTGCGGGTGAGCATCCAATTCTCATGGCCGGCCTACCATATGCAAAAGCAGGGCTTATAACCTCTATCAATCCCCCACCCTCTAATAATCCTCCACCCCTGACTTTGAGGACCTATATCTCAGTCCAGAGCAAATATTTGCAAATCTGTTTTTGGAACTTATTTACTTGGGGGAGGCGCATTTTTTTGCACATTTGTAAATCATGTTTAAGCGACTTCTAAGTAATTTTTATATGCTTAAAACGATTAAAAAGTTGTTTTCTGACACTTTTCCACGTAAAAAATAGACTTTTTGAAAAAAAATTCTTTGGCCAAAATAAGACTTATTGCCTTGGGGACCAAGGCAAAACACCTTGTATTAAGGAATTCTACCGCGTTTTGGTCACTGGAGCTGGGCAAAAAGAGCCTCTAAATGCATTTTTGATCAAGAGTCTTGCGCGGAATTATGTCTAAGGTAAGTGCGCGCGCGCATCTCTAACCAACCAAGCCCCCTGCGCCCCCTTCGGGGGCGCAGGGGGCTTGGTTGCTTGGCTTTTAGATGCGCACACCCACATACCTTAGACACAAATCACTCGAAAGTGACTCTGGATGCATGAAAAAGCATGCATACCAGAGTTTCTTTATGCGGTAGGCCCCAGTCAACAAAACTATGTTCAAATTCCATCTTTTTGTGGTATCCAGGTACCCTTTCAGGTTGGATTGCCTTGGGGACCAAGGCAAAAAGTCAAATTTTAGTCAAAAAATTTTTTTAAAAAAAAAACGATTTTTGTGTGGAAAAGTGTCAGAAAATGACTTCTTATCGTTTTAAGCACATAAAAGTTACTGAGGAGTCGTTTAAACATGATTTACAAATTAGTAAAAAATGCGCTGGCTTACCCTTTCGTGTGGCTTACCTATAACTGAGATGGCTCCTCTTCCTAACGTGATTTACCAACACCGAAACAAATAATTAGTTTTGATAAGAATCCACTCAAGAAAAATTTGGAGGTTCAATTTACCGCAGGGTCAATTTACCTAGAGCCGTCTGTTCGGTTCAATATTTTTGACTGAATTTTTGATCAAACACCGATTTTTTTGGTTTTCAATTTTAGATTTTGTGTGGTTACCGTATTCTCTCTAATAGAGACCCCTCCTAAATTCAAAAGGTTATTAAGATATTGTAGGTTATTAAGATAATTTGTTAATTAAAAATATTTCTATGAACCGATTGCAGTTTTGCTGGATGTTCAACAATGTACTAACAAAACTAAGGTTTTTATGCACAAAAAATATCACAATGTTGATCTACATGCAAGAGGACAAATACAAGTTTTTGGGTTTTTTGGAATTCAGTAAAAAATTTGGTCTCTAGTTAAAAAAATTTTTTCACACACTGCACAAATTTTATCTCAGCCACAGCCTCAGCCGGCTGATGGCTGAGTTGATCCTCAGCCGGCTGAGGACACCACCCTGCTTGGCCCTCTACAGTTTATTCCTTATCCATTAACAGATCATATCAAAACCGTGTATTCAACACTATATTCCAAAAAATGTATAGTTTTTTTAAGAAGATTGTAAAAAAGCTTATTTTAAAAAGATACAGCTTTTTGGTACAACTTGTAAGCCGCGCACACAATGACCCCCTTTTTCGTCCGCATTCGCACCGCATCTTTTGCCACTTCACTCGGCGTTACCATCCGCCTGCATTATCACCCGCATGCGGATGCGGTGTGGATTCATTGTGAACTTAGCAGTACCCATTCACAAATATAAAAGGTTCAATTTTCAGCGGTTGGACAGCTCCGATTGGACGGCCTCAGAACATGAAGTCTATGGAGAAGCCAAATCAAGAGACTTGGTCTTGGCGAATTTAGAGCTCCTCTTGTTTATCATCACTTCCACTAAAATACTCTATTATAATAACCCAGCCTACAAATGCCTATATCATATTACTAGCCCAAGCAAAACAATTTAGACTATTAGAATATTTCCACAAAACCCATGTACCAATCTACAAAATATTTTTCTCTCAAAAATCTTCTTTGGGAATTATTGCACACCTTTTAGTTAAATTTTTTTGGAATAATTGGGTGGGTCAGTAAGCATTATTGGTAATCCCAAGATTGCGCTTTTATGATTTTCTGAAACCCATCAAGAAACTGGCGGTAGAGACATTTTACGCAGAACTCACAAATACGAAATGTTAAAATGAAGCTATAGGAATGCTCAACCCAAGCTATGAGAGCGGTCGGGCCACCTTCGTCCTCATATTAAAGATCGGACTAAAGGGGTATCTGTTTGGCACAAAATGACAATTTTTGTTTTACTTATATTTGGTAAATAACCATTTGGACTATTAAGCAAACATACCGTCCAAAGCATTAGGAGACCATGCGAAAATCTTATTTTTACCAAGAAAAAATGAATGCAAACTGAGAAATCGAACTCCCTGCTAGGATGAAATACATGAGCATTTGTGATTACACACCCTTAGCTTGGTATTTTTCCTGGGATTTGAATGCTTACTGACCTATCTAATATTTTTCTTATGTTTTCGCTGTATTTGGATGCTTGTTTGTTGTTATATTCATCAGTTTTGCCTCCTCCTTGTCCCTCTGCAAAAGTGTTGCAACAAGTGAATTTATTTTAATAGAATTTTTGGTTTTTCTATGATAAATATATATTGTTGCTTGACTCACCATTTACCACTGAAAACAGTTTATTGTCAGAAATAAAATGCTGCAGTTTTTGAATTATTATTTTTATTGTCTTTTTGAGTTTATTGTAGTATTTCAATCAAATAAATGTGAAGTTTAATGTTTATGCCCTATGCTACTGTTAAAGAAATAATAGAGCAGACGCGTTGGAAAATAATATTGCCGATCATAGCATAACCATCGCTTTTTCACATTGAAAATTAAAAAAAATGATCTTGAAAATGATTGATAGGTTTGAAAAGCAGAATTGAAGGCCTCGATTCCCACCCAGTATTAGAAAGCCAGTGATTTTAATTTAAATTTTAAATTATCAAAAAAATGACGAGATCTGCCTCTCTCAAATTGCATAAGCAGAAATTTCCACTTGAGTGGTTCAGAAGGGCAGAGGGGTAACCAGGGCTTGGGTAACAAATTTTTTCAAATAAAAAATCTCAAACAAACAAAGCGCACACCGACTATGTCAATGTCACATCGACCTCGACCAAGCGTGCGCTAAAACAGTGCAAATAATCCCAAAAATGATTCATTATTCACAGAGTGGAGCAAGAAGCTTCGTCGATTTCAAACGCTCATAATTTTTTTCTCCTGTGATCTCAAATCATTATTTTTACAGATTAAAGGCTCTAGTCTGTAATAAGGTCATTTGCCCTTCCTTAGGACAGATTAGTGCAACAGCAAATATTCTCCTCAAAGACCTATTTATGTGTCTACCAATCAATAACTAATTCCTCCAAAGAAAATAATTCATCAATTTTGCCAACTAAAAACTATGGCCATCCTATTCTTTTGGCTGCTTACCATCACCAATTTTCTTTTGCCCAAAAAACAAGAAACACTGCTGGAGTGTTTTCTTTTGATTCCAATGCTCCACAAATATGGTTGCTTAAGTTATGAAAAGATTGTTGGAGAGCCAGACAAAATTGATTTGGTGATTCGACCAACAGAGCAAATGTGCGTATTTAGCGTTGAGTGTAATCTCTGTATAGTATTTTACAAGTTACACAATTAAAAACAATTTTTTGTAAAAAAAATATCTCAAGCGAAACATAAATGCATAGGTGATTCGGTAGCTTCTAAAAATAGGTCACTTTCACTCCCTCCTCACCACCTAGAAAGGGTATTTGGGTGAGATAGTGGCCAAAATGAGCTGGGCACAAAGAAGTGGCGTATATGAGGGAGCCCAAATCAGTTATGCCCAGATAAGGGTCAACGATATTCACATGCAATGAATAATGACAAAGCAGAGGTCAAAAAACTAACGTTTCGCGCCAAGACAAATAAATTTTTTAATTATATTGATGAGTCAAGTGAATCCAGTGCCGATCATAGGATATCCTATACAAGATAAAACAAAATCGGTGCTACTCGTTTTAAACCACCCTACCACCCACCCCCCTCCCCAAAAAAAACACCTACTCGATTTTATAACCCCACCCAATAATTTTAGGCTGAGGAATTAGGCTTAGGCTTCGGGCCTCAGGCTCAGGGACAACCCGTACTAATTTCAGCTTTTTTTCAAAAAAAAATGGTTTTAGCGGTACCTAAAATTTATTGTGTGGGGGGGATTGTTATTAACGAGTATCGTTTAAAAATCCATCCCTGACAGAAAAAATGGAGACAATGCATTTTTGTAAGCCGACTGGAATAAATGCTTACAAACATACCACTAATTTAACAATTTTTTATTTAGAATCTTCAATTTTACTCTAAAGAAAAGTTGTAAGACAAGAACGTCTTCTTACCTCAACGGTGACTTTTATACAAGCTATCAAGTGTGCCTATACGCCGGTGCAGATAAAGGTTTTTAATTATGGTTTTATATTTGTTTATAAATTTTTTATTTGTTAGAAAACAAGTCAATAGTGGCCAGTGGATATCTGCGATTCAAACGTTTTTGTTGGGACTATATATGCGCAAGACAATGTGGAGCTATACAGTATTGAGGATCTCGAAACATTAATACCTCAAGCCGTAGTAGGCGATTTCTCACGTGTGCATTCCATTGTCTACCGGCCACAGGATTTGTGGGGTCAGTTGCATTCCCAATTTTTTTTGAAAAAGCCAAATAAATACGAGAAGAGTAATTTTCCGAAAAACAAAAGTGGAGACTTTTCAGCTAGAAGCTGAGATTTTTCAGATTTATTCCATAAAAAACTTAGAGACTGTGAACTGTCTTCAGCTTCTGGCTTTCCTTCTTCGGTGGCTTCCGATTTTTTTTGATCAAGACTTGTCTAGCAGTACAGCAGAGTTCGGCGAAAAACAATTAACAATAAAAAATAAGGCACAACATCCGAAGAAGCATTTGGTATTTATTAGCATAATAAAAATACAATTTTCAGAAAGAACCATTGGACATCGTCATGGAAGACGAAACGGGAATCTATCAATCACGTGCTCGTGGCTTCAAAGCTTCTTGATTATACCTTTGTTGTGGTTGATTTATTCCTTCTTTAGGTGTTTTGGTTTTGCAATTTTTGTTCTTTAACTTAATCTAGACAGCCAAGGCTGTAACTAAAAACCCAGGCTAAATTTACCTATACCCCCACCACTCAATTCACCTTGACCCCACCAGAAAATCAGCTTGGGGACCAAGGCAAAAAAATTTTCATTTGAAATTTTTTATTTTGAAATCTCAAAAAACATGTCTGAAAAACAATATATTTGCACTTTTTGATTATTTTTATTATGATTTTTTTATTAAATATTTTTTCTGGTCCTCGCCTTAAAGCTCCTCGCCTCAAAAAAACCTATTTAAATCCGAATGAGCTTAAAGCATTGTGGGCGGGCTCTTCTACGCCCTTCAGTTGTCTTCTCCATAATTCTCAAAGAGCGTTTTGTGCATCCAACTTGTATCAGATTTTTGATGGATATTTCCTGACGGAAGGATTCTTACAAGGTTTCTTACTTTATTTTTATCGTGCGAACGATCCTGGTAGGTGGTGACAGGTGTGAAAATTGTTAAACTCCTTCTTCTCACACTTTTGAAAAAAATTATGTGTTTTTAATTGAAATATTGAAATCATAAACTTCGAGTTTCTTTAAGGTTGGAATTTGACCGGTTTTTCTCAAATCCGGTCAAATGAACGGTAATATTCGGTCATATTTGGTAATTTTAATTGTGCTAGAAAGTTAACTGCGCTGGAGGGTTTACACTACTGAGCGTAGCATTTTTTGTCATTTTTTTTTCATTTTAAATGTTCTGATCAAAGAAACCCCTGCACCAAAACAGCGGGTTTCAAAGCTTTCTTAATTGCTATGTCTGAATAGAAAATAACCGAAAATAAGAAAAAATGACTGCTCCTGGTCATATGGCGTCATATGACCGAGACCCAACCCTAGTTTTTTTTGAAAATCAAAGGATTTTGTCTTGAGCGGAATTTGAAATTTTACCTTGATTTTGGAATTTCATGAGTATTTTACAGGCAAATTGACTATGCTGACAATGAATCGATGTAGGCGGAAATCCAGAATTTCTGGATTCTAACCGCGGCGAAAATCCGAAATTTTCATTTTTGACCTTATTCGATGTGTAATTTACAGCTCTGGGATGTACAGTCACGTTTTAATGCTCAAAGACATACAAAAACATGGATTGACAAAAACATGTTTTGTGTACTTTTTTTGCTCACAGAACCATTAGATGATTCCATCTTCTCAGAACAGGGAGGATCACTTTTTCACAACTTTATTAACAAAATTTGGTTGCTGTAATCAAGAAAAAATCACCGGTGCTGCACCGGTCTCCTTGCAGCATTTAGTACTCTAACAGCACTGATATGACTGACAGTCAAATTTTTATTTAGTGACCCCTTAGGGAAATGGTCTAAATGTTCACTAACGCATTTTCGCCCGAATGAATTTTGGTCGAAATGAAAATAACTTCGCGTTGGAATGGCCATGGATGAAATAATTGGTTTTAGCATCAAAATGCGGAAAAAAGTGGTTGTGATGGTTGAAATTTTGACAATTATTGATTTTTCGTCCTTTTTAGCTATTTATAAACGGGCTCTATTCTATTATCTGATGCCAAAATTGCCTTGGTCCCCCCTGTTGTTTTTTCTTGAAAATGCCTTGGTCACCTTTATTAATCATGGTTATGGTAAAACTGTCATAATGGTGATAAGGGTGATTGTTGTAATCACCTTTAGCATGATCACCTCAAAAACAAAAGGGGCAATCGGTTGACGCAATCGAATTGATCAGAAATCGAGAACTTGGAGAAGCTCTAATTTATACACAAGAGAATATTTCACAGCACTATGAAAATTTTCGGTAATCAAATGGCTCGAAGTAAAAAAAAGAAAGGCGAGACAGACAAATAATAAGAAACCGTTATCCGTAAAATAAACGTTTTACAAATATGCATTGCAGAAAAATATGGAGACAAAAATATATTTTGAAAACAACAGGGAGGACCAAGGCAATTTTGGCACCAGATAGTAAGATAGACCCAACTTTTTAGCGTTTTGTCTACAGTCAACTCTCCCAATGGTACTGAAGCCTGCAACTGAAGCCTAAATTTAACAAAAAATCAACAAGAAGATTAAGAAAAAAAACTTTCCTCCTCTCGGATAGGGCCTTATTTCATATAAATACATTTACACGATATTTTCTGTTAGAATAGCATGAATTAGGGTCAAGCTTGGATAACAAAGAATTAATATGATAAAGAGACACAGTAATAATTGTGCTAAATGCTATAGCAAAAAACAGAAAAATATATCCTATAAGTAGTACTGGGACCAAGTTTGTCGCCTTCAAAGGATGCCGCCTTTGTGCCCCATACCTATGGGGCACTTTCAAAGAGAAGCCCAAAGGTATGAGAGGGTGTTAAGCTCCGCCCCTTTTTGATTCATACCTATTGAGCACTATTGTTCAACCTCAAAAAGTGAAAAAATTTGAGGTCGATTAAGAGGTTTTTGAGTGATAAACCAACGTCTGAAAAGTGGAATCAGGAAAACTCGTTGTAATTAAGAAAGCGCAAAAAACTGATTTGCGAAATATTTTCTCTAGGCTGAGATACAACGTCAATATAGGAGGGGTTATTACAGAGGGGGAGTTGTTAGAGAGGGGGACTTAATACAGAAAATACGGTAGTTTAATTGTAGGAATTTGTAGGGTCTCAGATTCAAGTGCTCCATTTGAAGATACTATCGATTTTGGACTCCGATTTCACAATTTATTAATATGAACTTCTGATTTACGGTCAAACACAAATAATTGTTTTTTGTAACCTCCTTGCACACTTTTCTTTATTCCTTCCTCAAAATTGACCATGGGTTGATATCTACCGGTATGGGCTTCAATTGACCAGCCAATATCATCTTTTGCAGTTGCTGAAACATGGACTGAACAAATTTTTGATTCTCCTTCAAACCCATCCATGGCCCTATTCCTATTCCATAAGCTTTTAAGTTTTTGAACACAAATGAACTAGTCGAGATTTCTGATGGTTTCTTGCTCATTCCGCCTGCAAATTTAGGAATTCGAATTCATGAAATTTAAGATACATCTTAGGTTAAAACAACAAATATTATAAGGTACCATAAGTGAGTAGAGTTGCTCCATAAGCCAATGCACTAGACACTATCAAAGCACTTCTGCCCCCTACACCGTTAAGACCTAGTTGAATAGGCTGATCTAAGTCTTTAGAATTGCTTGGAACACTTTTTGAATTCCTCTTCTGTAAACACATAATCTGCCCCTAGTTGTTGAAGCTCCAATTTCAAGGCGTCCACGCCTGGTCGATCTCTTATCAGATTGATGGTTTTGAAGCCAAAAACTAAAAATCAACTGTTAACTCAGAATTTCGAAAAAGGAGTTTTGTCTCATTCCCTCCTGTTGTTTTGTGTGATTTTTTATATAGCCGTGTGTTGACCAGAGTAGGTAAGGACGGACTTTAAAATATCTTAGATATTATCTTCATATTTTAGTCCTGACTAACACATGCTGTTAATCCGACACTTATGCATTTGGAGACCTTTTTCGGTTAACTGTGAATAGTGTTTAAACTTCCTCTAAGTGATTTATTATACGATAAAAACGGTTTGAAAAAAAGATTTTTTCTAACCATTTCCTTAACTAAAAAGTCAGTTTTTTTAAAAAGGTGGTTACCAAAAGCTGAGCTATTGCCTTGGTCCCCCAAGCTGATTTAAGCTAAAATTGTACTATACAGTCTAACCTGTCTATAACATAACTCTACGTAACATAAAACTCTAAATAACATAACTCAGAAATCAGTTTGGTTGGTCTGATTGAAATAAAGCCAAAGTGAACTTCTATATTACATAACTTTTACCTCTATATAACATAAAACTCCCTATAACATAAATTTTTTTCTGGCTCTTGCCGAATAAACGCCCCTCTATATAACATAAATCTATTAAATTTCTCAAAAATTCAGTTAATTTCTTTAAAAATCAGATTTATTCAGTCTATATAAGAAATTTGTTTACATTAAGGTGGTGAGGAATCAAAAATTACCATTTTCTTTCGAATATATTGTTTTCGATGGTTGATTTTATTTTCGGGATGGCTACTTTATATAACATAACCTCTATATAACATAAATTTTTGTTGGTCCCTTGCATTATGTTATATAGAGGTTCGACTGTATAATTTTAAAATGATCATCATCAAGGATTTAAACATGATTTTGTTGACTGATGTCAACCGCATAAATAATTCATTTTCATGCATCCTTAGAAGGCCTTTGAACACTTTTCATAGTTAACAAAAAAAGGACCCTTCAAGTGCACAAAATCCGCTAACCCATGCCTTAGTCTAAAAAATTGCAAAAAAAACAACAAGGAGCCAAGGCGGAGAAACCCCATCAGTTGGATAGGACCATTTTTTTATGATATTTGACTGACTTACTCTAGCAATTTGAATTACACTCCTTCCCACTCCAGAATTGGCCGAATTTTGGATGATCCAATCACCTGGACTCAGCTTAACAAAATGGATGAGCATGACAAAAGCAGTAGGTGGGTTTATCATCAAAGTGGCTCCACTCACCTGATTAGCAACAAAAAAGTTGCTTTTTGATTAGATTATAAGTGGAAAGGTCACCAAATCTATGCTTGCGTCAATTTTAAGTAGGCAATGAGCATCCACTATGCGTATTCAGTCCACATACCGCTGCCGGTGCTTCTTATTGGAATCACTCGGTCACCTTTGTTCAATGTGAACTTGAAAGCCTGTCTGTGACAAATCATATAAATAGGTTAAGTTTACTTCAAAAAGTGCCTTGGCAAATATTTGGTGAAAAAATATTCTCTCGTGCTTAAATACGACTTAAAATAAGAATGTTCGCAGTCGGAAGCAGTGGCCGTACTACTTTTAGTCATGACTAAGTAGCTAAAAAAATTTACAGAAAATTCGCTACTAAATTCGACCGTTCCTCAAGTACCCTACCAGTCCAAATAGTATGAGCTCTGTGAGCCTAAAAGTGGTTCGAGAACGCATAATTTTTTGGGTTCTACGGCTAGAGAACTCATACTCTTTGAGGGAGGAGGGTCCACTTGGGGTTTTACGACTGAATTCGGATTTCTAAACATATTTAGTAACTACCGTATTTACTCTTTTAGTAGCCTTCTCTAACAGTAGCCCCCCCCTAGGAGGGGGGGGGGGGGGTTGAAAGAAAGTAGCCTCCATAAAATCGGCCTATTTAGGCCGAGTTTGCTCTCCTGCAATTGTGGCCCCTGTAATAGTAGCCCACCCCGCACCCCCTCTCTAATACCGTATTTCCTCTAATAAGCGCCCCGGGCGCTTATTTTTCAAACCCCCGAAAATCGGAAATTTGGAATTCGATTTCGAGATTTTTGGTGCTCAACCAAAATCTTAAAAGTGGAATCGGTAGAGCTCGTGGGAGTTAAGAAAACTTATCAAACAGCTTTGCAAAATATTGATTCTACACTGAGATCCAGACCCCCAAAGTCGAGGGGGGGGGGCGCTTATTAGAGCGGCGGCGCTTATTAGAGGAAATACGGTAATTGCGTGGGGGGGGCCTAACGGCAGAAGTATAAAAAATGGAATTTTATTGTAAAACGCGAAAAATTAAAAAAAAAAACAACAAGTATTTCAGTTACAGTTTATTCTATGTACTGGAAGATCTGGTCATTTTTGCGCCCTGCTTTGATGCTTTTTCATTGTCTCAAACCAATTCTCACCTTTTCCACTATACTACTATACTTCCGAGCCTGGGATAGCAGGTAGTTGAGGCAGGTTAGAGTAGGTGCCTTGGATTATGTTTATGTCCAGAGGGTTGATAGGTGTGGCAACCATCTAACCAACACCTGGCTACCACCCAATTGAGACACATCCAGCTGATGCTCAGTTAGGCTCAACACCTATATATTCCAAAAATATTTTTGTGAGTAGTGCCAAAGTTTGCATACCTTTGTAGGATCTCCATGCTCACTGAACTGAACGCACTTGTTCGAAATAACACTCATTTTACGAATAGTTAATAAGAAGTTAGTGTTAAGCCTTGATTCGAAAAAAAATTAAGCAAAACGACTAGAAAGGGAAAAAAAGCTATTGAGACTTTTGATGAAAACCAAAAAAATCAATTAATAAATTATTTTTGTGCTGGTTAGACATGGTTGTAGACCATACTACAACTTATGTGCTTTGTTTCTTTGAAAGTTGTTCAAACTTTCTTTTGTTCGGATAAATAAAAAATGGTTGAAATACTTTTCGACCCTGAAATAGCTCCTTTTCTGACAGAAATGTCTCTTTTCCTGCCGAAAACTAGTAAATCTTTTTGTTTCCGCTGATTTTTAAATCAATTCTTATTTTTTTAACGATCTTGTAGCTCTAAATTTCAGCTTTCTGACATGCTAATAATTGACCAAGTAACCTTTCAAAAAGTTGAAGAGATAGATTTTTCATGGACCTTTTTGACATTTTCAAAAAAACTGATCCCTTCATAAAGTTATGCTTTTAAAATGGTATGCTCGCCGCCGATGGAAATATTTTGTAAGGCGGGTACCATATCAATTCAAAGGACAATTATTTTGAAATAAATTTTAGTTGAGTACCCTGCGGGGAATAAGAAATCAAAAATATCGTTTTCGTAATAGCACCGGTGGCCTAGAGGTAAAGCGGGATAAACGGCCAGTTCGCCACGGCCAGTTTGCCACGGGGCCAGTTCGCCACGGTCTTCTTTTAGGCTTAGGCTCAGGCAAGGGTAGGCCAGCGTATGTTAGGACGGACTGAAACATGTTCCCCGAACTACAAAAAAGTTGAAAAAATTGTTTGGTGGCCTCTTTTATGGCAAAATGGTCATTTTGAAAACCGTGGCGATCTGGCTGTCTTCATAAAGCGGTGGTGTACTGTGAAAGTTAGTCGTCGATTTGATTCCCACTGGAGGTATAGTTTTTCCTCCACTTATACCAAATTGCATCAAACTATTCCTCGTTTAAATTTTCCTGGTACCGCCTTTCAAATTATTCTCGTCGGCGGCGAGGTTTTCGGTTTCGGTTTTTTTAACTTTTATAAATCTTACTAACAAGGAAACTTATCGAACTGTACGATTCGATTCAAAAATTCTGACAAGGTCATCTTTTAGAGCACTGTCGATTAACTGTATGAAATTTAAATATTTTCGGCGAACAGACAAAAGAAATCCAATTCGGAGACTCGATAAATATCAATCCTTAAACTGCTTTGGTCCCCTTGTTGATTTTTGAAAACATATTTTTCTGCTGTCAAACCTCGATGTATTTTTTTCGGTTCTTCGCCAAAAATATACGTTCGAAAGTGCTATCCTCGATGGGTCCGACACTCTTTTCACACCATTTGTTAAAAAGATGTGTGAGCCACCTGGAGATCAAACTTTCAAGGATATCACTGCACTACTGATTTTTTTTTGAAAAACATACTCTTTTCAACGTAAGATCATAGGTTTTAAAAAATCTACTTATTAAAAAAAAAATATGGGATCCACGTTTTAACATGATTATCGAGTCTTCAGATTAAATTTTTTTCGGTTCTTCGCCAAAAATATTCAAATTTCTTACAGCAAATCGACCATGCTCTACAAGATGGCTTTATCAGGATTTTTTAATCGAATCGTACAGTTCGCTATGTTCCCTCGTTAGTCAGTTAATAACTTGTTAGAAAGCTGAGATTGCAGCTCTGAAATCCGAGCTTCCGTAGCTTCAAGATAATTATGAAAAATTGAAAATTGATTTAAAAATGTAAGGATTGTTGCGTTCAATCGAACGACGTTTCCAGTCAAGACAATAGGTTTCCTTTGGAAACCGATTGCGGCTCTGAATACATCCAGATTTCAATAATCAAATTCGAATCCAGTTTTGTCTTGTCCAGATTTAGTCGATAGAGCTGATCTAGTTGCAACATCGAATCTCCAGTATCTAATTCTCCCATTGTTAAATCTCCAGATTGTATTCTCATTCCCCGTACACCATGGTGTAATAAACCCAGTTCTAAAGTCCTTTTGTTTACTAAAATAAACAAGAACAAAACGGTTTTTTTCCAAATTTCAGGTAGGAAAAGAGACATATTTCGGCAGAAAAGCAGCTATTTCAAGGTCGAAAAGCATAACACCCATTGAAAATTTTGAAAAATCAGCGTGGTCAGTAAGACATAGCCTTAAACCTTTAATAACCTTTGATAGCTACATTTGCCCTATTTAATAAGATTTTATAATTTTTATAAAGATTTTAGAGTATCTTTCGGCTTTTCAACGATGAAGCGAACAATACATGTTTCAAAAAGCTGCAAGTGGATGTGTATTTCAAAAAATTCGCAAGCTAAATAAACAAAACTGCAACATGGCTTGGGGGGAAACTCATTTTTTTTATTTTGGAACTTCTTACAACCAGAAGCAACATTTTTTATGTGAGCGGTGGTATTAGTCTTGCAGCTAGACTGGTAAACGGTCAGATCTTGTAAGCCTCCGAACCATGCATTATATGATATCCAAGAACATAATCCAGATAGATAAAGATGGACGCTTGATGATTTGAGAATTGCGCTCCAACCCTAGGGCCACATTTCGCTAAAACATATTCGACCAGGATTAGCGAAAAAAATCGAGCACGGAGTTCTGCCTAGAAAGGTCAATGCTGAAGCTGCATTCTCGTACAGAGATAATTTCATAAAAAATATGTTTTATCGGTTTTCCGCTCAAGAAAATTTCCAAATATTTCGGACCTGAAGTACACACTCCTTCTAATGAATGCACTCTATTTTTGCAGGAAAGAATACTTGAGATTTTTATAGGAAATTTAAAATACAAGTTAGTGATATATAATAAATACGGTGTATTTTTTTCCACGACAGTATCTTCTTGTAAAAAACAGTATTATTGGCAACCGGACATTTGGCATAATTTGTGGAATTTGTCCGCGGACATTTGGCATAATTTTTCGGTATGATTCGGTTGTTTTGCCCGAATCATACCGAAAAATTATGCCAAATGTCCGCGGACAAATTCCACAAATTATGCCAAATGTCCGGTTGCCGTATTATTATGCCAGAGAATATTATTTTTGGATACAGTATGCTTATATGCTTTATATATCTTACACTTTATTTAAATATGTTTTTATTGCACAATGTAAATATTTTAGAGACAGTATACTTTATAGACTATATTTAAATTTCTGAAATAAAATATTTGATTTTCAACAATTTCAATTATTCATTGAACCAGCTAAAATTCTTTGAAAATGACCTACAAAGTCATTTGCTTTGGTAATAAAGGCTGATTTTTGTTGATTATTCTTGAATTGGATCCTGGCAAATGCTAGAAGTTTTTGGTAGGAGGGTTTGATATCGTACATGTTGAAGGATGCTAGGACGTAGCCAATCTGCAAATTGGGCAGTTATGCCATGATTGTAGTAAAAGAAGCTTATTTTTACCTCTGAGCGTGTTCTTCAGCCATGTTCAGTCCTCCGAAAACCGTCTGACCAGCTCTAATCTTGACTTTTGGTCTTTGAGTTGGTAGCTTAGGGATTTTCCACTGATTTCACGTAGTTCTGGTACTGCATTTTCTAGAATGGTGCATTGTAACAGAGCCAAAATGACAGAAGACTTACGTAGCTCTGGTATCTGTAGATGCCAAATCTTGGCAGGCCAGTCTTTCTGATTGCATGTCTCGCATCTTAAATTGAGTTTGAAAACATTTTTTATTGTTGATATTTTTTGGCAAACCTTTAGGTGGATTCGTTAACTCTAGCCAAAAAGCTTTCCAATCTCGTGGACCCTTAAATTTTTTTGAAATTATTATAGGTAACCAGACTAATTTTCAATTTATGGTTAGCAAAACTAACACTAAATTTATAGCATTAAAAGTAACTTTTAATTTATAGTTAACTAGACTAACTTTAAATCTATAGTTAACTAGGCTACCGCATAAACTCTTTTAATCTTCCTTAATCTTCTTTTAATCGCCTATCGGCGCCTGCAGACCTCGCCCTCGCCTACCCTCGTATATCTTCGCCTACCCTCGTCTATCCTCGTAAATCCTTGCCTACCCTCGTATATCCTCGCCTAGCCTTGTTTATCTTCGCCTGTCCTCGCCTATTTTCGCCTATCCTATACTACCCTCGCCTATGCTAGCCTACCCTCGCCTACCCTTGCCTACCCTCGCCTATTTCGACAAAGGTACACCTGACCTGGTCCCCTGGGTGTACGTTATATCAAAGTTTTACTGTAGAGATTTCACCTGAACACTTAACTATATTATCTGGCCACCTATCCTCCCTAACTGGACATATACCTACCCTAGCTTGCAGAAAAGTGGGCTTGAACACAAAAATACACCTTAAATCCAGGCTAAAATCTACCATCACCAATTTGGAGGGCAAGAAATTTTTTTTAGAAGCAATTCCAACTATACGTGTTTTTGCAAATTTACGTCAGATGTCTTTCCGGAACCCTAAAATTCAACATCTTAGCTCTCTTTTAAGCACAAAATTGTAAAATTAAAGTGGGTTAAAGAAGTTTCTAAGTCCCTTCAAACTGGAGATGGTGGATTTTGGTCTGGATTTTTGGTAGATGTTTGGGTTTGAGTTCTATTTTCGGCCAGTTTTTAACAACTCATGCCGGATATATATTACAGAACCCTAAAATGCAACATCTTAGTTTTTTTTAATCATAAAATTGTAAAATCAAAAGTGGCTTTAAAAAAAGTTTCTAAGTCTCTTCAAACTGGAGATGGTGGATTTTGGCCTGGATTTTGGTGGATGTTTGGGTTTAAGTCCAGTTTTCGGCCAGTTTTCGTGAACTTATGCCGGATATCTTTCCGGAATCCTAAATTTAACATCTTAGCTCTCTTTTAAACACAAAATTATAAAATTAAAATGGCTTTAAAAAAAGTTTCTGAGTCCCTTCAAACTGGAGATGGTGTATTTTCGCCTGGATTTTTGGGTTTAAGTCCAGTTTTGGGCAGTGTTGCCAGTTCAGCATAGTAAAGCTGAGCAAAAAAGAATATCACTATGCTTCCAGTGGAATTATGGAAAAGCACAAAAAATAAATATTCTTTTTGAGAGAGGAAAATTCGAAACTCAAAATACTATGCTAATTCAAGTAGCATAACTATTTGAAATTTTAATTATGCTTTTTGAAAAAGCATAATTAAGCGAGACCATTAAAAATGCTTTTTGTTTTGGCATAGCTTGTAGCGTTTCATAAATATGCTTTTGGTTTTGCCTGCTTTTCTTCTCGAATTAATAAGTGCATAGTTAATTCTGATTTTCGACCTGTGAAATTCAATAAGCATATTTATTTCTGGCGAAACACTACGCTGTTTCAATTAGCATATTTATTTTTGCGCTCACTTACTTCTATCTGGGTACATCTTGAGTTGGTATTTCACTAAATTTTAGTCTTTTTTCTGTCACAGTTCTCGTTATGTTGCACGATTGTCATATTGGCTCAATGTTTTATTTTTATTTCAGATAGTCGCCTGCTGAAAACTTTGCTCGTTATGATTGTTGGCAGTCCTACTCAATCTCAGTTCTCAGATGCAAATCAAGAGGACAGTGCAAAAGAAAAAAGCGCAAGACCAATCTTAGCAACAGCACTCTCAACTGCTTCCCCGGAGTAGAATTGGAATACATTAAAGACCGAGATGTTCGAAAGCAACACATCGCTTGAAGTCTCTTTGTGGAAATCAAGATCAACCATGAGGATATCGATTATGTGAGGTTTCATTTTTCCTTTCCTTCCTTGTCAACTTTGCTTATAGGAAAGAATGTACTGTTCTTCTTGCAATGCTGTTGTGGTTCCCAAGACAAGTGTCTTCAAGTCAATTCAAATTTCAAAAGCAGCGATGAAGATTGAGAGGAGGAAGAAGAAAACGGAGTAAGTCCATATAAAAGCATATCCTCCAGTTCCACACCAAATTTATTTTCAGACTGACTGCCAACCTTGGTAGTCAGCATACCTTGCCTCTCCTTGAACATCTTTACACACCAAAAAATTCTCAATTCTCAATTCAACTCTTTACTATTAAGGAATTAATATTGAAGTTCTGTCGATCTACGAAACATACTGGATCCTTAGATGCCTTGCTGGAAAGTAATTCGAAGAAGCGCTTGACGTATCCTTCGCCTACTCGTTGGGGTGGATGGATTCCTGTGATTGGGAATTTTCTCAAGATCTACAATCAGGCAAGTGTTTTAACTTAAAAGTCTTTTTTTTAACTTTGATTTCTTGACTGTCTGACTGTCCCTTCCTCATCATCTACAGTGGAAAGGGTGTATTCACAAGCAGAGATGAGCAGGAATGGTCGCCGCAACAGCTAGTAGGGAAGTAAAAAATCAAAAATCAAAATCATCATCATTTCAAGTTCTTCTCATTGTTTGCAGTTGTTTAGTTGAGATCTGTTGAATAAATAATCGTAGTTGACGGAACTCTGTTTTCTTCTACTTTTTTCGTAGTCCTGTTTCAGATTACCATAATTTTCTCATAAAAAATCAGTCTTTAATAGAGCGCCAAACACTCGTCTAAGTTCAAAACCATTGGCGATATTGGCGTCATCTTCAAATTACCTTCCAATATTGGATACAATCCAGCTATTTTGTGTAACATCCAGGTGTTAAGAGTATTAGCCAGTAGGTTCAAGTACTATCCAGGTGGTTTAGGTACTTTCTAGGTGGTTTTGTTACCCTCCGGTGGTTTGCACCTATTCTGGTCATTTGGGCACTCTCTAGGTGGTTTGGGCCTACTCAGGTAGTTTGGCTACTTTCTAGGTGATTTGAGCCTATTCAGGTGGTTTAGGCCCTTCCACGTGGTTTGGGCTTATTTAAGTAGTTTGGGCAACATCCTGGTGGTTCGGGTACCTTCTTGGTAGATCGGGGCTATCCAAGTGGTTCGGCTACTATTCTGGTGGTTCGGGCTATACACATACATAAGGTGCATCAGAGTCTGTGCTGAGAAAAAAGCATAATTGTTTGTTATAAGCTAAATTTTGACAAAGCATAAAAATTAATTATGCTTATTTATTTTTTTGAAAAAGCATAATAAATAAGTATGCTACTTGATAATTTTCTATTAGCAACCGAAATAAATATGTCAGTGCGATTCATCACTAAGAGCATATTTATTTTTAACAACCTTCGCATCTTTTCCAAAAAACATGATTCTTTTTACTTTATGTCTACACGTAGGAAAAAATATTTATGCTTTTTGAAACATGAAAAAAGCATAATTAATCCGTTATGCTTTTTCCCGCAATGTCTTTGGCATAATTATTTAAATATGCCTTTTGCATGTTTTAAAAAGCATAGTTATTATTTATGCTCGTCCTAGCGGCATATTTATTCGACTATTTTTTCTAAGCCTTTTGTCTCGGCACATTTATTTTTACCAATATATTTATGCTTTTTCAAAATGACCCTCGAATTGGCAACACTGGTTTTGGCCAGTTTTCAACATAACGATTTTTACATAACGATTTCGTTAACTTCTTTCGGGAGGTTGTTATTTGACTCTTAAAGGGGGGGGGGACACTTGGGGGGTTGAGAAATGGGTTTGTAAACCTAATGAAAAACCCATTGACGGGTTGCAAAAAGATTTTAAATATAAAATTATTTATGTGATTTTATGATGGGTTTCACTAAATAATGCCAAATAATGTAGTGAAACCCATCATAAAATCACATAAATAATTATATATATAAAATCTTTTTGCAACCCGTCAATGGGTTTTTCATCAGCTTGAGAAACCCGTTTCTCAACCCCCCAAGTGTCCCCCCCCTTTAACATATTTTAGGTCATTTTAGAAGTTGCTAAGGATTTTGAAAAATTGAATTTTTTCATTCTGAGTTTTTTTTTCAAAGGACCATATCTCGACACTCAAATTTAAATTTTTTTCTGTTAAGTGGATTTTGTAGATCTTGATATGCGCTACAACATGAAATTTACAGCTGTCGAAAAATTTTGAAATTTTTCGAAAATCTAAATAATTAAAAAAACTGAAAATTCCGGGATTTGAAATTGAGGTTTTAAGTTTTGTTTGTGTCAGTTCAACCATGATTCTTCATGTAACATGCAAATCTTTTCATACCATTCAATAGAGAATTTTCAGGGCTACAAAGTGAGAAAAAGGTTTTAAAGGTAAAGGTTTTAAAAAAGTGCAATAAAAATTGGTCACACGTAAAACCTACCCTTGAAGGGTAGAAGTGTTTTTATTGGGATACCCTGTAGTTATTCAATGTAACTTTAAATTTATATTCAACTAGACTAAATTTAAATTTATAGTTAAATAGACTAACTATAAATAGCAAAATAGACTGCACTCGACGCTCGATTTAGTGTTCAGTTCGATTTAGTGTTCACCTAGAGGGGCCCCAGAGTAAACACTAAATCGAGCGTCGACTGTACTCGTCAAAGTATAGTCAACTAGATTTACTATTAATTTATAAAGCAATTAATACATAAAATATGGCCTACATGTATTAGGATAAAAAAGTAACGGCGCTGATTATGACTGGTAATACTAACGGAATTTTGACTTCTGCGACACTCATTCTGATGATTAAATTATAAAAAATAAAAAATGGTGCAAGTAGCTTTTGAATATCATAGATTTGGATGGCATGCTTGTTCCTGTTGTACATATGTATGCATCTCTATCTACCTATTTATTAGCTGTGCAAACACATTGCATGCGTGTGTTATCTCATCTTGTAATTTGCTGCTATATTACGCTTGTTAACACGGTGAAAGTTTGTTTAACAAAGTAATAATAAAATGTGGTGGTGAAAACTGCTGGATATATACTATCAGGATTTGGCTAGCAAAACATCGAGACTTTCAAAATTGAGAAAAATTCAAATTGACTGTGAGATCAATAGTTCCAAGTTTCATGAAACTCCCATTCATCCATTTTTAGTAGTAATCCAAGTATAGTAGTGTTTGCTGGACTATTGCTTTTCAGATGTTCATATATTAATTTCTAAATTTGGTGCGAAGCGAATAAAAAAAATTCAGTTTTGAAAACTTCTTGGACGCTACCTCTGATTTAGCGTTATAGCGTAGGAACTTACCTATCAAAATACGTAATTTTTCTGTTAGTGTCATCCTGTAGCTAAGTACAGCGTTATAAAAAAGTAAAAATATGAAACTATTAAAGAAGGTCGACAGCCGAAAGCGGGGCGGAGAACGAGAATTTTTTCGAGGACACAATTTGAGTTATACTTTTCCAAATGCTCTCAAATATGCTTTAAAAGCAAGAAAACACAAAAGTTGAAGATCGACTATGGGATTTCTGATGCCATTTCTGAGTAACCAAGATCCGCTTCGATTCAACCTTAACCGGTTTAACAATACCCTATAGATCATGCCAAATTTTTAGGAATGCTCATGTTTATCTAAAAGCCAATTATTGCAATATTTTTGGTCAAAGTTGTAATTTAGAAAACGAAGAAAATGAATTTTTGTGGTCCGAAATTTTGTCAAACAAGTTTGACCTGACCAAAGAAAATGACGAAAAGGTATTTTGGCATTTGGTTTGTACCAATCATTACGTTGAATGGTATTTTTCTTATACTTGTATTTATATTAAACGGTATTTTTCTTTATTTGTTTTCTTTATCTATTTGGTTTGAAAAAATGTTGGTCTACGGGCTGGCTTTTTGGTCAAAAAACACCTTTTTAAAAAAAATGCTACCACTAAACCAAGCTTTTCACCAAATAGCCAGACCGCAGGCCAATATTTTTTCAAACCCTGGCTCAAAAAATTTCATTCTGTAGCCTGAAATCTTAGCTATCAGATGATGAAATCTATTTTTTTAAATGTCTAAAAAGAGTCAGAGAAAATAAATGAAATACCGCGAAATGATATGTCGCGATATGAAATGTGACCCTACGATTTATATATTTTTCATTAATTTTTGATTATTCTGGTTATTGATTATTCGGGAGCGCAGGGGGCTTGGTGGCTTGCGGTTGAGATGCACACACCCACATACCTTAGACACAAATCACTCGAAACTGACTCTGGATGCATAAAAAATGTATGCATACTATAGGCCCCAGTATACGAAACTGTGTTGAACATCTTCCTTTTTACACTAAATTGGTCTATTTTTCGGTCCTTTCCCACCCCGAAATAGCCGTAAATACCTTCAAAAAACGGTCAAAATATGTACTTTTGGGTAGTCCCAAAACTCAAGTTTTTATTGGCTAGAACACAAAAATAATGTCTTTTTCAAGCTTCTGAGGTAATCTTAGGTCGATATAGGGTGTTTGGAAACACTTTAAAAAAATTTCATTTGGGCGGGGGGGGGGGGGGGTGCGTGGTATACTCCGGTAGCGCCTATTTTTTAAATACTCTTCGAAGCTTCCAGAAACATGTTCGAGCTCGTCTTAATGACCATGCTCACGGTGGTCTGGTGGTCCTCCGCCAATTCAAATTGTTTTCTTGATGGTTGGATTTGTACAGATTACGTACGAATTATTTTTTTTAAGTTTCTAACAAAAATATAACTAAAATTTAATTCTAGGCCTTGTTTTGTTAGAAACCAAGTTGGAAAACCCGTATAGAAGTTCAATAATTAAGGAATAATTTTTGATATGGCGCGGGACCAAAAGACGACCGTGAGCATCGTTCTTTTACGTAACCTAAATCTAACCTAAATTATACATTTCAGATATTTAGGAAAAAATCAGCTCGAGGGACCAAGGTGAAATATTTTCACCATTTTTTAAAAAAAGTTTTTTTTATAAAAGTGATGCGAAAGTGTATGAAATGTTCTTTAGAGGAAAAAAATTCGAAAAACAACAACGGCGACCAAGGCAAGTTTTTGGAAGGGGTGCGAACTTATAGAGAGTCGAAGCATTCTTAGCATCCAGCCTTCTCGGAATAATGTGTATGACAAGATAAAACGCGAGGAAATTTATACAAAACCGTTGGGTTATGCTAAGGATCGACATCGAATAGAACAACTTAATACACCGTGAAAAAGCCGGAGAAAAATCATACAATCTATACACGCAGAGAATTATTTGATCACGAAGTCTCAGAGAACAACGACTTGAATTTTTTTAACCATGACAAAGAGCAGACTGTCGCTCAATTCTCTCTGCTTACATTGCCGACAACTGCACTTAGGAGAGCACATCAAAACCAAACCACTTTATTTCCAGTCACTAACCAATCCACATACAATAACGCTCTACTACAACAAAGAGTTCATTCTTTCAAAAATTCATCATAGGCCTGGTCTGTGGACTTGGCTGCCGCAGGATTTTGCTTAGCCTGACCGGAATTGTTCTTCTTGTTCGGGATTATAGTGCCACCGCTCATTGCTTTGACCACTGGAGGAGCCGGACGAGAGACACGCAGAGCTGTAGGCACAAATCTGGTCGTTTCACGCTTCAGGTTACGCATCTGTGGAGCTGCTGATATGATAGGATCGGAAGTGACGTTGACCGTCGGTATAACCACCTGCAAAACAGTTTCTAATAACTAGCTCGCCAACCGCCAAATCTCGCAATCTAATTTACCTGAGGTCCAGCGGAAATGACTGCTGCCGAATTAGGTTCATCTGAAGACGCCTGAGTCCTGTTGCTGCCAGTTGCTTGGGAAGGAACTCCACTGGATCCTGGACCACCTCGTCGCTGCTGTTGCTGCTGAGAATGGACGTCTTGCGGCATATTCAGATAATCTGAATTCACAGAAAAAATTAATTAGTTGACAAAATCCCAAGTCTTACTCGGTTGTGGCTGCTGATACATTCTTGGAGGTGGCGGAGCCATGCCAGGAGGAATAGGAAGTCCACCAAACATATTTCTGGGAGGCGGCACTCTTGAGTAGACTGGCTGTTCTGGCGCAAGCATGCTTTCAGGAACTGAACATGGAGCAATTAAGAAGCAGAACTGCATTGTTATTAAACCGTAGGCGCTGTGAGTTTAGTAGACTTCGCCGTCAAACCCGCAGCTAAGATATTAGTTTTTGAATTGTCATTGGGGATATTGAAGTACATTCGGACCTCTATATAACATCATTCAAGGGACCGCCAAAAACCTTATGTTATATAGAGGTTAGGTTTCATAAAGTAGCTATCCCGAAAATAAAATAAACCATCGAAAACAACAGATTCGCAAGAAAATGGTAATCTTTGATTCCTCACCACCTTAATTTACTGTCGAACCTGGACCGGCCAAAGGCGCTCTTATATCAGGGATGCTTTTATATCGGGGGTGACTTTTAGTATAATAGCACCTCGCGGGACCAGATTAAGTTGCTCTTATATAGGAGGTGCTCTTATATCTAAGTGCTCTTATTTCCAGGTTCGACTGTAATCAAATTTCTTATATAGACTGAATTAATCTGATTTTTAGAGAAATTAACTGATTTTTTGAGAAATTTAACAGAATTATGTTATATAGAGGGGCGTTTATTTGGCTAGAGCCAGAAAAAAATTTATGTTATAGGGGAGTTTTATGTTATATAGAGGTAAAAGCTACTCTATATAGAGGTTCACTTTGGCTTTATTTTAATCAGATCAACCAAACTGATTTCGGAGTTATGTTATATAGAGTTATGTTGTAGAGAGGTTCGACTGTATCACAATAACATTCCAAAAAAATTAAATAACTCGATAACTGTTCCGTAGCACAACGAAAAATTGAACTTCCTAGACCCACGTGAGCCTCAAATTGCCAAAAAAATTGAGTATAATTAAATATCTTACTATCCACCGGCCCAAAGTCGAACTCCTCATCAGGCGCATCAATGGGATCATTGAACTTGACTTTTTAGATCGCGGTTTCTTGCTTGAATCTCGAGAAACATCTTCCTCATCTTCATCAGACAGGCTGGGAGGCAGACCACACGGCGGTCCTAAAAACGGGGTCTTATATACTCAGACTCAAACCAGCGAATAGAGCTAACCTGGCGGATACTTGTGTTTCTTAGGAGCAACAGCAGTGGCATTTTGAACAACAGGTTTTTTCAATATGCCAGCTTTCATCGTCGGATGGAATTGTGGAGCAACTGGCGGTGGAGCAAATGGTGTGAGTGCAGCATCTGGATCCATAGAACCAATAGGGAGCGGAATTTCGTCTGGATCAGCACTCTTTGAAAACATCAATGCTTCTGAAATATGCAGAGCTGTTTGAGAAAATGAACTGGCTCAAGGTAAACTTACTGAAATGCTGTTCCTTCTGAAACCTTTCCAGTTCATAGTCATGTAGCATGCCCTCCAACGATTTGACCTCCTTGTCGTTCTTCTCAGTCCTGTAGAGTGCAATCATCTGAATAAATGCTCCGCGATACTTTCCACGTCTGAAAAACTATAATTGATTATTAGTTTTGGAAAGACGACTCCACATTCGAAGAGTCATGATTCGGATTGTCAGGCACTTGAAATTTTCGGCGCTACTCGGTTTTATCACTCCCAATAATTTTTAGGCTTAGGCCTTGGGCTAAGTCCTTAGGCCTAGGCTCACGGCCAAACCATTACCAATTCCAGCTTTTTAAAAAAAATATGCTTTTAGGTAACATTCAAAGATTATTGGTAGGGGTAAAACCGAATTGTTTTTTTGAAAGGGGTAAAGACGGGTGAGCGACATAGAATCAATAGGTTTCATGTATGGTATTTAGGTTTAAACTACTCGAAACAAGCACAAGCCTCGACAATACGAGCCAAAAATTGAAGCCACAAGGATAACTTACTTGTCGGCAATGACGTTGCCCGCCAATTCATTTTCCGGATTAAATTCTAAAGTAAGTATTTTAAATTTAAAATAGCCAAATAACTACAGTATAACACCCACCCTGGTCGTCCAATTTTTCTAAATGCTCGATTAATTCCTGCGGGTCCCTGCTTTTGACGATAGCTTGACGGATCTTGACCCTCTCTTTCTTGTTTCGCTTTAATTCTTTCAGACGCTGCTGTTTTCGCTCCCGATCTGCCGGGTTCTGCAAAAGCAAAAGATATGTAGGAGTATACTGGAAAAAGTCGTGGGAAATCTTATTACCATAACCCTTCCTGACTTCGTGACACCACTTCGCTTGCCCATTTTCACTGAAAATAACCAATTGGGTTTTTATATAAGAAGCTTGAAGTTGTAAACATGAAAGAAAATATCCGTTGTGCCAAAAACACAGAAAATGGATAAATCATCACGCCAAAAAAATTTGAATTATGCGCCAAATTAAACTAAATTTTCAGTTCATTTGGACCTATAGCAAAGACCATCAAATAGATTTTGGGTTCGTGAATAATTTAAAAAGCGAACGACACCCAACAACCAACCTCAATGACTGACTCGTCTTAACCAAATTCGTCTCAAGTCCTATCTCGTCTCAATTTTTTTAACTTTTTCATACTTCAGCTTGTATATCTCCAGAATAGTAAGGGAGAACACATTTGAGCAGGTCCTCATGTACGCTGGCCTATCCTGCGCCTACGCCTACAAACAACAAGTGACCGAGAATCGGGATACGCCGGCTGGAATTGTGAAAAAAATTAAATTGAGACAAGTTGGGACTTGAGACCAGTTGGGGTTGGATCGAGTTGTGTTTTTACCGTAAAAAAACGAAAAATTTTTCAGCTCTATGTGATTGAAATATTTCATTTTTAGCACTGTATATCATTAATAAAAGGTTCCAATTTCCAGAAAAATAGTTTTAACAGATAAAAAATCAATGTTTTTTTTCGGCTATGATGTTCGCTGTATCGAGGGTTTCGTTCTATTGAGGGTATACCATTAGTCATTTATAGTAATCACTGGTCAAATAAGCATCAAAAAATATTCGTTATATAAGGGGTATCGTTATATCGAGGTTTGACTGTACCTGATTTTTATGGGTGTATATAATTATGGAATAATAATCTTTTTATATCTTATCACAAAACATGGTTTATGTAATGTATTAGAATTTTTCGGCATACTATCAATGAGGATAATACTAAAATTTTCTGATGTATCTAAGTCCTTGACCATTTACCACTAAAAAGATATCGCTACGGCCTTTTTATGCAATCCTAGTACCAATACACATCGTATAAAGCAATATAAGTCAGATCTCCCAAGGGTTTCATTCCCCATCCCTGCCGTTCTTCCAATGACAATTACTTTTTTAATTGCGAATCGACCATTTAGCAGTCAACGGTGGTGGTTTCTAAAGAACCAATATCCACAGCCTATATCCTGTGAAGCTGCATTTAATTTTCCACTGCAATGAGTATCCAAAATGAGTATCCAAAACGACTCATGGGCGTTGATGTCAGAATGGAAAAAAATAGCCTAGTAGGGTAAGTTGCAGTTGTACAAAAATTAAGTATAGGTTCGACTTCCTTTTAGTGCAAATTAATTTTTTATTCAACTTTAATGTTTTGAATAATCACTGAGATTGACAACCTTTTTTTAATTAGCTAGCAGCCAACCAGCCAGCCGAGCACAGTGTTGCCAAAATACAATCTCTAAAGCACCATCTTTCCTTGAGGTTACACACCAATTACAGCAAAATAAACAAGATTACCAGTTTTTGCTGCTCAAGAGTGTAGGGTGGGGGCATGAGTGCTATCATCCAAAAGAGCAAGCTCTTCTTTATTAATTCAATCTGGGCAGCAAAGCTTAATAGATATCACGGAGCAATGAGTTGTTGTCTAGTGAGGCTGTAGCGGCTGCTGGTTTTTGACATGCCCTCACTAATACCCCCTTTATGGAAGGACAGAGGAATTTCGCTGATGTTGGCTGGTTGGTTGCGGTTATTATGGCTTACTACTTGTTTGATGATGTTGATGACAACAACAACAACGCCAGTAGCACATCCTCCTCTTTTTGCTCTAGGCTTTTACCACCACCACCATTTTCGCCCCCGATTGCTTGTGCTCCCCCCTTGGCTTAATTAGACTCGTTAAATTGGTGGTGGCCCTTGTTTTTTGCCTTCATTATTTTTTTGGTTTGTAGTGTGGGTTGTACTCATTGTTGTCTACACTTGTAGCTTGAAATTATTACCGCCAATTACAATTATTATAATAATTGTGGGCTCTGCTAGTATTGATTGTGTATGGAGGAAGTTGAGCATAACATTTTGAGATTATTGGCATATCAGTAGCGACTAAAATGCCCCTTGACTCACAATGACGCATAATTCAGGTGAGGACTGTTAGTCAGAAAAAAATTATCATCTTATCTATCCAAGTTGAATTTTTGATTTGTTTCTAGTTCTTAATATTTTGTGAGCCTTCTTTCTTCACAGCCAAAATCTTTGGAACCATCGATCGCTTTTCGAAGCACCAATTTATTTTAGAATAGCCGATCTTTTAGCTTCGAAGAATCTTTCTGGTTTTTGAACAGTAGATACAGTCACCGGAGACGTCTCTTGGTATCCTGAGTGCGCAAGCTGGAATAAAGCGGCATTTCGACTCAACGATTTCGACTAAAAAACATCACTCACCATAAAAACCAGACCACCTCCTTAGCCTTCTCTTCCTTTCTTAGATCAGACCACGCTAAATCCACACATTCTAAGACCGATTCCAGCGCTGTATCCTTTTGACCGCCTTCTGTTAATTCCTTTTAAACATCATTTTTTGTCATCCAGGTGCTGAATAAACGGCTGATCTACTCTTGTTATGGCTTGTTCCACGAGACATCTGCTGCCTATAGAAAATAATATTTATTCTTGTGTGCAGAGTATATTGATCACTTCTCTGATCATTTGATTGCCTCCAGTATTATAGCTTAATAATTATCGCAGCAAAGCTAATTAAACAATTAATAGAGCTTATTGATGGTTCAATCTCCATTTCTAAGTAATAAAATATGAAAATCTGACATGTACGAAAATGCGACACTTTGAAAATAGAGAAAAAAACAAAAAATATATGATTGCAAAAAATATACAAATGAAAAGCCCCTCTCGAAAGAGGTTGGAAAAAGCAAGTATGTCCATTTAATGGAAAAAACATGTGGGTAAAGTAGGCAAATAAATTTGTTTATATATATATATATTTTGTCCAAACACTTAACTAAAAACTTTTTAAGCGGATTTGATGGTTGATGAGTGGGATTACATGGATGGAGAAGAAAATGGTGTGGTCATCATCAACATAGCTCAGTCTGTGCCTTTGGTTAGTTCTACTTGAACTACTTTAAACCGAAAACATCTTTCCCATGAAAAAATTCTCAACATTTCAAACTCTCAGCACTTCGTAAAAAAAGTTAAAGAGAGGGGGAATTGATATACGCCTTGGCTTCGCTTTTTCAAAATCATTGTAGGTTCGACTACCACAGGCTGCCCACCCTATTTTTATCTTTTTTCACATACAAGTTTGGTGTCAAAATAATCCTCACACACTTGGCTATCCAAAAAATCATCAAATAATGATTTTACAACACCTGACGATGTCCAATTCCATGGAATCCTAGGAAGGTCTGTCATTTTGCATAAAATCCCCAAATTATTGTATTTGCTGACAAAAAAGCAATGCTGGAAACAATTCCAATCAATTGCTCGAGAGTTTTTGACCCTAGAAGTCAATGAACTCAATAAAAAATAAATAAGATATGCACCGATGGGGACTTGAACCTTCGACCCTAGAACATGCGAGTAGTACTGGGACAATTCGCAATCAATTCGCAATAATATTTCGAAATAGGTAACAGCTGTTGTTGACCTATATTCTCAATAGTGCTCAATAGGTATGAATCAAAAAGGGGCGGAGCTTAACACCCTCTCATACCTTTGGGCTTCTCTTTGAAAGTGCCCCATAGGTATGGGGCACAAAGGCGGCATCCTTTGAAGGCGACAAACTTGGTCCCAGTACTACTCCTATAGCGCTCGTATAGGGGAGTTATTGTGAAATTTTTGTATTACTCATGAATTTACTGTGATAAAACGGAATAAAAATTAAGCAAAAATGCAAATACAGTCGAAAGCTGATAAACGGGTACCCCCAAAAGTTGGTTCCCCCGCTGGGTCCGACACTTTTTTAGTTCGATTTTCAAAACTTTTTTTAAATTCTGTTTCGACAGTCTGGTCCCAAATATCGCAAGGATTCCGATTTTACCCCGATTTTGTTTAGAATCCGAAAACTTTTTTCTCTAAAAAAGCAAAACCTTGATAAATGGGCATATTATTTCTGAATGCGATTTCTCATTAAGCGGTCAAATAATAATAATTAATCGGCCAATTGATCATTGTCCAACCTTCAGTAAAACTTTTAATTGATTATGACAAGCGCCATTTTAAACAGTAATTATATCTGAAAATCGCAGTAGGCTTTCCAGTATTAGAAATTATTTTATTAAAATTCAGCCAATGATGGTGACCATTTCCGACGACTTTATAACAGAAGTCTTTTGTTTTCTAAGTCGTAAACAACTTTACCAAAAAGAGGTAATATGTAAACGGTTTTACTCTATTGTTTTTCTACATTTTAAAACTCGCCCACTTCACTTTTCTCACTTTATTTGGCGTTTGGTGGTAGATGCAAGAGAGGTTTTTCGCCAACTTATGCTCAATCCCATTGCAGAACGTCAAAAAAATAGTAAAATTTAATTTATCCTGAGCCATGGGGCGCTTATTGTTACCAGAGTTCGACATTTGTAATGTTTCAGATCACAAATATAGATACTTTTTAAATTAGGGGATTTTCTATATGTTGAACAGTAGATAATGTTCAATCGTCTGCTAAGTAACAATTTGTATGCTAAAAACAATAAAAAAGTGTTTTCTGACATTTTCTGGGGCATACCAGCGCATTGCAGTGCAAATTAAGGCAACACCGGCAACACTCGAATTTTTTTTTCGAGGCCTCGAGACTCGAAAAAAGGACTCGAAACTCGAAAATTTTCGAGTTTTCGGGTCCAAAACTCGAAATCGAGTCCTGGACTCGACAACCCTACATGCGATATTTCGGACTAGACTGACGAATTAAATTTGGCAAGAGACTTCGAAAATTGAGCTGAAAAAAGTGTCGGACCCAAGGCGGGAACGAACTTTTGGGGTGTACACTAATGAGAGAGTTGACTGTAGTATCGAAAATCTAAAAATTTAAAAATAAAAATAGCTGTTGTGGACTACATATAGAACCCTTTTTTTCGCCAACGACGACGACAACGACGACTTATTTATAAAAAGTCCAACGACAACGCCAACGACAACCAAATTTTTCATTCGAAACGGGACGAATTTCGCATTTTTAGTTGAGATTTAGAGGGAAAACGTTTGGAGAATATAGTTAATCTTTAAAATTCTGACTTAAAATGCAAAATTTGTCTAATTTGAAAGAAAAATTTTCGTTGTCGTTGGATTTTTTGTAAAAGGTCGTCGTTGTCGTTGTCATTGGCGTAAAAGTGCCTTTATAAAACATTTTTTCCAACGACAACGACAACGTTTATATATAGATAGGAGGCCAAATATTGTCAAATAGTCAATAGTAAACCTTTTTAGTGTCCAACAGAGACTCAACCACCAATTATATCTTCTTGCCTGAATTGCCAAACCAGTGTTTACCATTATATTTGCGCATCTATGAGGTTGAACTGTACTACTATCATTTAGAAGACACTAATTTGCTAAAAGGTTTACAATGTCTAACAAAGACAGTGGATGGCAAATTCACTCTCCATCACCTTATACCTCGCCAAACCAACTGCCATCAAAAAGCATATATTTCCACTGCAGCATTGCATTTTTTGCTTTCCGACTGCTTACTTGATTTCAAAAAAATATCACTAAATTGCGCAGAATTTCCACCTCTCCACCACCATCAGCTATCTTTATTCTCCTTAAAAGCCATAAAAAACTGCCACAGTAAAAACTGCCATAGTGTTTTACTATGGGCCCTATTGACCTTTAGTGGGCCACAATTTTTTGCCTTGGTCCCCCCTGTTGTTTTTTTTTCAAAAAATTTTTTTTGTTACATTCAACATTTTTAGAATATGAAATAAGTATATCACATGGCAAAATCATGTTTATTCAAGAATATTACTCAGAGCATTCACTATTAACACAATTACACAATTCACAATGTCCAGAATATATCATAGCCATTTGCTTGAAGAACGTATCTAGAAAATTCCACTTTCTGGCTCGACAATTTTGGCGCATCACAGGCGCATACTTATTCCGTTTGTACTCCTACACGCTTTTTGAACTTTAAAAAAAACAACAGGGGGGACCAAGGCAAAAAATTGTGGCCCACTAAAGGTCAATAGGGCCGTTTTTTGCATGGAAATGTAGAAAAGAGTGTCTATTTATGCACAAGCTCGGATATTGTGGAATGGTTTTTCTCAAAAGCATCAGTTGAGAGGTTTGAATGGCTTCCTGACTTTCTAACATATGATCTACCCTGGAGGCCCAACATGGTGTTGCATTTTAAAAAGCGTATATTAGCTATTGATCATGCTATGATAAATGCAGGGATTCATGAACTAATCAGTAAAATAACTGAGGTAAGGATAGATTTTTCAAGATTCACAGTTTCCTTTTATTTGAAGGACCTTGAAATTTGTGATGCACAGCAATTTGCGAAGTTCAAATTGGCGCGGGTCCATCTGATTTTGTCGATAATATTTTCGAATTATTTTTGTTTGAATTTATTGTTTGACTTACCTTAGACATAATTCCGAGAAAGACTCTTGATAAAAAATGTATATAGAGTCTGAAAAAGTTTTTCATAAAATTCTTTAAAAAATTTTATCGGCGCCTCAGAGTCAAAGTTTAAAAAATAATCCAGTCCATCAAAAAAAATTTTTAACCAAAGGCCGAAAATAAGTACAAAGAGGGAAGACACCTAGGGACGAAATAAAAAGGATAAGGAACCACGAAAAAGAGAGCCAGAATTTTTAATCCATGGCTAAAATAAGAACAACACTAAAAATGTTAGTTTTGTCTAGAGATGGCCTCAGGACGGGACGGGAATCCCGTCCCGTCCCGAAGGTTTTTTTTAGAAAATATCCCATCCCAGATTCCGTCCCGGAAAAAATTTCCAGTCTGTCCCGTCCCAACGTTCCGTTCCGAAAAAACATTCATTTTTTGTCCCGTCCCGCTAGAAAATTGAAGCTTAAAATCCGGGACGGGACGTCCCGCCCCGTCCAACGCAAATTTGGCCGTTTTTCCGTCGCGAACCCCGTCCCGAAATTTTTTTTGACCTTGTCCCGTCCCGGCGTCCCGTCCCGAATTTTTTTGTAGTAAATTCTGTCCCATCCCGTTGACTTATAAGTTTAAATAAACACTTTTTGAGAGTTTTGAAGAAGGAAAACAATTTAAAAAAAAACAGGGGGACCGATGCATACTTTTTTGGGGTGGGCGCGAATGCATATAGAGCATCTAGTTCTTCTAAATGATGATATTTTCCAGGCATTCCTTGAAGCGAGAGTTGTTTATGGTCAAGAAATGTATGTGAATGCTTGCAAACTACCAGATAAACACAATCCACCAATTCCATATAATTTGTTTCGCAATATCGCAAGTCCTTACATGCTTGAATATTGTTTAAAATGGCTACTTTCTTCTCCAAATGGTGTTTTGGGGAACAAAGGAATAGTTTTATGGATTCAGATCACAAAATAGATTTATTGCAAGACTCGTAACCTAAAATTTTGAAATAAAGTACATTTTCACAAATAAAGTTTAATTGGTCAAATATGCCATTGGCTAAACTGGATTGTGAGGATTACTCCCAAAGTACCCCAAAATCTTCATCATTTTAGCACTTTTGAAGTGAAAAAGCGTATGTTTAAGTGCTAAGCCCACTATTGTCAAATAAAGTTTGTTAAAAATTTGACTTTTTGCCTTGGAGGACTAAGGCGAACTACCCAGAAAGGGTGCCTGAAGACCTCAAGAAATGTAAACTGAACATAGTTTTGTTAACCAGGGCATAAACGGATAAAGAAATTCCGGCATAAATGCGTCTAGATAAACTTTCGAGTGATTTGTGTGTAAGCTATGTGTGTGCATGAGGGGGGGGAGTGATAACAAATAGCGATGAAAAATGTGCTCTGGAGCGAGTTATAGCACAAATGTCGAACCCTGAGAGACCTTATCAGAAGAAATATGATAAATATTTGAAATTATCATTTATAAACACACTACCATAGGCTGGAAAAATTATCCTTGGTAAGGATTTTCATCACCATGCTATACACATACACAATTGCAAAAAACAATCACTGAACTCATATTTATAGTGAATATACTTTATAGTGAGATGTGAACAACATATGTTGCGATCAACACATTTTGCATCAGACATAAAACAGGACATGTATGAATTAAGATAGTTTGTGTAGGAATATTTCTTTGTCACTGATCGCTCACTATGCTTGATTTCCGGCGTTGATCACATCCACCTAAAACCAACTCAACCTCAAATTATAAAAAAACTAAATTGTGAACTGTTGAAACGAGTTGATTGAGTGAGAAGGCAACGTGACCCGCATAGTCCGCAGAACGTATACGAAGTACTACCTAAACTGGATAATTATTCCGTAAAGTGGCTTTTAAAATCTTCACTTTAGAGGACGGATGCTTCACCTCAACTTGGCTCAAACGAGAACGTATTATTGCCCCTTCTAATGTGTAGCTTGCTATAGAGATCCCATGTTTGAGTAGCTGGAGAATCGGGATGAATCGAGCCCCTCTGACAACATTGATTCGATACTCCGTGTCGACGAAAGATTGAGTCCCTTCTAACGGCAGCATATTCACTTCGTTCTGCTTTACTAATAGTTGCTAAATTGATTTTCAAGATTATTTTTTTTTTCGAAAAGTAGAAGTAGTTTACCATACTCTTCAAGTGCTCGAACATAAACTGAAACCTATTCATCTCGTCAACTGTTGAGAAATCGAAGTTGATCTAAAATACAAATTTATTCAAGAGACAGCACTCCAATCAAAGAATTGTTCGTGTTTCGCGAATTCATGAATGAATACCGATGTAGTGCCAGGTATATGAAGAAGTAAGTTTTGTCCAGAGATGTCCAAGTCACAATCCACAAGTCTTTTTTTGCAAATTTGCATCGAAGTTGCTCTATCCACTAATAGCAGAGTTAAATGCTGTATCATCTGTCCATCATAGAAACATAGAATAAGCGAGCATTCAGTAGACACCACTCCACCTCTGATGACAATTACAGAAAATTCGTCCAAGTATATATTCATCTCTAAAAATTATAGAGATAATCAAATGGTGTAATGGGGTTTTGCCCTTAATGACTTAATTTTCGGCTTTTTCTGAAATATTAGCTTCTTTTTGAAAAATCGCTAATTTGAAGCAAATAAAATTAAGGAAAGTGATCCATAGTAATAAAATGTCTGTCTAAATTCTAGTCTGTTAAAATCCTGTTGGGTGGTAATTCTTTTTGCCCATAAAATACTCATTTTTGCCCATAGGTTTAATTTTTTGCCCATAGAATTCCAAATTTTGCGTAAATTAAATTTTTTGATCAGAAAAAAACTTGTATTGCTCAGAATCCCACCCTAGAGGGCCGAAAGTCACTGAAAGTTGGTTTTTTAAGGAGTTAATAAAGACGAGAACTTTTTGCGAAAATTCCATTGCGCTCAACAGAATCTTATTTTGATTCACTCATAATACAACCCTGAACCATTTTAAACTACTCTAAACCATCTTAAACACTGGTTCAGGGAACTTAAATACTGGTTCGTAGTGGTTTAGAGTGTTTCTAAATAATTCAGGCTTGTATTCTGAGCGATTGAGCCGATCGAAATGAGATTCCGATGCGCGTTACCGAATTTTCGCAAAAAGTTTACACTCCCTTCAGTAAACCCCGAAAAAACCAACTTACAGTGACTTCCGGGTCGGATTCTGAGCGATCCAAGTCATTATCTGACCAAAAAGTTTGAAGTTCCATAAAATTTATAAACCATTTTTTCCAACTTAAAATTGTGTGAGGAATTGGGTTTATTAAGTCCAAAATTGCGATTTTACACACTCCAACTTCAAGGTACCACCTGGTCAGGTGGATATCCACCTGGATGGCCTAAAAATAAAAAAGGTAATTTTTAATAAAAAAAATCCATTTTTCCAAACTAAAAAATTGTGAAGAATTGGGCTTGTTAAGAAGTGTGCGATTTCAAAAGTGCGATTTCACCTACCCAACCCCAAACCTGTGGCGGCTACCACCTGGGCAGGTTGATATCCAGGTAACTTCAGAGTAGGGCTACATTCACCCAAATGACCTGAAAAGCCAAATGCTTGCTTTTATATCTGAAATTATATTAAAATAAGGAATGCGCCCAGATGGATTCGAACCAGCAACCTCTACATCACTCCTTAGAATCGCTCAGAACTCCATCCAGAGTGACCGAACTAAGAGGTCGTCTACTTGGATCGAAAATTATATTTTACGTTTTCGGGTTCCAAAACAATTTTTCTGCGCTAACCTAAACATGCTGAAGATGGTTTGACAGTGGTAAAATTACGTTTCATCGAGAAATTTTTAGTTATCTTAAATTCTTGATTTATCAAAATCAAAATTTATAATAACTCAAAAATTTCTTGATAAAACATGATTTCACACTGTCAAACCATCTTCAACATGCTCGAATTAGTACAGAAAAGTTGTTTTGGAGCCCGAAAACGTCAATTTTTTTTTGATCCAAGTGAACGACCACTTGGTTTGATTTGGTCACGCTTAATGGAGTTCTGAGCCGTTCTAAGGGGTGATGTAGAAGACAATTGTTCGAATCCACCTGGGCGCATACTTTTGATTTTATTATAATTTTGAGTGTTTGTGTGGTGTAGAGGTCCATATACTCATCACCAAGGTTGCTGGTTCGAACCCCTCTGGATGCAATCAGTCCCAGGTCCTGGTCACTAGGTGCTTAACGGGGTTCAGAGAGCGTAAGGTGCTTTTAGATGCATTTAGATGCTTTTAGATGCTTTGGGATGATTTGGGGTGGTTTCAGCAATTTAGGATGGTTTGGTGTAAATTACGGATGGCTTAAGTAATTTTGGATGGTTCGGACACAATCTAAAAAATTTCAAAAAAAAACTAAAAAAACTGCCTTGATCCCCCTGTTGTTTGAAAAAAATTGTGAATTAGATTAAATCAAATTGGGTAAAGCCTTAGTATCACTGTTACGAAAATGTTTGTTACGAAATCTCGCATTACGAAAAAATTTGTTACAAAATCTCGCGTTACAAAACCATTTGTTACGAAATGGCGCGTTACGAATGAGGTACAGCCGATGGGAGTTCTTCACAACACAAAAAATATTGATTTGAAAAAAATTTGCGCAAATGGGTTTTGCGCAAATGAGTTTGCGCAAATGGGTAGTGATTGGAATCAGTATTTTATTTGAAATTTAAATCTACTGGGGGAACAAATAAATTTACTGGGGAGAATCAGTATTTCGGTGTGTGAATTCAATTTTAGGGTACTTATGCTGTTTGGGCCCGACCTCATTTTTAACAACATGGGGGACCAAGGCATTTTTCAAGAAAAAAAACAACAGGGGACCAAGGTAAAAAATGAGGTCGGGCCCAAACAGCATAAGTACCAATTTTAGCCAATAGCCAACTTTTTAATATATTTTTTCATAATTTTTTCTTTGTACAGGGTGTCCAATTATTAATTGCCCTTTTCCTATTATTGATTTTTCACCATATATTTTGGAATCTGCTGTTTGAATAGTGTGGAACAGCCCTGAACGGAATTGAAATGCAGAGGCTTACGGGTATAACCCCCCACTTATCCAATCCGCCAAGACTGCCACACTATTGTTTAGCATAAAGAAGATTATAAGCTTTATGTTCTAGAACATCCTAACAGTTGTATGTTTTTTTCTTCAAATAGATCATTTTATTGCAATAAGGTTTGGCTCAGGTAATAGTACAGTCCACGCTGGATATAGGTACACCTTCTCAAGACGATCACCGTTGACTTCGACCTCTTTTTCTCTCTCTTTGGGCTGCTCATTGTCCTAATCGAGCCTTAGCTAGAATACTCAACGAAATCAACCAACATGCTCTGGCATTCCAGCCATCCAACCAAATCTAATACCCAGTAATCCGTTAGAATCATTATCCAATAGCTATTTTTTATACAAACCTGGGTCCCCTCGAGAGATACATACCTTACCCATGATTCTACCTACTTGCCAACCTAAAATGAGAACAAGATTCTCGTCTAAAGAAGCCCACAAGGTTCTACGACCCCTCTATATCCTATTTCTAACTATAATGTGTACATGTACTTGTCTGATTCTTAGCTAGTTAAGTGCTGAAATTGAAGATCTCGCACATTTTTCGTCACTTGACCTATTTTATGTTATTTTTTGTTTTTATTCAATTTTTTAACTGGTCAATGCTCCAAGTTCTTTTCCTGAAGCTGATTAGCCACCCATAAAAATAGCATAAAATAGTACATGCTAGTTGAGCATTTGAAACTATTAATTTCAGAATAAGCACCCCGTTTTCCCAGTGGAAGTCATATCTCTATATAGTATTTGAAACGGGAGAGGGTGGTCCGTCACACTTTTGATTTCGGAGGCAAAAATAGGTCATAGAGTATGAAATAATTTCGTCGCCAATACCGTTGTGTTCGCCAAAATGTAAGCTTTCGTTTAAAAAAAAAGCGGCAGAAAAAAAAGAGTTCTAATAGGGGATATATATATATATAATGACCATGACCTTCGTATATATATATATATATATATATATATATATATATATAATATATATATATATATATATATATATATATATATATATATTATATATATATATATATATATATATATATATATATATATATATATTATATATATATATATATATATATATATATATATATATATATATATATATATATATATATATATATATATATATATATATATATACGAAGGTCATGGTACTCTGGTCGGAGCGAGGTCATCCTTTTTTGACTTCGCAGGCTAAATTCAAAATTTTCATCGTTAAAGTTAAAAATCAGGGGATTTCTGGAAAAATACCATGAGTGCTCTCGTAAAAACACGATGAAGGCGCTGATAGGCGCCTATGACCCTAGTTTCGTAATATTAGACCCTTTTTGCCTCCTCTCTTTTAAAATTCTAGTTTCGAGATTATTATAGAGAAATGACAATTTAGAGTCAGCCTATTTTTATGTGTCTGCATGATAAATTTTATATCTCGAGATATAGCCAATGTAGTTATTTTCCTTTCTTGTTCGTTTAATTTTCAATTTTTCCATACAGCCTTCACACATTATATACCATTTGACTGAGGTAGCACGCGGGTTTGACAGAATTCCCCTGAACCTTTATCCAGATCTGAAAAAAAACCAGATACCCAATACCCGGACACCCAGATATCCAATAGCAGTTGATTTATTTGCGTGTTTACTGAACAATAGATTTCTGGGTGTCATTGTAGAATGTCATTTATTATGTCTGTATTGGCATGTTTATGCCAAGGAACTATCCGATCCGATAAAATGCTACTCACCTGAAGAAGCAAGCCTGAAAAAAAAGACTGTTACCCGAGAACTGGGTTAGATCAAATTACCCGATTGCGTGCAACCCTACATTTAACGCAAACATTTTGATCATACTATAAGTTTCTAATTGCATGCAACAAATCTTTGTCAACAAATCAAATATTAGCACAAAAATAAAGTTACTAAAAACAGCTGAATTTAAAAAACTGTGTTCAATAAATTAAAGCCAGCCCAACTCTTTCAAATAACACTGTAATAGAGTAGATGATGTACTAATATGGGCTAGATGATACTTGCCAAAAATGACTTTTGCTAAACGTATGTTTTGCCAAAACGCCATTTGCCAAAACTATATTTGGCAAAACGACATTTGCCAACACGACGATTGCCAAACTTAAATTCCCCAATCGTACTTTTCGCCTAAAAAATAATAATACCAAATTAGAGTTTATAAGTTTTTTCAGACGAAAATCCACGTTCGGCAAATTTCGTTATGGCAAATGTCATTTCGGCAAATGTCGTTTTGCCAAATGTCGTATTTGGCAAATTTCGTTTTTGGTAAGCATCACCTAGCTTTAATATGATAACAATGAGAATAAAATTTTAGCTTCAATAGTGGCGGCGATTGTGAAGCGGTATACCTACAGTTGGATACACTACCGAATAGATATGGCGATTTTAACTTTATACACTTTTAAAGGCGGTATGACATTAAAGGAGTGGGTATAATTTGATATAAAAACCCCAACTTCGCGAGCCTGGAGAATTTTTTTTGTTTAATAAAGTGTGAATTTTTTTTGCAGAGTTACTCTATGCAAATTTTACCAGCGAATAAAAATGGTCAGATGCACACTTGATTTTTTTTTGATTTATGCCTTGGTCCCCCCTGTGGGAGTAATCCCCCAATTTGTGTCTTACAAAAATTCTTTTTTTTAACATCAAAATTTTTGGGCATTCGAGAGTTCTACCGCTTTTCCTAGATCATCTGAAAAACTAGGGACACAGAACCACCCCGCCCCCTCCAAAATGCCGGAAAACCATGATACAGATATCATAGCTTTTCAGCTTACTTTTAAATTGCCCTTGTTTAATACACGTTTTGTGCATCCAACTTGTATCAGATTTTTGATGGATATTTCCTGACGGAAGGATTCTTACAAGGTTTCTTACTTTATTTTTATCGTGCAAACGATCCTGGTAGGTGGTGACAGGTGTGAAATTGTTAAACTCCTTCTTCTCACACTTTTGAAAAAATATATGTGTTTTTAATTGAAATATTGAAATCATAAACTTCGAGTTTCTTTAAGGTTGGAATATGGCCGGTTTTATCAAATCCGGTCAAATGAACGGTAATATTCGGTCATATTTGGTAATTTTAATTGTGCTAGAAAGTTAACTGCGCTGGAGGGTCTACACTACTTTTTTGTCATTTTTTTCATTTTAAATTTTCTGATCAAAGAAACCCCAGCACTAAAACAGCGGGTTTCAAAGCTTTCTTAATTGCTATGTCTGAATAGAAAATAACCGAAATAAGAGAAAATGACTGCTCCCTGGTCATATGGCGTCATATGACCGAGACCCAACCCTAGTTTTTTTTGAAAATCAAACGATTTTGTCTTGAGCGGAATTTGAAATTTCACCTTGATTTTGGAATTTCATGAGTATTTTACAGGCAAATTGACTATGCTGACAATGAATCGATGTAGGCGGAAATCCAGAATTTCTGGATTCTAACCGCGGCAAAAATCCGAAATTTTCATTTTGACCTTATTTGATGTGTAATTTACAGCTCTGGGATGTACAGTCCCGTTTTAATGCTCAAAGACATACAAAAAAATGGATTGACAAAAACATGTTTTGTGTATTTTTTTTGCTCACAGAACCATTAGATGATTCCATCTTCTCAAAATAGGGAGGATCACTTTTTCACAACTTTATTAACAAAATTTGGTTGCTGTAATCAAGAAAAAATCACCGGTGCTGCACCGGTCTCCTTGCAGCATTTAGTACTCTAACAGCACTGATATGACTGACAGTCAAATTTTTATTTAGTGACCCCTTAGGGAAATGGTCTAAATGTTCACTAACGCATTTTCGCCCGAATGAATTTTGGTCGAAATGAAAATAACTTCGCGTTGGAATGGCCATGGATGAAATAATTGGTTTTAGCATCAAAATGCGGAAAAAAGTGGTTGTGATGGTTGAAATTTTGAAATTTTGACAATTATTGATTTTTCGTCCTTTTTAGCTATTTATAAACGGGCTCTATTCTACTATCTGATGCCGAAATTGCCTTGGTCCCCCCTGTTGTTTTTTCTTGAAAATGCCTTGGTCACCTTTATTAATCATAGTTATGGTAAAACTGTCATAATGGTGATAAGGGTGATTGTTGTAATCACCTTTAGCATGATCACCTCAAAAACAAAAGGGGCAATCGGTTGACGCAATCGAATTGATCAGAAATCGAGAACTCGGAGAAGCTCTAATTTATACACAAGAGAATATTTCACAGCACTATGAAAATTTTGGTAATCAAATGGCTCGAAGTAAAAAAAAAGAAAGGCGAGACAGACAAATAATAAGAAATCTTTATCCGTAAAAGAAACGTTTTACAAATATGCATTGCAGAAAAATATGGAGACAAAAATATATTTTGAAAACAACAGGGAGGACCAAGGCAGTTTTGGCACCAGATAGTAGGATAGACCCAACTTTTTAGCGTTTTGTCTACAGTCAACTCTCCCAATGGTACTGAAGCCTGCAACTGAAGCCTAAAATTTAACAAAAAAAACAACAAGAGGACCAAAAAAAAACTTTCCTCCTCTCGGATAAGGCCCTTATTTCATATAAATACATTTACACGATATTTTCTGTTAGAATAGCATGAATTAGGGTCAAGCTTGGATAACAAAGAATTAATATGATAAAGAGACACAATAATAATTGTGCTAAATGCTATAGAAAAAAACAGAAAAATATATCCTATAGCGCTCGTATAGGGGAGTTATTGTGAAATTTTTGTATTACTCATGAATTTACCGTGATAAAACGGAATAAAAACTAAGCGAAAATGCAAATACAGTCGAAAGCTGATAAACGGGTACCCCCAAAAGTTGGTTCCCCCGCTGGGTCCGACACTTTTTTAGTTCGATTTTCAAAACTTTTTTTAAATTCTGTTTCGACAGTCTGGTCCCAAATATCGCAAGGATTCCGATTTTACCCCGATTTTGTTTAGAATCCGAAAACTTTTTTCTCTAAAAAAGCAAACCTTGATAAACGGGCATATTATTTCTGAATGCGATTTCTCATTAAGCGGTCAAATAATAATAATTAATCGGTCAATTGATCATTGTCCAACCTTCAGTAAAACTTTTAATGGATTATGACAAGCGCCATTTTAAACAGTAATTATATCTGAAAATCGCAGTAAGCTTCCCAGTATTAGAAATTATTTTATTAAAATTCAGCCAATGATGGTGACCATTTCCGACGACTTTATAACAGAAGTCTTTTGTTTTCTAAGTCGTAAACAACTTTACCAAAAAGAGGTAATATGTAAACGGTTTTACTCTATTGTTTTTCTACATTTTAAAACTCGCCCACTTCACTTTTCTCACTTTATTTGGCGTTTGGTGGTGGATGCAAGAGAGGTTTTTCGCCAACTTATGCTCAATCCCATTGCAGAACGTCAAAAAAAATAGTAAAATTTAATTTATCCTGAGCCATGAGGCGCTTATTGTTACCAGAGTTCCACATTTGTGATGTTTCAGATCACAAATATAGATACTTTTAAATTAGGGGATTTTCTATATGTTGAACAGTAGATAATGTTCAATCGTCTGTTAAGTAACAATTTGTATGCTAAAAAGAATAAAAAAGTGTTTTCTGACATTTTCTGGGGCATACCAGCGCATTGCAGTGCAAATTAAGGCAACACCGGCAATGTTTCTTAAATCGTTCCATTTTTTAACTAGTTTTGCGTTAAATTTTTTTTGGTTTTTTTAATTTAAAGGGGTATGCCAAGACGTTCAAAATTGACGCTCGACAATCAAATTTTTTACCTAATAATTGGACTACTGTACGGATTTTTGAACTTGGTTTCTAACACAACTATACCTAAAATAAAATTCTAGGCCTTGTTTTGTTAGAAATTTTCGAGACCTCGACTCGAACAAAACTTGAAACTCGAAAATTTTCGAGTTTTCGAGTCTAAAACTCGAAATCGAGGCTTCGAAACTCGAAAAAATGACTAGAATTTTTTCGAGTCTCGAGGCCTCGAGACTCGAAAAAAATGACTCGAAACTAGAAAATTTTCGAGTTTTCGAGTCCAAAACTCGAAATCAAGGCCTTCACAACCCTACATGCGATATTTCGGACTAGACTGACGAATTAAATTTGGCAAGAGACTTCGAAAATTGAGCTGAAAAAAGTGTCGGACCCAAGGCGGGAACGAACTTGAGGAGAATACACTAATGAGAGAGTTGACTGTAGTATCGAAAATCTGAAAATTTAAAAATAAAAATAGCTGTTGTGGACTACATATAGAACCCTTTTTTCGCCAACGACGACAACGACGACTTATTTATAAAAAGTCCAACGACAACGCCAACGACAACGAAATTTTTCATTCGAAATGGGACGAATTTCGCATTTTTAGTTGAGATTTAGAGGGGAAACGTTTGAGAATATAGTTAATCCTTAAAATTCTGACTTAAAATGCAAAATTTGTCTATTTTGGAAGAAAAATTTTCGTTGTCGTTGGATTTTTTTGTAAATAGGTCGTCGTTGTCGTCGTCGTTGGCGTAAAAGTGCCTATATAAAACATTTTTTCCAACGACGACGACAACGACAACGTTTATATATAGATAGGAGGCCAAATATTGTCACATAGTCAATAACTGGTGTCCAAAAAGTTCGGAGCGGACTTTTAAGCTTAATTTTGAAATGAAAATTATGCAATAAAAAAATTCCAAATATACAGTTTTGTTGCCCTGAATCTCCTCTTTCATATGGCATATTCCTTTCAGCTTGACTATCTTGGATAAGTCACCATTTGGCTCCAAACACTTGTCTGGTCATTTTAAGAAGGTTACCAACAATTTTATTACTTTAACTGGTCAAATGTTTTATTGAATTTTAAGCGTCACTGCAAAATTTTCACCATTTATAGCGAAGCTCAAGAGCTACAAAAACCATATTACAGAATGATTTTGAAAAACCTGAGTGTTGAGATATGGCCTTTTGGAAAAAATAAATTTCTTGAAAAAAATGACCAAAATGAAAGTTTTTGCCAATTTTTCGGATTTTTGGTCATTTTTTTCAAGAAATTGATTTTTTCCAAAAGGCCATATCTCAACAATCAAATTTTCAAAAATCATTCTGTAATATGTGTTTTGTAGCTCTGAGCTTCGCTACAACAAGTTGATAAAATTTTGCAGTGACGCTCAAAATTCAATGAAACATTTGACCAGTTAAAGTAATAAAATTGTTGGTAACCTTCTTAAAATGACCAGACAAGTATTTGGAGCCAAATGGTGACTTATCCAAAATAGTCAAGCTGAAAGCAATATGCCATTTGAAAGAGAAGATTCAGGGCAACAAAACTGTATATTTGGAATTTTTTTATTGCATAATTTTTATTTCAAAAATTAAGCTTAAAAGTCCGCTCCGAACTTTTTGGACACCAGTTAGTAAACCTTTTTAGTGTCCAACAGAGACTCAACCACCATTATATCTTCTTGCCTGAATTGCCAAACCAGTGTTTACCATTATATTTGCGCATCTATGAGGTTGAACTGTACTACTATCATTTAGAAGACACTAATTTGCTAAAGGGTTTTACAATGTCAACAAAGACAGTGGATGGCAAATTCAGTCTCCAGCACCTTATACCTCGCCAAACCAACTGCCATCAAAAAAGCATATATTTCCACTGCAGCATTGCATTTTTTGCTTTCCGACTGCTTACTTAATTTCAAAAAGATATCACTAAATTGCGCAGAATTTCCACCTCTCCACCACCATCAGCTAACTTTATTCTCCTTAAAAGCCATGAAAAAATGCCACAGTAAAAACTGTCATAGTGTTTTTTTGCATGGAAATGTAGAGAAGAGTGTCTATTTATGCACAAGCTCGGATATTGTGGAATGGTTTTTCTCAAAAGCATCAGTTGAGAGGTTTGAATGGCTTCCTGACTTTCTAACATATGATCTACCCTGGAGGCCCAACATGGTGTTGCATTTTAAAAAGCGTATATTAGCTATTGATCATGCTATGATAAATGCAGTGATTCATGAACTAATCAGTAAAATAACTGAGGTAAGGATAGATTTTTCAAGATTCACAGTTTCCTTTTATTTGAAGGACCTTGAAATTTGTGATGCACAGCAATTTGCGAAGTTCAAATTGGCGCGGGTCCATCTGATTTTGTCGATAATATTTCGAATTATTTTTGTTTGAATTTATTGTTTGACTTACCTTAGACATGATTCCGAGAAAGACTCTTGATAAAAAATGTATATAGAGTCTGAGAAAGTTTTTCATAAAATTCTTTAAAAAATTTTATCGGCGCCTCAGAGTCAAAGTTTAAAAAATAATCCAGTCCATCAAAAAAATTTTTTAACCAAAGGCCGAAAATAAGTACAAAGAGGGAAGACACCTAGGGACAGAATAAAAAGGATAAGGAACCACGAAAAAGAGAGCCAGAATTTTTAATCCATGGCTAAAATAAGAACAGCACTAAAAATGTTAGTTTTGTCTAGAGATGGCCTCAGGACGGGACGGGAATCCCGTCCGAAGGTTTTTTTTAGCAAATATCCCATCCCAGATTCCGTCCCGGAAAAAATTTCCAGTCTGTCCCGTCCCGACGTTCCGTTTCGAAAAAACATTCATTTTTTGTCCCGTCCCGCTAGAAAATTGAAGCTTAAAATCCGGGACGGGACGTCCCGCCCCGTCCAACGCAAATTTGGCCGTTTTTCCGTCGCGAACCCCGTCCCGAAATTTTTTTTGACCTTGTCCCGTCCCGGCGTCCCGTCCCGAATTTTTTTGTAGTAAATTCTGTCCCATCCCGTTGACTTATAAGTTTAAATAAACACTTTTTGAGAGTTTTGAAGAAGGAAAACAATTTAAAAAAAACAGGGGGACCGATGCATACTTTTTTGGGGTGGGCGCGAATGCATATAGAGCATCTAGTTCTTCTAAATGATGATATTTTCCAGGCATTCCTTGAAGCGAGAGTTGTTTATGGTCAAGAAATGTATGTGAATGCTTGCAAACTACCAGATAAACACAATCCACCAATTCCATATAATTTGTTTCACAAGATCGCAAGTCCTTACATGCTTGAATATTGTTTAAAATGGCTACTTTCTTCTCCAAATGGTGTTTTGGGAACAAAGGAATAGTTTTATGGATTCAGATCACAAAATAGATTTTTTGCAAGACTCGTAACCTAAAATTTTGAAATAAAGTACATTTTCACAAATAAAGTTTAATTGGTCAAATATGCCATTGGCTAAACTGGATTGTGAGGATTACTCCCAAAGTACCCCAAAATCTTCATCATTTTAGCACTTTTGAAGTGAAAAAGCGTATTTTTAAGTGCTAAGCCCACTATTGTCAAATAAAGTTTATTAAAAATTTGACTTTTTGCTTGGAGGACTAAGGCGAACCACCCAGAAAGGGTGCCTGAAGACCATCGAGAAATGTAAACTGAACATAGTTTTGTTAACCAGGGCACAAACGGATAAAGAAATTCCGGCATAAATGCGTTCAGATAAACTTTCGAGTGATTTGTGTGTAAGCTATGTGTGTGCATGAGGGGGGGAGTGATAACAAATAGCGATGAAAAAATGTGCTCTGGAGCGAGTTATAGCACAAATGTCGAACCCTGAGAGACCTTATCAGAAGAAATATGATAAATATTTGAAATTATCATTTATAAACACACTACCATAGGCTGGAAAAATTATCCTTGGTAAGGATTTTCATCACCATGCTATACACATACACAATTGCAAAAAACAATCACTGAACTCATATTTATAGTGAATATACTTTATAGTGAGATGTGAACAACATATGTTGCGATCAACACATTTTGCATCAGACATAAAACAGGACATGTATGAATTAAGATAGTTTGTGTAGGAATATTTCTTTGTCACTGATCGCTCACTATGCTTGATTTCCGGCGTTGATCACATCCACCTAAAACCAACTCAACCTCAAATTATAAAAAAACTAAATTGTGAACTGTTGAAACGAGTTGATTGAGTGAGAAGGCAACGTGACCCGCATAGTCCGCAGAACGTATACGAAGTACTACCTAAACTGGATAATTATTCCGTAAAGTGGCTTTTAAAATCTTCACTTTAGAGGACGGATGCTTCACCTCAACTTGGCTCAAACGAGAACGTATTATTGCCCCTTCTAATGTGTAGCTTGCTATAGAGATCCCATGTTTGAGTAGCTGGAGAATCGGGATGAATCGAGCCCCTCTGACAACATTGATTCGATACTCCGTGTCGACGAAAGATTGAGTCCCTCTAACGGCAGCATATTCATTTCGTTCTGCTTTACTAATAGTTGCTAAAATGATTTTCAAGATTATTGTTTTTCGAAAAGTAGAAGTAGTTTACCATACTCTTCAAGTGCTCGAACATAAACTGAAACCTATTCATCTCGTCAACTGTTGAGAAATCGAAATTGATCTAAAATACAAATTTATTCAAGAGACAGCACTTCAATCAAAGAATTGTTCGTGTTTCGCGAATTCATGAATGAATACCGATGTAGTGCAGTTATATGAAGAAGTAAGTTTTGTCCAGAGATCTCCAAGTCACAATCCACAAGTCTTTTTTTGCAAATTGGCATCGAAGTTGCTCTATCCACTAATAGCAGAGTTAAATGCTGTATCATCTGTCCATCATAGAAACATAGAATAAGCGAGCATTCAGTAGACACCACTCCACCTCTGATGACAATTACAGAGAATTCGTCCAAGTATATATTCATCTCTAAAAATTATAGAGATAATAAAATGGTGTAATGGGGTTTTGCCCTTAATGACTTAATTTTCGGCTTTTTCTGAAATATAGCTTCTTTTTGAAAAATCGCTAATTTGAAGCAAATAAAATTAAGGAAAGTGATCCATAGTAATAAAATGTCTGTCTAAATTCTAGTCTGTTAAAATCCTGTTGGGTGGTAATTCTTTTTGCCATAAAATACTCTTTTTTGCCCATAGGTTTAATTTTTTGCCCATAGAATTCCAAATTTTGCGTAAATTAAATTTTTTGATCAGAAAAAGGACTTGTATTTCTCAGAATTGCACCTTAGAGGGGCCGAAAGTCACTGAAAGTTGGTTTTTTTGAGGAGTTACTAAAGACGAGAACTTTTTGCGAAAATTACATTGCGCTCAACAGAATCTTATTTTGATTCACTCATAATACAACCCTGAAACCATTTTAAACCACTCTAAACCATCTTAAACACTGGTTCAGGGAACTTAAATACTGGTTCGTAGTGGTTTAGAGTGGTTCTAAATAATTCAGGCTTGTATTCTGAGCGATTGAGCCGATCGAAATGGATTCCGATGCGCGTTACCGAATTTTCGCAAAAAGTTTACACTCCCTTCAGTAAACCCCGAAAAAACCAACTTACAGTGACTTTCGGGTCGGATTCTGAGCGATCCAAGTCATTATCTGACCAAAAAATTTGAAGTTCCATAAAATTTCAAGCTTAATGGGCAAAAAATATATATCCATGGGCACAAACGAGTATTCTATGGGCAAAAAATATTATCCAATCCTGTTACACGACTGACATTTGGCTGAATTGATACTCAAAGGGCAAAACTTTTTGTTACCAAAACCCTTCTTGTCGCCAAAGAGTTTTTTTCTTACTCCAAAATTTCTCGCTTGTCTTGACAAGAAATTCTTCAGAGAAAAAAATTTTTTAAGAAAAAAACTCTTCGGCGACAAGAAAAAGGGTTTTGGCGATAGAGAGAAAGTGTCTTGGCGACAAAAAAATTGCCCCATTACTTAAAGGCGTTACTACTCATTTGCGCGCAACTCGATTTGTTCGATTTCTTTTCGGGCGGCACCGAATTCATTCACACCGAATCATCAGAAAAAAGTTGTCATGGCACGAAAGTTTTGTCACTCCCCGGTATACTGCTCATGGTCGGATCACCTGATAACATGGAATAAAAGGTACCTATGTTGGTGGTCCCAGGTGGCCTCCAGGTGGTGGTGCCAGAATTGAGTGGTAGTGTGAAGTGGTACAGTCGAACTCCGATATAACGTCACCCCGATAAAAATGCCACCCAGAATGAACCAATTTGGTCAGCCTTAACAAAAATTTAGTCGAATGAAGTCCCGATTTAACGTCATTCCCGATATAACGCCACTAAATAGCGTCTCCAGGGGATGCGTTATATCGGATTTCGACTGTAGTATAGAGAAAGTGGTACTCAGGTGTTAGTACCAAGGCAGTGAATACCGTATTTGCTCTTAATAATCGCCACTCTCTAATAAACGGCCACCCCCAGCGACCTATATCTCAGTCCATACTGAATATTTTTCAAATCTCTTTCATGCATTTTCTTAGTTACCAGAGCCCTCCTGGTTCCACTTTTCAGATTGTGGTTGAGCACCCAAAAATCTCAAAATCGAAATATTTTTTTTTCGATTTTTTAGGGGTTGAAAAATAAACGGCCATGGCCGATTATTACAGCAAATACGGTTTATATCGGTACTCAGTTGCAAGTGTCTAGTTAGTGGTACTTGGGTAGTGTTAGATGTTAGTTTCTAGGTAGTTGTACCTGAATGGAGGCACCTAGTCGGTAGTGCCCTAATTGTATATTAGATAATTTTTCGTAGTGGATCTGACCATGTTGGTAGCTGGATCATCTGGATGTCCCATGTACCAATAAAACCAAGCGGGCATTTACTTGGATCAAATTCTTTTTCGCGTTTTTAGCTTCCAAAACTTATTTCTGCACTTATTCAGCATTCTAAAAATGGTTTGACAGTACTAAAATACCGTTTTGCAAGATTTTACGAAAATGTGAAATACCATCAAAACGTAATTTTTACTGCTGTCCAACATTTTTAAAATGCTCGAATTAGTGCAGAAAACAGATTTTGAAATCCAAAAACGTGAATTTTTATTTGATCCAAGTGGACGACCACTTGGTTTCCGTGGTACATGGAACAAATAGATAACCATTTATGCGGTTAGAGCACTCAGCTCCCGTGGTGTGTTTGAGTTTTTTTGGTTTTAGTATTTTAGTACTATGAGACCGTATCTGGGGCAGGCTTCTAAATGAAACACAATAGTTATTAATAAGAAAAATTCGAGAGAAATTGAGTTGCGCGCAAATGAGTGTGCGCAAATAAGTGAAAAGCAAAGCGAAAAATCGAGGGATCCGAAAACAGTCGAACCTCGATAAGCCGGCACCCCTGAGGACCGACTTTTGGTGGCCGGTTTATCGGGTGTCGTTTTCCTAAAAATGTCGAGTAACTGGCCAAATCAAGTGTCGACAGGGTGCCGGTTTATCGGGGTGCCGGTTTGTCGAGGTTTGACTGTAGTATGCTTAGAGAAAAAGTCTTTGAAGCTGAGGCGGGGAGGGGTGGCTTAACTTGGGGTTTTTCACGATTTTTTGCATTTATGATACAAAGCCAATGTTTATTCCGGAGGTTGAAAAAAAGAAGGCCATGGGCCTTAGTGAAATAAACACGGTATTGACCAATTCAATGTTAATAAAACATATCGAGAAAGTTCAACAATCCTAACTCACAGTCCTCATTCGAGCGATTTTTCATTTGGTGTATAATGTCATAAACACCATTTTTGCTTGGTTCCCC